>LS823907.1:161734-284459 GCA_900490955.1 Micoletzkya japonica
ATTCATTTCACAATAACAGTGGTTCGAAAAAGGAGGAAGCGGCAACCAAATGTTGCTTGTCATTTTGCGATAGTCCGTTGGTGTGGCTTACTGTAAGTTGAAAATGTCAAACTTTTCCTATTTCATAGACGGTCTTTAGGAGGCATGAGGCTACGGCCGGAACGGTTTTATGTCAAACTTTTTGGCGCTTGTAATAAACCAATAGTGTAATAGTGAAATGGATTTTGGGTCTCTTCACCTGAAATATCATAATATATAAGAATGATGTTTTCCAGACGCGTAGATATTAAAGGCACTAAATACCCTTCACTTGAATTACTTGACATGAAACAACTGAATAAACAGTTTAGGAAAGCACGGTTCAAGAAATGAATATGTTTGGGTTCAAGTTATACTGATTTTTGGAAATTCAAAATTCTGAGTTCTGAGTGAGCTTTTTGTTGCTGACAGACGGCAAAATGAACAATGAATGGAAAAAATGTAGTGATTTCTTAGTAAGAATCACCGTATAGGTGCCTGCTTAAAGACAAGCTAAAAGTTTATACCACGCACCGTTCGCGCAGATGGTTTAGTTACCATAGCTTGCAGCTGTTCCTGCAGCAAAGATCTGATTCACGGGATTCAGCAAATGATGCATATGCCCAGATAAACATCTCCTCCAAATATTTGAATGAAATACACAGATGTCGAGAAAGGATTAGATATCATCTTAGAGTGTTTTAAGATGTTGAATATGCTCATCATCTAGGCTATCGGGCCTCTCATTCGCTTTTCGAGCTTAGGATTCGCCGTCAGCGCCGCAGCTACACTGAGGGAAAATAAACTAGCCCGTGAGGGAATGAGTCTAGGGAACCAGTATAAGGCTACATCGGTAAATTATCGTAGCTCGCTCGGGAATTGATTCGACATATCATGTCATGCACCTGAATTCCTAACTAGTTAGATTCATTTTGTTTTAGGAAGCAATTACCCATGCAACATGAAATTTACTTTCTCCTCTTCCGCGAGCCTGGCTTGGCGTCAAATTGTGCTCACCGCATTATCCGAATTGCACACAGCTGGGTGAGAAACGAGGAAGGATGGGCTGATAGCATTGCATACTGAGGATTGTGTATATGTGTTATGTGTTATGCGTTGCCCTCAGTTTATGCATAGTCTTGGCTCGGTTAATGTGAATTTTTATGCTTACAATTAATAGACTTTGGCAGATGTAAGTTACGAATTACTCGCTAAATGCATTAGAAAGAAACTGGGCTTTTTTAAAAATGACATACTAACGATATTAATTTATTTTTTTCTCATTGAACTATTTATCTACACTCTGCGGTATCTAAGAATCACGAAAAGTTACGGACCACTTTTTCCTGCATTAAAAATTTTATATGATATGACTCTGATTCTGAATAATTATATCCATTTAAATTTGATTGTAGGTAGGATGGGAGAATGTTCCTCTTCTTCCATTCTCTTCTTCCACTTCAAAAAATGTGGAATGCATGACAGGCATACGGCACCTGGCGGTGACTTTGAGGTCCATTAGGGTTATGAAACACTCTCGTTAGAGTGGGCGATGTAGGGCTCTTGAGAGTATTGCACGATGTGTTCTGTTAGTCTGGTGTGCTTTTGTTGAGTCGCTTTTGCATTTGTATATTGCATTGACACATCAAAGTGCGAAGCTCAATATTATATACATAGCTATACAAACATAAAGCGTTTACTACTCTCTTAATCGCGATTTTGTATTTTATTTATACCATCTCTGCTATCTAGCGTTGCATAGCAGGAAGTATCGTTGCCCATTTTTCAGTAGGAGATAATTTAATCTAATTGAGTAATCTCTGATCGCCTTCCCGCATGATTGATCGCAAAGTGCCCGATTACTAATTTTGCGTGATAAAGTAGTGCGCACCCATCACTTCTTTGAGAGAAGAGAGTTCTCTCACCGCCACACCATCAAAGGTTGTTGGTCGCCGAGAGTTTTCGCTTGAGTAAACCCTGAGCATTTTGGGGGGGGGCAGTTTAGTTGTCGGCCAGAGGAGATAAGTACGAACCATGTCTAACAGGGGGGAGGCTGCCGAATCAAGGCGAATTAGCTACGTGAAAAAGGAGGGACGACGAGAGGGGGAGGGGGGGAGCGGAGGAGGAGAAGAGAGACAGAGAAGGTTAACCCCACTCATGCCTATCTACTTCTCCCCCCCCCCCCTTTCTTCCGCCTTGTCTTGCCGCATCTCTCATTGCGTCTCTCCTCTCCGCGATCGCCTTGAATTCCCCTCATCTCCTTCTCCCCACCTTTATTGTTTGCCGCAGACAGTAGAGCTGCGAACGCAGCACACATTTAATGTGAAGCTTCACAGCTTTCTTGAAGCCGAATTCTAGTATGATGACGTGAGTGGTACAGTGTGCGAAACATAGACAGTAAAACGTTTGGCTCTATGACAGTGAAGATGTGCGCTCCGGTTAACTGCAAATTGCATAGTGAGAAGTGGCTGTTACTGCGCACACCACTACTCTGTTCCTGACCGCTTCGTTCTTACAGTTCGCGAACACTCTATTCCGCTGAACGTTACCGAACGTTTCAACGGCGATCGTTCCAGGATTTCCGCGTTTTTAAATGTCTTAAGATTATCTTTGAGCATCTAAACATATTGCACTGTACATACAGGGTGACAGAGCCGAAAATGGCTTCGAAGCCTGGTGAAGAGCTCAACATCAGAGACGAATTTATACAGGTGGGAGCGAGTGTTTTCAGACTGCTTTTCTGAATTCTTGTCAAAGTAGCGACATTCTCGGTGGCGCGCGATATGAAACATTGCGCTGAGATGAAAGGGCTGCCAAAGTCATGAGATAAGTCACCAAGAGCTGAAAAAGGTGTTGCGGAGATGCGAAAGAGGAAGAAAGGGAATCTCACAGAACTGCCTGATCGGAAATGCGTCGCTGGTAGAGGAGAAGATTCGCGAGGATCCAGAGGTGGTCCGATACTCGTACGACAGCTTGGAGGGGGTAAGGTTTATTATAACTCAATATTTATTGATTATTGTCAGCCATAGCCGATCGAATTTCAGGCAAAAGCATTGCACATCGCATGTCAGTACGCGTTTCCCGACGTCGTTCGGTTGCTCCTCAAAAGCGGAGCCGACGTGGCGGCGTGAGTTTAATAAGATCACTTTAATATTATAACTATCGATATCATCATTTATTAACGCTCCGGGTATTATCTTATCCTGAAGTTATAGGGAGGACGACAACAAATGCACTCCGATGCACTACGTAGCCAAGGAAAAGAAAAACAGTGAAAGTGAAAACGATGAGGTAGAGGAGAAGGAGGCAAGAGGTGAGCAAAGTATAGTAGATATTTATTAAATTGAAAGAGAAAATGAATAATAATAATCTGAAAATCTACAGCATCGCCCACGACTCTGATATACGTAGATGCCGGTAGAAATTCGTCTAAGGAAGTGATCGAGGTTCTGTGTTCGTACAAAGGGTGAGCGGCTGGATGATACGTGAACTTTATTTGCTGGATGGTACATGAACTTTATTTCGTCATATAATAGATAGTAACAATGATGTAATACAAGGACTATAAACTTGAAGTATAAGCCTATGCTTCTTTTAAAAAAGGCATCCTTGTATAGTGACGTCAATGCTCTCGACAAGACAGGCTGCACGCCTCTCCACTACGCGGCAACGTCGAAGAACGCTGAAGCCGCAAAGTACTTCCTGGCTCGGGGAGCCGATCCCAACGTGCGTTTTGTAGAACAGTCTGTTACTAGTTGTTTGTGTAAAGCTGAGTATGGATGTGCGGTATGGAACTGGAGAGGTGCTATGATTTTTCCTTATGTGTTTTCCGAATACCGACTCAGTCTTATCTTCCTGTACATCCCGTTGATAATGATCCTATGCGATATAGGCTCTACCTTCTTATCAGATTTGGGACACTGGAAAAATCAAGAAGATGCCAATAGAATGGACCACTCGCACCAGTGGCGATGACGCACTAGGCACCAGCAAAAAGAGGCTCAAAGTTTGCAGATCGCCAACGCCAATTCGATTACGCCTCTTCTGCTGGCAGCCGCTAATGACTCCTTTGAAGTGTTCTCGGTGAGTAAATCGAATGGAGTTCGGCTGATGATAGAGGACTTGGTAATGAATGATTGGTTTGTCCACATTTATATAGCAAAACTTATTCACCCACTGTGTAGTTTATTAGTTAAAATTAAGTGAGCTTGAAGGTCGACTCGGTCATGCGCATACCATGATACTGAACAGACGCTGAAAAAGACATTGAACATATAAGGGCTAATTATTTTGGTCATGAGTCATCTGCCAAGCAGCGGTCTTGTAGGGTTCACCTAAACAGGATTACCGCATAGTCGAGTCGCTAACTGGTTCGTCACTGGTGCTTTGAGCAGAAAACATACCACATTAGCGAAGACTACAAGAGGGTGATTATTCACCGTCTGCATCGTTAATTACTACTGAAAATCGGTCAGATGGAAGGCTGCAGAACATTTTCCTCACCCATACAATGCGCGCAATCAGGTGCTCTTCGACAAATCGCTCAAGCTCACGCGCGACAGAAGGCGAAACTCGGCTCTGCACATCGCTACCCAGCACGGGAATCTGGACATGATCAGGCGGATTCTGAACTGGATGAACAACGGGATCGAGGATGAGAAACCGGCGGAAACGTATCTTAATTTAATACATAAAAAATAATTTTCATTCAAAACCGAATTAATTTCCTATTTATGGAAAATATTTTTTGGTAGTAACACGAACGAGAAGAGCAAGCTCGGACTTCTGCGCTATGAAAACAGCGAGGGAAAGACCGCCCTGTGCATGGCGGTCGAGATCGACAACAAAGAGATTGTCAAGGAGCTGCTCAAGCACTACAAGAACCGGCAGTTCAGCGAGTAGGCTTTTTTTATTCAAGCCACTTCTCTCAGTTATGTATCCCAAGAAGGAAGTAAATATGCGAAGGCACGTAAAGCTTTGTTTTAGTAATGAAGAGCTGCTCGTGCATCTTGCAGCGAGGAACGGTTACCTGGAGATGGCGAAGATACTGATTGAGGAGGCGGGACTGACGGCCTGTGGCAAGGATGGCAATGGGTATGCGTTGCTTTTTTCCTTACAATTGTGTAGAGAATGCTTTGTGTAGAGAATGCAAAATTTGAGATGCTCGTTGTCGGTGGGACTCTCACATAGTTGGGTTTTCATAGTTTCGCTTATGCCATCACAACTATAAAAATAATAAAAAAAGAAAAAATCTTTAAAAATAAAGCTCTCATCAGGTGCACTCCACTACACGAGGCAGCGAGGGAGAACCAGACGAAGATGGCTAAATACCTGCTAGAAGTTGATGTAAGCCACCGCTTTGCCATTTCCATGGACCACAAAAATCTACCAGTCAGACCGATTCGGTACGATTAATTGATGATGGCAGCCCACTGCCAAATTACATGAAAGTCGAAGTAATCCCATCAAGCGTTCACAGTTTTTCATAGAGTACACGAAAATTGATCGGTACAACTTCCTTCTTCTAAAGAGTTTGTGGCTTGGGTTCCGCAATTTCCGTATCTCATTTTCAATACTTTATTTTAATATAATTCATTACATCACAGATTCTTCTATTCAGCAATCGACGCTAAACACCCGGAACAAGGCGGGGTTCACGCCTCTTCTCTCAGCTGCTGAAAAGGACGCGATTGGAGTGGTCAAGGTCGGTCCGCGCGTGAACTCTTTGCAAGAGGACGGACAAACCGTCGATTTGCCCAATTTGCATAGCGGGAAGTAAACAGCAACTGAGGGGCCGTGAACAGTTTACGTAATTGGCGGGGAACTGATTCATGGGTCAAGCGCGCCCTTTGAAGAATGCGTCACCATTTGAGACTAACGGAGAGAACATGACCTAATCACACAGGATTAACTCAAAGTGCAGCTCGGAAAAGTTCAAGAGAAATATTTACAGGTTCTCCTTGACCATAAGGCCGATGTCCTCCTCAGGGACAAAGCCAAGAAGAATATTCTGTTTGTAGCGGCGGAACATAAGAGTGCCAAAGTACTCAAGGTATTCCACCCGGCATAATTGTCATCTGGAGATGTTACAAGTACTCGCGACAATATAGTCAATGCAAAACTTTGAAAAAATAGTTCACAATTTTTCAGTTTATCCTCGGCTACCTCGAATCGCCTCCGGCCGATTCTACAGCAGCCAGACAGAGTGAGAAGCATTTTATGTTTTTAAAAGAATTTTTTAACATCATATCACCATTAACAAAGGTGATATAGTCTGGAAAATCGGAACGTATAAATCGCGATTCCACCGCTAAGGTTTCTAGCGAATTTTTCACGCTTTGAATAGATACCATTTCACTCCCAGACAAGATATATATCAGGAACATGGATAGCTTTTTGGGATCAGTACCACATACAGTTTCCTCTAGTACACACTAGAAGTTGAGTAGATCAATTTGAAAGGCACCGGAATCTGCGCTACAACCGGAACGATTATATCTTCCCTTTTTCTCTACTATAGCCAATACAATATAATATTTGGTTCAGAAAATGTGAAGAAGACGATGATCAACGAGGTGGACGCCTTCAAGAACACGGCCTTCCACTGCGCCTGTCGCAATGGGCACATCGAAACGGCCAAGGTTCGCTCGATTAAGATAAGAGAAATGAAAAAGTGCGTTAAAGTGTGAAGATACGTCTCTAGCCCCACAGTGTAATGATGTTCAGCTGTTGCACAAGCAAGGCGCAAAGGCGGACAGCATCAATGTACTGGAGCAGACCCCGATGCATTCGGCTGCGGAGAACGGTATGATAAGAGAAGAGGACAAAACATAAATATCGGACTGGTCTCTAATAAATCAAGTTAACTAGTAAGAAAACTCTTTCCTGTGACACGCCTAGTATGCTCCATATAATCGCTTTATCGCTAGCTACACTGAGCGAAATTTCACCACCATACAGCACCTAGTGAATCATTCACCACACAAATTTCACCAGCCCGCTGGTGAATGGAGCACAATTCACCAGCGGGCTGGTGAAATTTGTGTGGTGAATGATTCACTAGATGCTGTATGGTGGTGAAATTTCGCTGAGTGTAACAAGAAAATGCATTGCCAAAACAAGGAAAATGTACAGGACATCTCAAAGTGGTGAAGCAGCTACTCAAATGGAACAAGAAGCTCAGCATGACCAAGGACAAGATGGGCTGCACGCCGTTGCATTATGCTGCGCTGAATGGTACGCAAATTCAATCTGTTTCATCGTACTGGGCATTATAGTTTGCGTGCATAAAAACCCAAAACATATTTTAACGTTATTAAATATAGGACACGAGGAGGTCACGCGTCTTCTCGGCTCGTCCGGGTCCGATCTTAAAGCCAAGGATCTGGCCGACGATACGCCGCTATACAATGCTGTCAGGTACAACTCCAAGGTCTATAGATGTTGTTTTCTTTTTTTATTTTCAACACAGTTACTTATTTTTTTACGCTTATTATTAATAATTCTAATATTGAAGGCGCGGACAACTCGAGGCTACCAAAGCCCTGATCGAACTCGGAGCAAAGCCCATGCCGGAGGTGGACAACGGGTTCGACTGGATTGTTCTCATTATTGTCATAAAATACGATTTAATATATAAGAATCATCTCCTAAAGGCAGATGATATTCAATGTTGAATATGGAGCTTGCGTTCTATCGATAGCCTTATGTGCAGAATCGCCACGCCCCTGCACATCGCGGCCCGAGAGGGTCACGAGGCGGTCGTACGGTACCTCATCTCCCTGGAGGTGGAGGTTCACAGGAAAGACGAGAACGGCATGAACCCGCTGGATATCGCGATCGAGAACGGGCACAAGTATGGAGGCTTTAAATTTAAACGCAGAAAAGCTCCCTTTTTAAAAAAAATTGTGAATCTTAAAAACATTGAAGGGAAATTGCGCTGCTGCTCGTTCAGCACAAAGACTGGCTTCAACTCGTCACTCCACATGGGAATATCGAGCTGCCCGGACTCATGGAACCGAGGTATCCTTTCGGAATGAGTTTATTTCAACGCTACGTTTGAGAGATACGCCTATGAGACGACTCATCCACAAGTTCCCCGACGTTGCGCGGGTGGTCTTCGACAATTGCATCACGTATGTCATTGAATTTGCATCTATGAATTGAAATTAAAGTGGATATTATAAATAAATATGTCATTTGTAGAAGTAAGACCGACGGCGAGAAGCAGATCAATCGCCACTTCTACGAGCTTCTGGATGACACGTGGTTGAGGCTGGCGGAGAACAAGAAAAGTTGGTCTTACAATTGCTGATTGTCTTTCTGACTATCACTATAAACTAAGACAACGCTGATTTTCTACTAACATGTATTTCATCACCACAGGTCTATCGTGCGAGGCCTCAGCTTATGGAGAAACTGGCAACCTACTGCCCGACACGCTTCCCTATTCACCCTCGTATCAGCTCATCTACGAGAATCATCCCCTCCGGGTTATGGTAAGATTAAACTTTTAAATTTATTGAACAGAGGAATCTATTAGCGAATTTAGGTGAAATCGAAGCGCCTGCCACTACTGTCGCATCCTCTCGTAATCTCGCTGTTGATGAATAAATGGAATAACCTCGGGCGATATTTTTACTATTCTGGTAAGCGTGCCAAACACTGGCATTCTAATACTTGGGTTTAGCCGTGGTCGTCTACATGATCTTCGTCGCATTCTTCACCTTATTCATAGCATTGGTAATTTACAATTTTTACGTATAACACTTGATATAGTGATATAGTCTAAAAATGTATAATTCGCGATTCCGCCGAAACGGTGTTTAGCGATTTTTTCACGCTTTGAAGCGATACCATTCCGATCCAAGACAAGATATCAGAAACATGGACAGCTTTTTAAGATCAGTATTTACTAGCGCTTCGCATAGTGCACATAACAATTTGACAAGCTCAGTTTGAAAGGCACCGGAATCGGCGCTACGTCCGGAACGATTATATCTTCCATTTTTCTCTACTATACAATATTTGTACAGGCTCCAGCACCATTCAACCTCTTCGATAAAAACTCCAATCAATTCGTCGATTATGAGGACGTTATGCAAAATCGTTCAATGTGCGCCAGATTCGCACAGGTCCGTGTATGGTGCATCAAAATATTATATTTATACTGATCACTGACAATGAGCGTTGCAACAAGAAGAAGCAAAAAAAAAAACTTGAAGAGTGCGAGATAACTTTTCAGACTATCTCATGAAAACAAAAACAAGTTTTAAATTTTAATTTCAGGAGTTAAGCCATCAAACCTTGTTGGCGGTTTGTCGGTACGTGGTGATCATTCTTGCTATACTGCAATTATTCAAAGAGGTACTTTTTTCCAAGATTCAACGATAAATAAATCAATAAATTTACTTACAATATTTTTCAGATCTTCCAACTCTATCACCGCAAGCTCAGCTACTTTACGTACGAGAGTCTCTTCGAGATCTTCGTTTATACATCAGCAATATTCGTTGTATACGACTTTAATGAATGCTCCGAAATGACGGGAATAAGAGAGGTAGTTGAGGACAAGCATCTATTTTATTGTAAATTCTCAAGAGAAAATATATGTCGCGTTGTAGGAGTGGCAATGGAATCTCGCGGCTGCAAGTTCCTTCCTACAGTGGATTAACCTCCTACTGCTTGTGAGTAGAACTATTTAGAGAATAATATAATGTTTCTTTCTGTAGTGTGTTTAGCCAAATTATAGCTAGCTTTTATCTAGTTCCAGTATAACCGTAAATATTATTTTTAGATTCGCAAGCTGCCCAGATTCGGCATATTCATCATCATGTTTATGACGATTTTGCGAACCTTCGCGAGGTAAATCGAGACATTTTAAAATCAATAAAATTATTTTCCAGATTCTTCATCATCTTCTTGCTGTTCATTCTCGCCTTCTCGATCTCCTTCTTCATTATTCTACAAAATAGGGTAAGTCACAAACTTTGTCAGAACTCTCTTTTTTCATACAAATTAATAAATTAATAATACTAATGCAGCCCGAATTCGAGACACTACCCACCACAATCATGAAGACCACGGTCATGATGATAGGAGAGTTTGATTTTACGTCGATCTTCCACGGAAACGAGGACGAGCACAGTGAAAAGGTTCGAATTCTTCGTTTTAAAGTAATTATTAGAACAAATTTCATTTCTTCACGCGTTTAGATATTCGTCGCTCAACTAGCTCATCCCCTCTTCCTTATCTTCAGTGTGGTCATGACCATTCTTCTCATGAATTTGCTGGTACGTACTCCATAAGCTTCGATGAACAGCTGTTTATCTTACTACTGCCTTTACAAGTCATTTGAAACATGAGTCAAAGATAAATAATCATTTGAGGTCGGTTTGGCCGTAGACAACATCAAGGCTGTGCAGGAGAAGGCTGAACTGGAGCGGTTGTCACTTCAGGTATCGACTATTTTTTGCGTAACTATCCAGTAACCTCAAGAAACTGAAGTAAATGGCTATAATATCACTGATATTTCAGGTCAACCTGGTGCTCGACGTGGAGTGCACAATCACCAACTACATACGGAGAAAGTACGCGAAGGGCTCGCGAACCTTCGATGCTGTCCGAAAGAGTCAGTTTTCAGCTTTGAATCTGCCAATATTTGAAGGTTATTATTATGGGAACGTTTTCAAAATCACTCCAACTTGCTCTGCATCTTCTTCATATGGCTGCACCCAGAATAACGAGGAATGATGTTAACCGACGCGACGTTTTCTTCAACTATAGATATAATCATCTAAATAGATTATATCTATAGTAAGCCAATCATCTAAAAGCCTTCTCTCTGCAGGTTGGTGGCAACGTTTGCGTTCTTGCTGGAGGTCTAAAGGAGGCAAAGTCATTCCGCTCGTCGAGAAGATAGAAGAGGTAACTTCTAATCATGTAATTTTCAGTTTATTTATTTATTATTTTGAATATTTTATAAGTTATTGAATTTTACTTATTCGTTTGCTTTCAGGATGAGGATCCCGTCAAGGAGTTCCTGATTGTGCTCAAGAAGCAACAAGTGAGCATTAAAACTGCATCTTTTTATATTATAGAATAAACTTTTTTTTAGAAAAGCATCGAGGAGATCCACCTGAAGCTTTTGCTGGTGGAAAAGCGCCTGGGGCGAATGTTCGAGGAACAGGATGCCAAGGAGAAGGAGAAAGAGGAGGAAGAGGAAAACGAGGAAGAAGCGAGAAACGATTCACGACGACGGTCTATTTGACATGCAATGCACTACGATAAAACACAGACAGTACCGGAGCTTTTAAAGGAAGTAGGAAGAGATAAATAAATTTCGTCCAATTGCAATAAATCTTTTTATTTTACCTTTAGGGATAATAAGAAACATAGAAATAATTACAAAAAAAAATTATAAAAAAATTCCACATATGAAATTTATTTTTTTCGTTCCGAGGGACGGTAGTACAGTGCAATGATTCCGTTTGGCTTGGCCCCTGTCTGCTAAATCCAGTACGACCGTCGTAGAACAAAATTTCAAAAAAATCATTTCTCGAATACTATTAATTTTCATGATTTTTCCTTTTGTTTTTATACTAATTTCGACGAAATCTTTCATATAAGCTTCACTTGAAAATCGGTTCCATGTCCCTTTAAGCATTACAAGAATTTATTGTCTTGCAGCAGAAACTGCACTAGAAAGCGTTGAGTTCGTCGTTCCAGTCATCTGTCGGGTTTCTGAAATTACAATTATATATAATATAACGGAATTGCTTCTATGATATTTCGGAATTACTGCTACAATATTATCCTTGGTGCACTGCTGACTCAATGGAACTGAATGCATGTGCTCTACGTGCAGTACACCAGAAAAGCGCTAATCGTTTCCGTTGCTATCCTATGCTCAGATTGTGTCACGGTAATTGATCATCTCCCCCTTTTACCCCTCCACGTCCGCTCTCGTTAGCGTCCTGTTCCGGTTGCACATCGTGAGAAACTGTGCGGCGGTATTTCGACTTCCGCATGCGGAAATAGCCACGACTCTGTCCTTTCTGAAAAATTTCATTACTAAAAGGAAATATGTTGGAAATAAAACAAAAAAAAGAAACTTGATGAAATATTTGACGAAATCGAACGCGTCGACGTCGCCCCTTGTGAGAGTATCATCGAAGCCTTGAGTGCATCCTGAATGATCCACTGGATACTTTTAGAAAGATTTAGAACTATCGATAATGCATAATTTTTGCCTTAGGTATATTATAGTATTAAAATAGTTCGTACATCGCCAATGACGACTGCGCAACGTTGCGCTGGGTCACTTTGAGTTCGGTGTGTCAGACTCATATTCTTACGGTACGTTCCGGCCGCTAGCTATCTTATTCTCACAATGTACAGATGTTTAACGTTTTTTGTGGTTATTTTTATTCGTTTTACAATAACGGTGGATCGAAGAAAGGGGGAACGGCAACCAAATGTTGCTTATCAATTTGCGATAGTCAGTTTGTGTGACTTACTGTAAGTTGAAAATGTCAAACGTTTCCTATTTCATAGACGGTCTTTAGGAGGCATGAGGCTACGGACGGTTTTATGTCAAACTTTTTGGCGCTTGTAATACCTGCGAGCTTGATCGACTTCTCCATGAACAGAAGGCACCAGAAGTACGGCACAACTATGCCGGGCTGAGGTTGGCCGAGTATCGAATAAGCAGCCAGCTGGCCTTAATATTCAGCTCACAGTGTTCTGAATGTTAAGCGAACGAGCCAAAAATGTTTAGGATACGGTGTTTTCCGTGCGAGAATTCCTACCGAAATCCGAGTCACTTTTCGGCGTCTCGTTCGCTTAACATTTTCACTGTTGTCAGAACACTGTGAGCTATGATTCGTTATATATCTTTTCTTAGGATTTATTAGTATTTTTTGATTTATTAGTTGAAATATTTCGTCTTCATACCATGTTTCTGAGCCGTTTGAAAGTGCTGGATATTGATCGTCTCAAGATTCCAGAAAGGCAGCGTTGCGGTGACCGCATCCCCTACAGCGTACACATCGGGCAGATTCGTCCCGAAATTGTGGTTGACCTGAAAGAAATATATATTATACCAAAAATGATAACTAAAATTACATATTTTTAAAGAAATATTTACCTTTATAAAGCCCCTCCCATCTAGTTCGACTATCTCCTTGAGCCATGTGGTCGCGGGATCAACACCTGCATTTTTTTAGAAAATAAAGAAAGTACTGAAAAAATCAACCTATTCCGACCACAACGACGTCGGCCGGAAACCGTCTGCCATCCCCCAGAATAACCTGCAAAAGTGATTCATGCCAATCTCGCTTGCAACTTCAGACACATCTATAAAATTAAAAACAATGTGAAGTCCGCGTATTCTTTTACCTCCTTCACATGCCCATCCTGGTCTCCCTCGAGGTAGTCCAGTCTCACATTTACATGCACCGAAATTCCTCTAGTGGCGAAAAGCTGACAACGCATTATATGTTTTTGGCTACACAATTCTTCACCTTTCTAACTGCAGCCCCAATGTCTGTAGGGAAAGCTGGAAGAGGTTCAGTAGAGGAGCATATCACGTCTACCGTTGAAGCGATAGAGACCAAGGCTGAGGCTGCCTCCATTCCTGTAAGATTTATCTTTGACAAAATCGTTATCTTTTACATTTTTTTAGTAAGAGACCAAAATTTGTAGTAGTGTAAATAAAACTGTAAATTTGTAATTTGTGTAGTAGTAATTGTTTTTGAATAGTATGCGATAAACGACAACATAGCGAAGGGAAAGATACCGATGAAACTCGCTCCGACGCACACAACGTGCTTTCCCTTCGATTCCGCATAAATTGTCTTTCCGTCTTCGCTCTCCCGTATTGTATGAACACCCTGAATACCTTATTTTTAAAGGGACATGGAAGTGATTTTCAAGTGAAGCTTTGAAGACAAGATCAAGTGAAAGATCTTGTCGCAATTAGTATAAAAACAAAAGGAAAAAAATTTAATAGTATTCGAGAAATGATTTTTTTTAAATTTCGCCCAACGACGACGCTATTACAAGAAAGTTGACAAAAAGTACGCAAACGATTGCGAACTGTGTATGCTAATACGCGCGCTGATCTAACTCTCCGGTTCCAATTTTCTTGCGATTCTATTAATTTCTGCTATAATAACACGTAGGGAGTCAATTGGAAAGCGTAATCAGCAGGAATAGTTTGTTATTTCAATCAGCCGCAAGTTTAATCTGGAGATGAAAGTGACCATTTTGCCCAATTTATGTCGAGCTCCTCATAAATTGGGCAATTTATCAGCAAATAATCTATATCTATTTTTGGGCTTCGACATCCGCAAAGATTTTGCAGCAACGGGGATTACAACCCGCCGCTGCTGCACGCAATATTACCTCTATACCATCAAGACACACAATCTCTTCTTCTCATTCCTCACTCATAAACCAAAGACGCTCGCTGAACTCATTCTTATTTTCCCCTTTCGCTCTTTCTCGGTCGACCGATAGATCAATGTGAAAGATGAAAATGACTGAGAGAGTGAGTCTCGCAAATATCTCGAGATTAATCGGGAGGTCAGAGAGCAACGAGAGAACATGCAAAAAGGAGAGAGTTAAAAAGAACCTCTTTCATGGGGAACCTTTTCCTCTCTTCAAAGCACACACTCTCTCGTTTTTCTCGGACCACCTCATCATTAATGGCGAGAAAAACTTGAGAAGTAAAGGTCGCAATTAATTGCTCAATTAAAGACGACCGCTGAAAAGAGTGTAGGAATGAAAAGAGTCAGAGAAAAAAAGGTGAGAAAATGGTCGCAATTAACTGATGATTTATTTGATCAACTTTTTCCCCACATTAGACGCACGGCAGAAGTATTAAATCGTTCCGTTTTTGAGGACAACTCTCCTGGAACCTGTATTGGCGAAAGGAATTAAGCCAAAAGCGACATTCTTCTCAACGACGGAAGCCCGGAACAGAAAAAAAATAATATATGCGATTGTCGAGTTTTTTCTTCGATTGTTTATTGTTTCTATGTTCTTCCTTGCATTTTGAAACCTTAAAAAATTTAATCCAATTTTATTTTTTGATTAGTGGTTGCTTTCTTCCTTTAACCTAATTTTGTCTTCAAAACAACATCAAACCTTGAGGTCTCCTCCCTTATTCGGTAGCTGTCGTACTTTTCCTCCCAGAGCGAGTACTAGTTTTGAGTATCGATATGTTGAACTGTCCATAAGCCTGACGGTACGGGCCATGTGGTCAATCGAGACAACCTGGAACACAGCACATCTCAGAAGTGACACAACATGTTGTCTTCTGATACCTGCAGACAATCTGTCAATATGTCCATACCTCAGAGTTACACTTCACTTCGACGCCATTCTCCTTGTAGTAATCATCCGTGCGCAGTCGGACTGGTTCGATGTCCATCATCTTCCGTTAACATATATGACAATGAAAGTATGAAATAAGCTCACCTTTGTCAAAAGAACCTTGTCAAAGGGCGGTATGCTCTCCTTTGTGAGCATGAGTATCGGCGTCTTGCAACCATTCAACCGCAGGTTCTCCACTACCGATTCGCCAGCGGGACCTGTAGTTAGACATACTATTAGGACTCTCAAGGTCTGAGATGTGGCAAAAATTAGCTTCTACGTATGTTAGATTATCATAAGTATTGGAAGCATTTTGCTGCTTCAAAGATAAAGCGTATGATGTATCTAGTCCTTGCAGCTGACTTACCTGACCCAACGACAACTATTGGGTGGTCGGTAGTGAACCGGCTGATCCAGAACCTGCGCGTCCTCCTGTTCGAGGAGAGGCGCTTCTCGGTCGTTTTGATATGCAGCTCATTGCCTGCTCGGACTACCTGCAGATTGTAGCTAAGAACTTGGTCTGACTGGGTATGTGAAGTATGGGCTTAGCAGCTACAACCTTCTATCTAACCAGTCGTTGACGCGAAAACCCTGGAATGATGCAAATAGATCACCTCAAAGGGATGGAGACAGTCGAATCCCGGGTAGTCCTCAATGTCACCCGTAGCCGCATCAAAGCATGCTCCGTGAGCGGGACACTGGATCTTACCGTTGGAGTACGTGCCTCAATGTATGTAACTATGAAAGTAGAGATGGAGTCGCCACGCTTCATAAGGCTTTGACAGTTGTAACGGTGCCTAAATATTTCTGTTGATGGGCTGTGAGTACCTTTGACCAGCGCGAAGTCGTAGTGCGTGCACAGGCCATTGACAGCCAGATAATTTCCGTTGTCGTTGATGAGCAGAATCTTGCGACCTCGTAGCTCCACCTCTTTTTTGCTGAAATGCTTTATTCCACTACTCGGGTTATGGTATGGTTGTATGATAACATCATAATAAAAATAATATTAAGAAATGTGATGCTCATTTACATACCTTCCAGGAGGTAAGTCGTCAACGGAGCAGACAGCTTCCTCAACCACCGGGGAATCATCCGTGGCTAGCTCGCACACCATCTCTTGGCGGAACTCGTGATGCTTCGGCTATCATAATATTTTCTAATTTGAAAAAATATAATCTGTTCATTCAACAATTTACTAGGAGTTCAACTATGGTGGTTGCTGCGGAAAGTAATTGTATGCAGAAGAACAAGACCTTGCTCGGGCATCCATACTCTGCGCGGTACATGCTGCAAGGCAACCAGTCATGTATCATACTTGAAATAGCCTCACCCTTCTCTAGCTTGCATTTGGGTTGAAGAAGACTCTATTTTCTGAAGTAATATGGCTATTTAGTAACTCAAAAGCTTATCTTATTTCAAGGAATAATAAAAGAGCGGGGATCCCACCACTTTCGTAGTATCACTTGTCGCATTGAGAAGATGTTCGAAAAGTGCAGAGGTGTTCTGAAACGCGGCTAAAAAATAGAGCCCCTAAACGTGGCAATACCTTACTCATCGCTGTCTGCGTGAGTAGTTCAACCGTGTTCTAGACGCGTCTTCCTCAACAACAGACTTCAACGAAGGGCAGCAACAGATAGCGTATCAAAAGGGTAAACCTGAAGAACTCGGTCTCGGCAAATGTACAGAGTGCCCATGGCAACCGACTCTAGCCCCTCCCTCACCTTCTCTCCTGTTCTCTCTTGCTATGTATGTATCTCTCTCTGATTCTGGATTGCTGTAACTCATAGATATCTGCGGTTTCAGAGTTGTGTAGAGTGAAGTTGTATCCAAATTAACGACCTTTAACCATGTAACCTAGTTTCCTTAGATCATAAATACTTTATCCATTATAAGAGAACCAGTAACGATAGGACGCGATCGAACATGAAGAGCGCACAAGGCATAAGATCATAGGAGTTGTATATCACAGGGTTGAGGAGCCGGGAAATGCCCGGATCCGGCATTTAGATGTCGTCGTCCGTCATATAGTTGCGGACCATGTATGCGAACTCGTCCTGGTCGATCAGGCCGTTGCCATCTACGTCAACCTGTACACTTCATGATATTGTAAAGCTTAATAATAATAATAATAATAATAATAATAATAATAATAATAATAATAATAATAATAATATATTTATATTGTACAAGAAATATAGGAGACTTCCCCAACTAAAAAAAAAGGAAAACTTATAAATGTTGTGCATTCCTTGCAAAATCTTCCTTCAGCAGTATTTGTCCTAGGATTGAAACACTCTGCTGAATTGTTAGTACTCTACCTCATTGAAGATCTCCTCAATGATCGTGCTGTCCGTGATGTCACCAAACTCCCGCAACACATACTGGAAGTCCTTCTTTGAGATGAAGCCTGATTCCGACTAAATGGATGTCTGTTGTCACTCATCCTTCTCTTTATTAGAGCACATGATTCGATACCATTGTATTATGCAGATTAGTTAAACTCATGGTTTCTAGCAAAGACCTAGCGGACACGCTGTGTACTAGCGCAACTCATCCGTCAACTTACCCTATCGAAGACCGCAAAGCACTGCTGCACAACCTCGTTCCACGAGGTCTTCTTCTCGTAAAGCCGTCGCATAACCTAAGAAGAACAATTCATATTGAGTTCGGGCTATTTTTTATAATTTTTTAAATAATTTCCGAGCCTTTCATGTGGAGCTATGTGGAAGAAGTAGAAAAATATGATTTAAAATGATTTACAGCAATGTAGCTCCGATTACCTCGCAGAACTCATCAAAGTCAATCTCGTGATTGCCTCGTTGATCGACCTAGAATAGGCGAAAATCAATACCTTTCGAATATTGCTGAACATGTTGCGGAAATGGTTGGGCTGCGTGGGGGGGGCTAAAGTCGACTACTATCGCGACTATGAAGAGGGTAGAATGAGGAAGAGCTATAGAGGTAGCGGAGGCAGCGATACGCGAGAGGGAGGAAACAAAAGAAGCGGGGAATGGAAACGCTTGTTATTCCGAGAATGGGATGGGACGGAGAGGTATTTCGGGATGGCTCTATGAAAGGAGAGACATAGCTATCATAGGGATTTTCGTTGTGACTCTCTGTCCGGTCAATGTAATGCTTAAGTTTGGACAAACATTATATTGGCATACCTCATCGATGATTCGGTCCAGCTCGTCCCTCGTCTGTTCCAAGCCCAGATTTCTCATTGCGCTTTCGAGCTCATCGAGACCGATGGCCCCGGATCTGTCTGAAAGTAAAGAAAATTACTCCCTTTACTGTTGTACGTATTGTTTTACTGGACGAACAATCCTATACAGGTCCTATACAGTAAGTGCAATTTATGTTGATGAGTACAACAAAAAAAGTAAATGCAAATTAACACAAATATTTCCTCACCCGTATCGAACATGTTGAAGACCTGCCGGTACTCGGACAGCTCCTCCTCCGTGTAGCCATCGAGCTTGTTCTGTATGAGCGGAGCCGCTCCGCCGAGGCCACCGTTCTCCCCGCGATCCGAGTGAAGCTTGAGCTGAAACAACGAAAATTCGGTATAAGATTACTATAAATCGGAAAAAAAAATAAATCGGCAATCTCGCATACCTTGTTTCTCATCAAGTTTCATAATATTTCATATTTCTCGAGCTGCTGTTACCGACGCAACAACAGCAAAAAAAGCCCGGCCATGAATAGCTTATGCTGCTGCAATTTGTCAGCACCATCTATCATACAGTCAGTCTATCAAAAGCCGGAGAAGGCGCTACCGTTTCCCGGGAAATCTGTCTGAAGATCCTGCGCATCGGCACCGGCTGTTGTGTTGACTGTAGGGGAATCAGGTGAGAGAGGGGACAGATGGACGAGAGCCAAGCAGGGGGTTGCTATGGGAATAGCTGTTGCATGGAAGGGTAAGCGAGAGAACTGAGAAACTGCAGTGATATCATAACTCGCTTTGCGGCTTGATTGCGTTCTTTGCTTTTCCTAAGGGATCAGACAACAGCGCGTTCACTGGTCTTCATGGCTTTCCGTTGTTTTCATTGGAGATCGTGGTCACATTGCACAAGATGAGAGTCCAATTTTCTGCTAGAAAGTCCGTGCACAGGAAATGAACGAGCTTTCCCGTCTAGACAGCGGGGCTCCACAGTGCGACTCTTTTTGGCGCTTTGAAGATATTGCAGTGCTCACTGCAGCCTTCACTAGGCATGAAGCACAACGGAGACAAAACAGTCAAGCCCTACTTATCAGGTCGACTAATGCTACACCAACAGAGCACACGAACAACTCTCTAGCGGATGGCTAGACAACACATATTTCAGTCCCCTGTGGTAGTGTGAGTCCATCATATTGACTTCAGTAAATCGGTAAATATAATTTGCATAATCAAAGTGTTAGCAGACTACTTACTAGGGGTTGAAAACCAAGCGCGATTTGCGTATATATCGTCTGACTCTCTTCATTCTTTCCTGTTGCACCTCTATCTCTCGGTCTGATAGTGCGATTAAGTTTGCTTGGTTTTCAAACCCTACTATTATACTTACCGTTTTGGGCGAGACAGTCCCGGGGGGATCCCTCCTTGCCGAGGATATGATACGGGAGAAGGGCGAGGGAATGCGGAGCATGGGCGACGAGGCCCGTGGAAGGGATCGCGGTATCGTGATTGGAGGGAGGGGAGGGATGGTTGAGAGAGAGAAGAGGGGAGCGACAGGGAGAGGGAGAGGGACAAAGAGGCAGGGAGAGAACTTGGAGAGAGTAGTAGCAGACTCTGAAGGCACAAATGAGAGGTTGGGAGCTGCGCGTCGGTTCGGATAATACATCATATACAAGACGGGAGGCATACGTGGCATTAGTCAGCTGTGATTATGTCCAACGAAACACGAAGCATTGGCGCTGCTTTATTGCAAGTATGGCGATGATTGGAGCCTTGTAGTTTTCTTGTCATTCATAATACTTTACAATGGACTAGGACTATTTGAAATTCCGCTAGGAAACATCATCCAAAATGTGTAGGCAGATACGATTAGCCTGTTAACCTCTATGATCTTTCATGGTTTCCGCTCTAGTTGCTAAATCAGATCCTAACAACTTCCTGTATCATATTTAATAATTGAAATCGAATGCCCAAAGGTAAAGTGTTGACAAAACAGAGCCAACACTTGTGATTAGCTTCAGAGAAATTAATCATAAGCAGATGGCTTGGGGGGAAAGGCGGAAAAGGTAGAAGACTTTCGAGGAGATTGATTAAGACGAGGAAGCCAGCTAGAGAGGGAGTGGCGAGGAACACGTGAGAAATGCACCTGGACTAAGCATAAATGGGAGGAGGGAGGGTGTTGCTAGATTCAGCCACATATACCTAAACCGTGAAAGGGGCCAGCTTCCCTGAAGCATTTTGAATGGAAGCGTAGTTGGGATGAGTAAATTTGCGTCGTTAGTCCGTATTGAAAAGTATGCTTATTAGCGCGGGCTCTGTGAAACTTATAGCACGTCAAAACACATCGGAGCCTATTCTTCTGAGTGCAAGCCAGAAAAATAACTGCGCTACAAATGCTACAAATGACCTTGTATAATTGCTGAGCGCTGTTGTATCTTATCATGGGCGGTGGCGAGGTTTGATTCGTGTAGCTAACTACGAAGCAAGCATATAGAGCTGGAAAAATACAGGAAAAAAGGTGGCAAGATCTTGCTTGCTCTCAACTTGCTCGTTAGCAAGGTGAAGAGCTCTTCAAAATATGTGCGCAGTTTTGGCCTTTCTATGATGACTCAGAGGTCAGCGACAGTCAGTAATGTCCTAAAAGATTTTTTCGAATTTTGCGTAATCTAACGCGTGATCAGCGCACATCGAAATGTTGGAGCGCGCGAAACTAGAGGTGGACGGAAGTGATAAAGTAGGATGGAAATGGTCGTGGGGCGAATCCAGTGCTATGAGTGAATACATGGCTAGTGAATGGTACGCCTATTGCGAAGCGTCTCATTTTCTTGGAGATCTAGCGCCGGGGATTACACGTGTACTAAAAGGGACCAATATTCAACGAGACAAATGTCATGGCTTGCCCTTTTTGCGATAATATCTATGTGGAGCTTATAAATTTTCCAGAATACGGCTTTGTTTTCGCTAACAAATATAAGGCGGAACTACCGAATGCTGTAGAATATGCCAAAACAGTGAGCTTATTGTTAAAGGAAATGTCCCACGAAAAAAATCGTTGTTGCCTTATCCGTTGGAAACATTGTGGTATGGTCTAGACAACAAGATGTGCAAAAATCCCGATTCGAAACGGCTCTCTAGGCATCAGTACGGCCATCTGAATGTGTGGGATACGGTAAATCTTGTGGGGTAGTTTGTAGTTTAACCAAGCACTCCACTCCCCCCAAATACATCTAGTGGCAATGCCTGATATCCACCGCTCGCACATCTATACACCTTGTCCCTTCCCTTGCTTTTCCCTTCCTGTTCCATGAAGAGCGAGACCGAACAAGCATTGCTAGGGGTTATTTAGCTAGCCGGTCTAGACTACAAACTACCCCACAAGATTTACCGTATCCCACACATTCAGATGGCCACACTGAGCCCTAGAGGGCCATTTGGAATTCGGATTTTTGCTCATCTTGTTGTCTAGCCCATACCACAATGTTTCCAACGGATAACTCAACAACGGTTTTTTTCGTGGGACAGTTTCTTTAATAAGAAAGGGGAAGGAGAAGCATTGTACTTTTTCTCATAACAAGCCAGGCTAGACCATAATGGTCTGGGCAATGGAGGGGATAGATTCCGCTAATGCAAGGAAATTGGCTCATTCAAGCGGTTCCGGAAAGCTGCCTGCCGATATCTGATTCGGCGCAACCTTTTAGAGGCAATTACCCTTCGACGGGGCATCGGAAATCAGAAAAAGTTCAAGGAGGTTTCAACGTTGGAGCATGCAAAGAACATATGCATGTTTGCGCAATGTAAATACTTTGAATGTAAAAATATTATTCAACTATTCCAGAGCTTATTTGCAACGGCAAAAAGATATTAAATTGCCTAGCGGCGCAAGAGGAGAGAACTTAGGATTACAGGTGCTTATACTTACAACTAGACGTAGCAAATGAAAATTCAGATTTTTAAAAGAAAATGGAATTTTGAGAAATAAGTATCTATCTGGTAGATTAGATAGCCAGACTCAATCTATTCGCCGGTCCAGGGCTAGAGGGGGAGGAAGGCAGCGGAAGTTTAATTGCCTTACGATGAGTTCTCTCCCCCACTCTTCTTCCCTCTGAACTTCCCCCCTATTGAAGCTCCAGATTAGATTCAATTTGAGATTCGTCGCAATGTTTTCGCTTGAAATCGGGGCTGAGTGGATGGAAATGAAGTTTTGATTATCGGAAATGAAGTCGTTTGATTAGTTCTCTCCTTGAACTATTCTTGAATCGCAAATGAAATACAGAAAATAACTATTTTGAAATTTTGAATTGAACATAAAGCAAACGTTGGACGGAAAGTTTCAAAGTTCAAAGCTCGAATGGAGTGTGTCACATGAGAAAAAAGGGGGAGAATGAAACTGGAAGGAAATACTTTGGAGAAGGAGAAACGTAGAAAGTGGACTAATGCATAGAGAGAATGGAGAGAGAAGGGGAGGACGGAGAGGAATAAGAAGGGGGGATTAGAATTGTTATGGCAAGAGGGAAGGGGAGAGGGACCAATTTACTGCTTTGTGTAGTGTGGACTAGCGTAAATATTGCAGAAACATTTTGCCGAGCATTCTATATGTTTCATTGCGTGCAAAAGCTGATAAAAATTTTTAATATAATATAGTGGATTTAAAAGGTCCGTTGGAAAATCATTCCGAATATAAAGCGAGAGAGTGTGCATAAGTGAGAGAATTAGACTCATTTTGGAACGAAAGAAACTAACGGATCAGTTTATTCCGCTATATATTGTAAGGTTTCATTGGTCTATGGATTTCGTTGAACGCACTTTGAAGGAGCGTATTAGGCTCACGTTTGCTAGTGGGAAGCAAGGCGGAAATGTGGTTGATTGGGCAGGAAGTCAGGAAGTAATATGTTGAATTATCAGCAAATTGATAGATCGAGGAAACAAAAGAACACCAAAAAACATAAATATCCTGTTGAGATTTCATGTTGATCTTTCACTTCGCTATAGGGCCTAGCAGAATATAATGATACCGAAATTTTGCATCACCAATATGAAAAATGCACAAAAAGCACTGCTGCACAAAAACTACATAATGAAAGTTTGCAACAGCATAAAGAATAAGGTCCAATAAATAGGAAATATTTTCGGCTGAATTGGAATCAAGCATAGGAAAGCTGCAAATTATGCTCTTCCTGGAATGCCCTACCCGCAATGAAGCTCAGCGATTCTCACAGGAATGGAAAATTGTAAACTTGTGCACTACCATTGCCAGCACAAATCGTAAGCCTTATTTTACAAAAGCGGCTCTCGAGCAAACTACAAAAAGATTGCTCAAGTATATATCCGCCGTTTTATTTGTTACTACACGCTCCGGTTCGCAGGATGCATTAATGGCTGGAACAAGTAAGTCGATCGTTCACAATGAACGGCTCTCAGAAGCTACCGAAATATTTCGACGGGGGCAAGAAAAATATATAGGTAAAACAGAACGAAAAATAGCTCAAACGATGACCAGGACTTGTCCACACAGAAAAATATGTATAAAGGATTACATGTATTGGGGCAATGTATAGCTCGGAATACACAAATGTATACCCACGTATACCCTGGACCCATCCCCATACATTCATTGTATTCTGTGGTATACAATAATGTTGTAGGTAGGTTTTTTAACGGATTGAATGTATACTACGCTATGCATTTTTGTCTGTGTGTCCAGAACTCTCGTATAGAGTAAGAAATAGTCAAGAATTTTAACACTATATCCTAGAGCTTACCTTCGGTACCTGTAGATGGTGCAATCGTCCCATGTGCTTGTGAATGAATCGGTTGGGATGCGACCGGGCAGAGTCCATTGGGAAAAACGGAACGCTCACGCACAGACAAGCCGAGAAAACTGTTCAACCGTAGAATATATGTACAAGGAAATTGGCGGAAGTTGAGGGGGGATAAGTAAATGAGGGACTAAGGGAAAGGCTGCTAAACTTCATTTAGGAGTATGCGGAAAAGCGAGGATGGAGATGTAGAGTAGTGTGGAGGAGGTAGGGTTCCCCTCCTTACTACTGTTATGTTGTAACGGTTACGACTAGGGGTTTGTTAAAATTCACATTTGAAGACGTGAAGAATGAAGAGAAAAAGCTAAATATGGAAAAACTGTCGCAAAAATGAGAAATAGGAAGAGAGTAGAGTGTGCTCGAGGCGCGTAGAGCAGATCTACTAAGATCCAGGATAAAGCTTAGGTGATTGAGGCACTATGGTGCAGGGCTGGCGATGAAGCCTTGCGAAGCTTACGTGCGTAGCTGGAACCGGTGAGTAAGATGAGATCTAGTTGGGTATATTAGGCAGGTTTTATCTCTGCTAAAGAAATAGGTGGGAGCTTATCTGGTAGAATAGAAAACTGCGACTTGAAAAGGCTACAGAATCGGCTTAGAGCGACGAACGCATATTTACGGAGGTAAGAGGTATGTTTTGGCAGCATGTTTTGGCGGAAGTCCGCGTTGAATACAACGAAACGCTCGGAAAATACGGCATAATATATCCAGCCTATAGAGGGAAAAATTGGAAAGAAAGCACTCGGAGACCGTGAGAAGTGGTAAATACCTCAAAAATGTTAAGTTGGCCATTTTAGGGTAGGCCCTAATTTGCGCGGGGGCTAATAACAAAGTGCAAAAGTCAGCGGGAGGCTTGGGGGGGCTATTATGTGCGGGTGGCAAAACAACAAGACGCCATGATGGACGTTTGAGTTGAAACTGAAAGAATTACGGCGTGCTTGAGAACAGAAATTGAGAAATTGAGTTGGAGAGTGCTAGAGTCAAGTCTGCTGCGTCGCATTCCAGAGAGTATGCGATTTGTCGGGACTAGATAAACGCGTATTGGTACTACGTACTGGATCGCGCGAAGCCAATAAGGAAGTATCAAGTTAAGATCTTTGACGGTGAAGCCGGACAGTCTAAGGATCTTGCTTAGCAGGTTGCGAAGGAGAAGGCCGTGTGGGCGCATACGGACTGCCCCTAGAGCTGTAGATATGTCTAACCATTTCTGTGGCATCTCATTAATCAAATCTCCCTAGGCAGTTCAGTTACACTGTCCGCCCCTTTTTTCGCCCAAGTTACTGTCTGTCTCGCAAACAGACGAGCGTATGCGCTGAACTTCCGCTTGGTCAGTGGTCGGAAGAGTTCATTATCTTGTTATCTACTACCGGTACGTCCTTGTAAGATCGTCCTGCCAGCCGTTTCAGAATCGCATAAAAGATAGACGGGGAATGCAAACACCGGTTTTACACCTGTATACCGCTGGATAAATTGTCGAATGCTGAAAAAATGTCTAGCATCGAGTACTTACCGTTATCGCGGTCCGCGGACTGCAGGACAGCGTGTACGACTTGCTCGCGATGACCGAGGGAAGCGGACGGCGGAGGGGAAGGGTGGGAACGGGCGGAGGGGAGGGGGAGGGCATGGATCAGGGGGGTTACGGTAGTTATTATAGGATCAGATGACCGGAAATTAGTCACTACGGAGCAGAGGAGTATTGTCGGTGTGAAAGTCGACAGTGTAGAATTGAGCGGTGTCCGTGGGTCTTGAGATCAGAGCCTGAGGTTAGGATATGACACGGGATGTATCGGGAAGCAATCAGAGAGATGTACTGTGAGGCAAGATAGCGATAACCTATAGGTAGAAATTTCTCTATAGAAATCGAGAGCGACGTGTAAAGATGCACTCGTAGCAGGCGGGAACGTAGATTTTGAAGAGGCTTGGCTGTCGCTATTGCATTGACACAAAATACTCAAGTGTTCCCCAAGGCACTCGGAAATATTCTCGTTTCCCCCCCTATCTGTGTCGTCTACGTCTGAGAACCCTGCGTAGCGCGACAACAATTGTAAATTAGTAAGGAACAGGCGTGAGAATGGTGAGCTTTCATAAAAGTCAAAGAAAGCAAAAAGCGACCAAGTTCAAAAGGATCGCTTTAAAGAGTAAGAATGGCCTCGCAAAGGTTAGGGGCGGTCCTAAAGAGCAACCACGTAGGAGAGGAGAGCCTGCTCGACTAATGAATTTCGTTTTCTAAAATAATGGTTGTGGCAAAGATCCTAGATAGATATATAATCTTTCACATTTCACTATGGGGGGAAACCAATGATCAAATTCCAGTCTGTGATGATGAGTAGAAGTGCACCGACTACGTCCCACTTTACACTACCACTAATTGCGAGATATGAGGCGTGAAAATACGAAAGATAACAAGCAATTCTTTAGGAAAAAGCTGTTAACTTTTACAGGATTTGTTATATATTCACATTTGTATTACTTCCTCTTGCACCCCAGACCAGTACAGCGTAGATAAATTAAATTGAATTAAGCAATGATAATAGCTCATCTAGGTCCATAGGAAAGGCCGTAGCCCCATAGACAAATCATGAAATACGACCTATCCCCTCGGAATGTAGCTGATGCATTGCGTGCGCTTATGGCGTGACAGCGAACAGGAGAGGTGGAAACGGACGAATGGAGGGGATAGGGAATAATAGGCTACTGACTGGAGAGCGGGGGAAGAATGTACCGAATACTGTCTACGTGACACTCTGGAGTGTGCCACAACAATATGAGAATCGTTCGGCGAACCGCTTAGAAAGGTAAACTGGGGGAAGCACTCGTAAGCTTGGCTTGAATCCGATGGTTCCGGTATGAGACATGCAAGAGAATAGGATATACCAAATTTCATGAGTTGATTTTGTCTCGGCTTGAGCGCAATCTTGAAGACAAAGAGCTGCCAAGAGATCACCATTTGCACAGAAATTAATGCAACTGCACATGGGGTCCGATGAAGTGCAACTAACTACCTAGGTGAGTAGTGGCAAAATAGCCCTATTCAGAGGTTTCCCTAATCACGGTATGACGTAAAAGTGCGATTAAATGATTAAAATTAGTCTTATGCTCGATGTCCGGATGGTCTTACGATAAAAATAGGGAGAAAATTGTGGAAGTGACTGGAAGTTGCTGGCTAGCATAGGTACGTATGGAAAGGAAAAAGAGAAGGTTGGCACAGGGTCCATTTGACACCTTCGGGAATCGGAAGAACAACCATGAGAATATTCCCATTCTGAAGGGAAGAAGGGGAAAAGAAATATTGAATGAAAAAGGGCATGGTCTATGAGACCATAAATTCGCAAAACTCATACCGCTATTAAATATAATATACTTGTCGTGATCCGCTTTCTCTATGAAGGTTCATACTTCTCAAAGTTTCGAGGTCAAGTAAAAAAAAAGTCCAACTGACCGACAATAGCGATTCGACGGACATCTGGCCTGGACGCTAGAGATCTAAACTGAAGAATGAGAGGGAAGGGGGTGGAAGGAGAATAACGACAGAACAGTAGAGCAGGGAGGAACGATGGACAAGCATGCAAGAATCGCCAGATGTAAAAGTATTTCTAACGCTATTCAAGGATAGCGGATAACCCTCAAATGCGCATAAAAGAACGCTAAGAACGCAACTTATGGAAGGCGAGGCATTGTTTCGGTGGCTAACCTACGCTCAGACCTGAACACATGCATAAATGAGGGTGGAAAGACTTCCGGGATGGCGGAGGAAGTCAAGACAAGAGTCTCGCCTCGAGGGTGGCGAGAGAGGACAATAATCTCTGTTCACGGTACGTTAGAGTTACCCAGACTGACGAAGGAAAAGGGGAAATTAGAGTGCTAATTCTGATCCATGGGGTTTGAAAACCTCGGTGAAAGACAACCAGCACGCTAAGAATGGCTGACGAAATGCATAAGGAGAAGCTTTTCTGCGCAAGGGCATCTAGAGTTCAAAGAAGGATTCCGCAACGACGCAAGTCGTAATCTGCGGGTCCACTGCGCGTGCCTAACGGTCCGCAGGCAGAGAACGAAACGTTCCCGGGATTTCAGCTCCGAAGCAATCGCGGCAAATAGTCACTAATCGAAACCAGACGCGACGCGAAATTCTCGGAACTGATTTATCGGGGGAAAGGTTTGTGTGTGTGTGTAATTTTTCGCCGTGTCGTATAATGGGAAACAGACGGATTAGGAAGTTACGAAGGAAAGGAGTGGCCGGGAGACACTTGGAAATTTACGACTGCTCCGAGATAAGCGAATCATAAGACCGTCAATACGTATATTACCATTATTTACGAGGAGAATGATTGACTCAAGATAGCCTATTGGAAGCGAATTTTACCTCGTGCCAATAAGGTGAGGCAGCGTTGTAACGAAATGGCTAGCTATTTGCTCGCCAACCTCATCAGGTAACCAATTTGGCGGCTAACTTCACCGCCGCCGGCAAATACGACGACTGCAGTGGAGTGCAAATAGAGTTCACCAAGTAGAAAGTGGCTATAGTCACGTCCGGAACTTTGATGCTCGAGCTTTTTGAGTTCCAAGAGGTAATGATAATACATATGAGGCCTTAAATATTAATGCTTGATCTTTGATCTTTGATCTCTGCTCTCTGTTCTCTCGGCCCACCCGAATGGCTTCAATCATCATGCTGCCGCGGTGGTTGGAACGGAGGGCCGGCTGGCGTGGGAGGGCCGCCGTGTTGGGAGGAGCAATGGAGGCAGTCGACGACTTCTCGGAGGGCGTCTGAAGCATTTTTTTTAGAAATGATTGTATTTCGAACTTTAACCCTAATATTTGCTACACTTTTAAACATTTCGGCGTATTGCTTACTA
This sequence comes from Micoletzkya japonica, assembly GCA_900490955.1. Lineage (NCBI taxonomy): Eukaryota > Metazoa > Nematoda > Chromadorea > Rhabditida > Diplogasteridae > Micoletzkya > Micoletzkya japonica. The sequence continues at coordinate 190,957 of LS823907.1, forward strand.
AGCTTACCTCAAAAAGATTTCGTTATTCGCTAGACCGCTTTTTGAGCTCGTCGCTTCTTCTAGCCCTTTCACATATTATTGGAGGAAAAAGGAACGTTGAGAAATCTATGCAGCGCACCCCGCTAAATGCAGCAAAAATTTCTTGGCAAATTGTCAGCTTAGGCTAAAGGCCGGCTCCGGTAGAAGTTTTACCGTGGCTAGCGGAGTGCGCTGAAAAGATTTCTCAACGTTCTTTTTCCTCCAATATTTGTACATATTATTTTACACATCATTCCGCCCGGTGAAGAATGTGTCTAATAGCGAATTTATCACTTTCTTTGAATTTTCTCAAGAGTAGCTTAACCAATCATCACCAAATTTTCAAAACTGCTTGAATTCATAGTGGCGTGCTTAAGTTTTTAAATTCATAATTTTTCTTTCACTTGTTCGCCTACAGGATCGGATCCTCTGCGCGAAAACCGCTATTCGCTATTATGACGCTTGGAATGCTTTGTTTAAGGAACCATTTCCATAGGAAAATCTGTGAAAGAAAAGGGAAACTCTCTACCGCATTAAGCCTTCCGTGCACTCGTTTTCATGAAAAAATTGCTTTTCTCTATCGTGTCATATTTATTCTCCTTCCGCTGTATCTCCTGTTCTTGGACATTCAAAAAGCGTTTGACAGCGTCCATTCTTCTGTTGTTTACGAGTCTCTGCAAACTCAGGGTGTGCATCCAAAGTTGGTGAACTTTCCCTACCAACTCAATAAAGAGAGTCACAACGTCGTTGTAGTCAACGGCAGGGAAGTCCCAGTCCAGATAAGAAGAGGAGTACGGCAAGGAAATTGTTTATCTCCGCGTCTCTTCTCGGCCGCTCTGGATGAGGCCTTCAAGACTCTCAATTGGTCGAGAAAGTGCATCAACATCAATGGTCGATACCTGAGTCACCTACTCTTCGCAGATGATGCTGTTCTCATTAGCCATGACAGCAGGCAAATCCAATGTATGGTGGATGAACTGACTGTCACTCTGGGTAAAGTTGGTTTATCTCTCAATCCAACCAAAACAATTGCAATAACTAGCAATCCCAGAGGGCGTGAAGTCACCATAGGAGGTCACAGGGTCAGGCTGGTGGATAGATGTGTATGCTTGGACCAGGAGGTATCCCTCGACGAAAGTCGGTTCTCGACAGAAATCGGGCGGAGAATTCGTGCCGCAAATTTCTCATTCAATAAGTACCGATCTATTCTTACCAGCCGCACGGTTCCGATGTCAATCAAAAAGCGCCTTTTCGAAAGCGCAATTCTGCCTGCTCTCACATACGCCTCGGAAACCTGGACACTCACATCTAGACTCGAAAATAGGCTCGCTGTGGCTCAGAGGAGGTGGGAGAGGAAAATGTTGGGGGTAGAAGGACGAACGACTGGGTAAGGCGGAAGACGGGTCTGGTGGACGTCGTACTTTACCTACTGTAGACGGAAAAAGTGGATGTGGGCTGGCAGGGTTGCAGCCATCGACCACTTGAGATGGAGCCGTGCTGCTTTGGAGTGGCACCCGCGAGGACCAAAGCGAAAGAAAGGCCGGCCAGTTGCAAGATGGAGGGACACCTTTGTCGAGGCGGTTGGTTACCGATTCCTGACGATGGCCGAGGACAAGGAGGAATGGACAAGACTTCGGAAGTTGGCGCTACAGGACCCGTGAAGCAATAAGAACCGCCCCACGCTTGTTGTCCTCGATAAAGCGACTAAGCTGTAAACTGTAAACTGTCATATTTATGATTGAATGACAGTTTGCTATGCGGGACTCATAAAACGCATAAAATGCACATGAAACTTTGCTGCAATGAAATGGAGCAAAGATCTGTGGAATCCCTACTTCCTTTCCAAAAATCTGAACAGTTCAACGACCACTCATGCATTCATTATCGTGCCTCGCTCCCGTATTCACCCTCCATCTCCTTTCATGATGCGAGGCCCATTCTTCATTCTTTATCCACTTTCAGAGCATTTCACTCAAGCCTTTTTTAAGGTTAAGACATTTGATCAATTCAGAATTAATTAATACACTATGAATTGTCTCTCCTCATTCTCCCATCTTGGGCGGTCGGGCCATCCAGTCGTCTCCCTTCTCATCCCCGCCCCCGTCATTCCACCACAAGGATAAGGTGATGAAACCCCTTTGACCTTAGGCAAGTCAGAGGAGTCCCCTTGCCTATCTCGTCGTGCCAGTTTTTTCTTCTATTCTCCCCCTCTCCACGGCTGCCCTTCCCATGTAGAAGTCGTCTTGAACGTCAAGCATTGTCCCCGTCCCCGTAGAAAAGATTTTTTTCAAGAGAAGTATCCTCCTCCCACGAAACCTCCACCCTTTCTAATCCGAGAGATATCCAGATAGATAGAATTGTTATACTACTAAAATTGAAAACCAAGCGCGATTAGTGTATGTATCTATCGTCTGACTCTCTTCCCTCGGTCTCATAATGCGATTAAAAGGTTTGGTTTTCGAACCGTAATACTCACCTTGTGTCTGAAGGACGGCTTGTGTATGCGGGCTGAGAGCGACATCACTGCAGAAGAATATTATTTGAATATTATATATATATATATATATATATATATATATATATATATATATATATATATATATATATATATATCCCCTGTTGTTTGACAGGAAAAGTATCTAACTGTACGCGAAACAATACGCACAAAATAGAGCGACCCTACAGAGAAGAAACGTTAAACGCATAAGCTTGAGACGACTCTAATTCGTCATGGAAAAGCGAAAGCTTTCCGTGATAACTGGTTCTGCAAATAGTTCCTATATCGCATCGCACGATTCGCTATTATTATGCTGCTAAAGAGACCAGAATCCTGGAGAAAAACAGAATGATTATAGTGACCATTTTCTCTACTGTATTTACTCGCGGAAAATTTTGCTCCTATTCACACTTCTCGAATTGCTTATATCATGGAAAAAGCAGAAGGTGAATCCAGGGAAAAGGTGAAGCTAATAATAACATAGAATATTTTCTATGAAAAACTAGCTTGAAATAATCCATTAGGAGAGTTTTCTTCATAAATCAGAAAGAGGAACAGAGACAAGATTGAGGAGGGCGAATAAAAAGAGAGAAATAGCAGAGCGAGGAGCAGCTAAGATCAAGCGAATCGATGGCTGGACAGCTGACCGAAGGAGAGATTAGTCAGAGGGGACTTGAGAGGAAATCAGAGAGGGAAGAGGGGAGAGGGGGGGGGGGGTTGAGAGGTGGGGTGTAGAAGAGGGAATACCCTCAAACATAAACGAGCAGCGGTGAGGCAGAAACACATCCCCTTCTTGAGCGTGAGGAGACAATGGATGAGCCGGGAGTGAGGGGGGGGGGAGAAAAAAAGGAGAACTCATGCATGGAGTAGGGGGGCATGCCTCCTCTCATATGGTAAGCTAGAATAACATCTAGGAAATCATAGGCGAAAATTCCTTATAAAAATGGCTGACGACAAAAGTGGCCCCACTGACACTGGGCGAGTTTTCATTCATGCAGCGCAATTGGAGGGTCGGCCGTTCGGAGTGCTCTGAATGGCTCCTCAATCGAGCGTCACAACAGCCTAGATTGGGGTTCGAGAATGGGGAATGGAGGGGAAAATAGGTGGTGAGATGGGTGCATTTGCAGTCATTTGAAGAAATTCCACTTTATTAGTATGCTAGCGTGAAATCTCTACCAGGCGTTCGGAATAGCAAAAGTAAACACAATATATCTAAAAGTAAACACAATCATTGTTCGAAGTGGAGTGGAGTGGAGAACGAAGTTTGGAACGAGAGCTAATGGGACAGTTGTGAGGGGCAGAAGAAAAACGGAGAAAGATTGAGAGGGTGACAAAGAAAGAAAAGAGAAGAAGAGACGTGAAGACGAGAGGGCTGGCAGGTCGCTATTGAAGAACTACTTTCTAAAATAGTGTCGCTGGTTAAGTTGGCCTAGGGCCATACGTATCTAGAATGAAGCAATACCTTGGTAAAAGAATCCGAATATCGGCAGAAAGAAAGAGGCCGTTAGTTACTTCTAGAGGTTTAAAATCGGTTCCTTTTTATTCTTATGTTTCACACATCATTCATAACCGGGACGCGTCCGTCCACCAAGAACAACGAAACATATCGTGGAAAAGTAACCGATTTTAAACCTCTAGTTATTTCAAGACGATGGTCAGTCTTTGCGACCTGCTACACAGTAGCAATATCTATGCAAGCTGCACAGAGTTAGCTACGCAGATTTCATTGCGGAAAGCGCGTATATTTTTGCTTATAGTGCTCAATATTCCCTATTTTTTGTAAATTTGAAAAAAACCCATATACTCCTATAATGTAGCTGACGTGCTCGATGATACTTTTCACTGCATTCAGCCTGATTCTGCATAATAAAGATGCGGTTATTGGCAGACTGCCTCAAGACAAAATAAGATGATTGGCGAACACAGTGGTCGGCTCTCCTCGTAAGAGCAGTTGATTGCAATCTCCCCCCCCCCCTTAGTATCTATTGGCGATCCTCCCATTCAAATTTGCCTTCGGGCGGTAATGATTCCGTCTTCCGTTGCTTATTTGCGCTTGAGGCTGTGCGCTTTCGCTAAGCAACGCAAGCCCAATCAAGAATACGCGCGAACGAAAATTTGAACACGAGGACCGGCGATATTGAGCCTACCTATTGAGGATTGCATTAGCGTTCCGGTTTTAGCAAGGTACCGAGCTAACAATATAGAAAAGCTCTGGTGATGTGCCTAATGCTTGAGAAAAAGTCTCTAAATCAGGCAACAAGATTAGGGGAAAAAGCAGCCGTGTTTTGTCGCATTCGAGGATAATCCCGTGTCTCGCGCGAGAGCCGAATATGCCAGCGTGCCCTTTGCGCCGACTAATTGAGCGCTAATACCCGGCGTGCTATTATCCGGCTTAGCGGATTCGAGAAGGACCGGATTACGGTAGCCGGTTCAACCTCTCTGCCTGGTTCACGCTCTCATGTTAATTGTCTGTTCGGCCCCTTGTATCTCTAGAGCGCGTCGAATCGGTACAGGGGCGGCATGCATCACAGCAGAGTGGGGAGGAACCACGCAGTGATCGAATAGGCAAGCATGGGCTTTAGCGTATCGAGATCAGCGAGACTTACAATATGCTTCCGGAGTCCATTAAAAGATCATATAAGATATCAAAAGTGAAGTATGTAAACGGCATCAGAATTCACCTAAAATCGTAAAATATTTAGTGTTTGTGATTCAGAAGTGGGCCTACGAGGAAAAAAAGAGGGACGAGGAAGAAGTGAACAACAGCGATTAGTAGAGAAGATTGAACCGGCGCAGGACAGTAGATGGGAGGTGGAGGGTGGGGGGGCATTTATGCCCCTGAGGGGAAGAGGAGAGACTTCCTGAGGAAGGGGGGTGAAGACTGGAAGGGGAAGAGGAGGGGGAGGGTAGATGGGTGAAGGAGAGACAAGCGGAGACGCTATGGATATAGGGTTCACAAGAACAACAAGATTCATAAGAAAAGGTTTACGGTGAAAGGGATTGTCCCTCAAAATTTTGTGAAATTTGTCAGACGGACAACGTGACAAAGGGCTGAATAGGTTCAGAAAGATCTCATTATGATCTAATTACTGGATAAGTACGTCTGATGCCAAGGAATGTAAAAAAATTCTTGTATAATAATGAAAATTTCTTATGAATTGTGCGCTTTGCGAAGACAAGCAGAAAAAAGGTATGAAGAAAAATGTATGGAGCACAATGTTCTCAGTCAAAATGTTAAGCGAACGAGATGCCGAAAAATAACCCTGATTGTGGTAGAAACTCTCGCACGGAAAACACCGTATCCTAGGCATTTTGGCTCGTTCACTTAACATTTAGAACACTGTGGGAGAAGGGGATTCGATTTGAAACATTGTTGATTATTATATTTAAATGTTTATACATAACTCGCTTAACGTTCTGACCATCTCATTTATTTCTAGGTATAACCAATTAACGTGGGGTGATTGATCGTGAGAGACAAGAAAGGAATGAAGAGACGCAGACAACAAGAGAAATCTTTGCACAGCTTTTTCTAAGCAACGGCGAAATTTCATGCATTCTGCATTTTTGTTGAAACTCAGGACACTGCGAACTATCCAATGATGTCGAAAAAAGCATATGGTCAAAAAGTGGTCTGAGGGAGGCCTTTAATAGCAAACCTAATGACGATCAGTGACTGGAGGGCTGGGGCGGAACTGAGCCCGCGGTGTTCTGAATGTTCGGAGAGCGAGCGAGCTCTCCGTGTAATTAGATAGACCTCGCGAGGTCTATCTAATCATACAAAAGCTACTGTCTACCACACCACTTTTAGTTTAGTCGATTTTGTATGAAAATTAAGTTATTTTTGTATGACAATTGGCAGTGAAAAAATGTCTTCATTCTCAGCCGCTGCCAGTTCGCGATAAATTTTAGCCGTATCGTATTCAAGCGTCGGTCGCACGCTCGCTCTCCGAACAATTAGCATTTCTCCCGAACATGGTGAGCCACAGATGCTGCGACATGCACACACGCTCTCTTCATATTCTGCCTATGCGCTTCTGAGTGGTCACCTATTCTCTCTCCCTTCAAGCGTATGCACGGGACCTTCCGGAGGGGAGAGGGGCGATGTTCGGGGAATAATAAGAAAACTAAGAGAGCGGAAAAGGTCTCCAGACAATTGGCATACAAATTAAGCAGACTTGCTTAAAAAATGCTGCTTCGTTCAACACTTTCAAGTTACACGGTGCCTATTGAAGTGAAAGGAAAGTGTGGAAATTGCCTAAATTAAACCGTACAAATACACTCTTCTTAAGTTTAGCTATTTTTGACATGCGATCCTCATATCCTGAGAGAGTGGGACTCACTCCGAGATGCATGAGAGTAGTAACAACGATGGAGGGGGTGGATAGGGGGAGAGACCAAAGTTGACCACAATGAGGAGGAACTTGTCATGCGGAAGACAGGACGATAGACAGCATGAGGATGAGCGAGGGAAAACAATTGAACGGCACGTATGCATAGCCTGAGCTATATAAGTAGATCTTTTACAAATACGGCACAATGTTCTGACAGCAGTGCAAATGTTAAGCGAACGAGATGTTGAAAAATAACCCTGATTTCGGAGGAACTCTCGCCCGGTAGACATTTGATCCCATACATTTTGACTCATTCGCTTAACATTTACAACATTGTGATGGAAGCTAACTTTTATGTATACTGATTAGAAACTGGATGAATTGGAGATCTTACAATTAGCAAGCAAGTTAATCCTTAGCGTGGTAAATGTTATTTAAAGGAGAAGGCCCACGAGTACGGTAGCATTTGAATTGGCGCGCTACCCTGATATTGCAATTTAGGCCTTTCCGCTCATCTTTTCCTATCGTTCTTTTTCTTAAAATGATCGGAACAATGCGAAAAATCGTTTTGTCAGTGAACTGGGGCTGTATCTCATCGCATGCAGATTTTGTGAAAAGCTAGCTTCTCTTTGCACCTTCAGTACTCCGGGGAGAGTGAATGAAATCGCATAAAACTTGGAATACCCGATCAGGATGGTTAGATCTACTGAATGACGTAAAGACCCAAGTGGCCAGAAACTCGTGGTACGGCTCCTTATTTCTCGAGCTGGTGCCGGGTATCTATCTATATCGCGCAATGAATGCGAAAGCCATAAGGAAGCTTTCTCTCACCTTACTACTTTCTACGCTATTCCCAGCCTGCGCTTGTACACGCGTGAGACCCCATGTATTATTCCAGAAATGCGCGAAGCATGGCATTTTCAACGTACGACAAGAATGAGATCAGGGCCTAACTGAGCACTAAACAACAAGCATGGGATAGCCAAATCTCGCTCAGAATTGCCTCCTTTTCCTCCGTTCATGCGGCCATCTGTGCCATCCTCCCACATCCCCCCCGCACTCGGCATCTATACAGCGCCTGGCAACAGAGAGACGACGAAGAGGACAACGTTCTTCATTACGAACAGAAGACGAAGGGACAGGGGGAGCCTAATGAGAAGAGGGCACAGGGAGGATCGACTAGTTGGAGTAATCTTGTCTGGTTGTGTTGAACAACATCATAAAGGAAAGATATGCCATTGATGATCTGTGATCTCAATAGATCGCAAAAAGACAACAACGTTCAGCTTACGGATTACAGAGAGAGGGACAGCGCACGTTGCTTGGTTGGGATTATATTGGTATTGGTACGGTCGTTGGTATGTTAAGCCTTTTGATATGCATTTCGATAAGCACTATTGCCAATGTACATGCTACTTTTGTAGTTTTTTTTTAAAATAAATATGTCTCACTTCAACTTTTAGTTGTTTTACGTCCATGATGACCTAATGATGCCACCAGACAAGCATTTTCGCCAGAAATCCAATGCTGATCTTAGTTGCTGAACTCGCTGATCCGTCTCGCGTTCCCTCGTCCCTCTTCATCACCGGATTATTCGCCGTGTGAAGAACCCGATGTGGATTCATCGGGAAACTGTGCGATTGCGAGAGGAGAGGAGAAGGAGATCAATTGAGCAATTCTATGAGCTTTCCGAGGGGACTAGAACGATATGCGATGAGACCAGCGATAGCACGATATCTCTAAGATATTATCTCTGATAATGAGTGTTGCCTCATTAAAGGCCCCCCTCCGAGCATCTCATTCATTCCTAGGTACAACCAATTAACGTGCGGTTAATTGATTGTGAGAGACAAGAGAGGAATGAAGAGACGCAGAAAACGAGAGGAATCTTTGCGCTGCTTTTTCTAAGCAACGGCGAAGTTTCATAGTTTCAACTTTTTACTCGGAACTCAGGAAACTGAGAGCTATCCAATGATGTCAAAAAACATAGGGTAAAAAAAGTGGTCGTTGGGGGCCTTTAAAGAGAAATGCAGCATTACGAAAATACAGAGATGTAACATTACAACTAGACCTCCTGAATCGCAACCATGTCCAGGAAAAAAAAACCTCCCTCCTTTCATTCCGGACACGATAGGTCCGCCTGTGCGGCGAGGAGAGGAATAAAACCGAGGGCGAAAAAACCGCCCCGGTTTTTTTCCGGATTTTTTCGTCTCCCATTGCAACATCACTCTTTTCTGAGGCAGGTTCGGTTTTTTCCGTTTTTTTCAATCGTGTCAACTTTCATTCCGCTCATCCATTAATCTCTCGGTTTTATTCCGGGCAGCTCTCTAAAGGGAGTGGTCATTCCGGACCGAAAGTGGACACGGATCGGTACCGATTCAGGAGGTCTAATTACAACCTGTCTGGCTTCAAATTGTGATCACAATAGTTTCTGCTAATGTCATGCATTTTTTCGCGATCCGAATCTGAGTACCAAGGGCATTTCAGAATTTAAAAAATAACAAAAAAAACAAAATTTTTAAAAGTTTGAGTGGTGTAAGCTGTTTCGATCACTTCACCCCGCCGGATTCTCAATACCACGTTCCCGTCCATGACGTTCGGAGGTCCAACAGTAACCCTGTTACTCTACATCCCTACCTCTCACCTTCCTTCGCTATCTCTCCACTAGCCTCTTCCCCTCGCCCGCTTTCCCTTCCCTTTCCTTCCCCTCTTTACTCCCTCGCCCTCGCTTGATCCCCTCAGCTTATCTCCCTGAATACTGTTCGCCGTTTTTCACCACCCGCCCTCCCGTCGGCTTTTGGGCAGGGCGGCGGATATTCGCGAACGTTCGTTCCGGTCGTTCTCGTTTTACTGTCACTCTCGCTCGTTTCAGTTTATTTTGAGCATACAGTATCCGCGGAATGTAGGATATATTTAGGCTTAGTGGTAATTGATCCATTCAATGTTGATTTAAATATAAGAGTAGCTTCTCTGTTAACATTTACTCTTTTCACCGGAGTTTACGAACGCGATAGTCAAGGAGGTAGTACAGTTATAGCGTTGCATTTTTCGCCATTAATTTCTCCTGTCAAAACTACCTATTCTGAACAGTTTGAACTAGTTTTTAGCTTTTTTGCGCCTTTTTCAGTTCAGTGGGCACGACCCATCTTCTGTAATATCGTGTCGTCTTTCGTAAGATTCACTTCCTGCTGCGTATGCGTACGCTCTTAGTATCTGCATACGTTCGTTCACCATCACTCCCTTCTTTGCAGCGTCCTTGCCCTCGCTCTCATCAGGGACCCCATCTCACGACGAGACCTTCTATAAGCATCGTCGTCTCCTTCTCCTCTCACACGATGACTGGCCCGTCCCTCAGGCGGGCCTTCGTGCTTCTCGCACTACTCCTGCAAGCTGATAATATCGCGTCCTTTTCTTTTGTACGGTATCTCAATCACTTAAGGGCGCATATTTCACTAGTATTGTACGAGTATATACGTATTTCGCGAATCTCTTTCTCCCTCTCCTTCCAACCAAAAGCGCACCGTAGATTACGGGTAACGTAATCGTAAGAGATGCTTGCCCTTAAAAAAAAGCAAAATCATTGCCAACCTCGACCTAACAGTCTTCATGTTGCCCATGTCCTATCTTTAGTCCCCTCGCTCTTCGTTTACTTTCGAAACCATCCCCTCGTATGGCCCTCTCGCGTGGATAATCCCCTCATGCTCGTTAGTTGGTAGTAGAAAGCGTCATGTCGGGTGTCTCTGAGCTTTGGAGCCGCATACAACCTATCATATTAATGGGCAGCGCAAGCTTTTGTAGAGCCTTACTGATATAACCAGCATATCGCAGAACATTCACGGGGTTCAGCGGTTCAGCGGACGCAATCATGTACAGCTGTGCGATTAGCGGCTTCTGAATACTCTTGAAAAGGTATTCAAATGCACGCGGCAGAGCGATCACAAGAGCATCTGACTTTGACTGATGATGATGATGTGTACCTAGTAGAGTTTACGAGCGGATCGCCCCTTGTGCCGTTCTGGTTGCCCCTGAGCCGCTCCGAGCTAAGCGCTCAGAGCATAGAACAAAAAGGGCACTCATACCGTTAACAACCGGGCTCCGTGCTGTCCTCAACGCACTGAAACCATCGGTTTTCGCGAAATTGGCCTAGTGGAACCTTAACCGAATTTATCGTGTAGCAAAAGCGGCACCATCGTAACATCACCCGGCAAGGGTACCAAAAGCAGTAGGGAGACGCGGACATTTTAGAGGATTTTAGCATTTGTGGCAAATTATTCCCTAGTGGGCCAGGATTTTTTGCTCACAATCAGTGTAGTGTAGATGGATGGCGGTTCCGAAAGCGATTGTGCTCATTGTGTTTGTCAGCTAGGTAGAGTGGGCCATTTACCCCCACCCCCGTGATAAGGGGGGGGGGGGGGGGTTGGGGGTACTAAATGGCCCACTCTACTGTCAGCGTTCAGTGCTCGACGACGGGCGTGTGGTCGGCGTGGAGCACGTACGGCCTGTGCCAGCTGGGCATCGTCAACGTCACCGGCTACGCGGCCCTTCGGACACGCACGTGCACGGGGACACCCACCGGCTGCACGACCATCATCCCGTATACGTGCAGGTAGTATTGACGTCAAAGTTGTTCCGTCAGTAAACGACCATTCCTACTTCGTCTGCACTCTCTTCATGCCGCTCCGCTCTCGTCATAAATAGGAATGCGACGACTGGCGGAACAATTTCGTCAACCATATCTACGGCTAAGCTAGTACACTGAGCGAAATTACCCCCCCCCCATAGCTTACGCCTCACGGGGTAAATTCAAAACCTCTCTCACTCCAAGTGGCTAGTGTAAATATTACAAACTTACCCTATCCAGTTGGTGTAACATTTACCCCATACAGGCGTAAAGCTGGGGTAATGTCGCTCACAATCAGTGTATACACCAAGCCATACGGCACCGGGGGGTGACATTGTTCTGTGGCAGACTTGGGTAGATCCCAAGAGAGAAGTATTAGTGAATTACGCCTCTAAAGTATTACAAGCGCCAAAACGTTTGACATATTTCCGTTCCGAGTTTTCTCGATTCCTACCTATGATGCTTCCCTCTCCTTTGAGAAAACGACGTTTTTTCTGTTGTCCCGTACACTCAGAGAAATTTGTGGCGAATATTTCCCCACGATTTGCCCTTCGGGAATAATTCACCAGCCGGCTGGGGAAATTTCGGTTTTTGTGGAATTATTCCCTAGCGGGCTGGGGAATTTATTCCCGAAGTGCATTTCGGAGTGATATTTGTGGTGAATTTTCGCTCAGTGTACCTCTTTCAAAGAAATATCATGGTTCTCAAGGAAATAACCAAGGCTGCGATTTATATCAATCATTGAAATATTCCGTAAGTATGTCAAACTCACTGGCGCCTGTAATACATACGAATATGCGAAAAGCGGATTCGCGTCGTCCCTCACTAAGACTGACAGAACATCCTCGCTAACCGTTTGCGCTACCGTGGTGCTTTCAGCGGCGCGTACACGCAGATAACGGCGTGCGACCCGAACGCGCCGGAGATCACGACGACGCCGCAGACGACGTTCCTGTTCACGACGGAGGACGTCTCGACGAGCGAGATGTCGACGACGGGAGGAACAACGACCGGCGGGGAGACGACCGCAGGTGAACCAGGCTGTTCGCGGGTGTTGGAGGATTACGGTTGACCAGTAATTGACAATGGCATAGCGTGAAGCGGCAGTACGAGAAGAACAGAATGCGTTCATAATATATGTATAGTTGAAATAGCTTACTATACTTTGACTGCTGAAATAGCTTACTTTTGGTTGAAAAAAGCGTACATTCTTCACTTTGAATTTTGCCACGCTAAAATCGATTATGATGGCTTGTATCGTAGGCAACAAAGATTCCGTTCACAGTTCGACCGCTCAATATAAATTAAAACCGATGTGCATTACTTCTCCCTGGTATACCGTCAAGCTAGTAAATTGTGGGCCGTGTTTGAAACACTTGAAACAAGGCCATATCTCGGCTGGTAAAGGTCGTACAGAGCTCTGGTTGGAATTTTTGGAAATCTCAGGACGAGATCTACTTGTGTATCAAGTTTGGTGATGATTAGACAACTTTAAACCGGTTAAAACGGCTTTTATCTTAGAAATCCCGATAAATTCTCGCTATCCCAGTTCGAACCTCTCCAATGCCACATTCTTACGTTTTAAAGGTCTTTAAACTTGAAGAATCGTTACCAAACTTGATACACAAATAGATCTCGTCCTGAGAATTCCAAAAATTCCAACCAGAACTCTGTACGACATTTCCCAGCCGAGATATGGCCTTGTTTCAAGTGTTTCAAACACGGCCCACAATTTACTAGCTTAACGGTAGTGGAATAAACCGATCCGTCAGTTTCTTTCGTTCCAAAATGAGTCTAATTCTCTCACTTTTGCACACTCTCTCGCCTTATATTCGGAACGATTTTCCGACGGGGATCTTTTTAATCAGCTATACACAGCCGTTGTGCGAGGAAGAGGAAGAAGGAGGAAGTGACGGACGAAAATCCTGCATAGCCTCCGCATACATCCATGTCGAAATTTTAAATAATGAAAATTGGGAAAATAAAAAAACCCATCTTTCAGATAGCGGATCGACGACGGAGTGAGCTGAACTTTTTCCCTTCTACGAGATACCAGTTTGATTTATTCATGCATGAATATGATCATTGAATTGCAAGCGTTTTTTTTAATTTTTCCCTACTTTGATGTATAAAATTCTGATGATTCAGAAAGACTACCGCAGCGGAAACGACGACAGCAGCGACCACGAGGTATGTAAAACTTTGGAAGATGAGAATGAAGGACTCTGCCTTTTCAAATGCGAATTTGTTATGAGTACTTTTTCTCTTATTACTCTTAATTGCTTGCTTTGTGCCTAAATCAGCTTAACATCATTCTTAATGCATCATTTTAAATAAAACCATTTCGTTTTTTTTTGCATCGAACTGATTTATTATATATAAACTCTTCGTGACAGATTGTAATCTTGCATCCTACGCTGATTGCTAAATTTTCTCAATTTCTCAGAAATCAAATGAATTCTATTTAGGCCTCCACCCATCTCGCTGCCACCCCTTCCAACCATACCGTAAGTGTATCCAACCATGAAATGAAGTTTTATGATTGATGAAAATGTTCCGTCAGTTGCTGCCATTCATACTTCCGACAATAGAGCGGAGCGGGAGAAATGTATTTACCGACGGAACTTTATCGTCAAAATACACAATAAACCTAAAGCACTTTTTTCAAGTGAAGATGTCCCTACCCCTCCCCACAGTATTTCCATACCGATGCCATCTTCCACTACCTGCAGCACAGTGTGCTTTTTCACGGCGTTTTCAATGAATAAATAAATTGAAAAAATGAAATGAAGTCAAGCGAAGTTCTTAAGAGTCATTATTCCACCAGTAACGATACCGGATGTCACGATGCCCCCGATCGCCCTTCCTATTATTGGAGGAAAAGGAAGGAAACGTTGAGAAATCTTTGCAGCGCACTCCGCTAAATACAATGAAACTTGGCAAAATGCCAGCTTAGGCTAAAAGCCGGCTCTGGCTGAAGTTTTACGGGGGTTAGCGGTAAGAAATGCGCAGCTCTCTCAAAGTTCGTTTTCCTCTAATAATACCATTCCGTTCGTGTGGCCTTATACTATAAACTTCAGGGCATTTTAAGAAACTTTAAATAAATGTAAAACATTAAGTGAAATGAGGCAAAGTTGTTTAGGGACATTGTTCTACCAATAACGATACCGGATATCACAATGCCCCCGATCGCCCCTCCTACCATTCCGTCAGTGTGGCCTCATATGATCCATTTCAGGCGTTTTAAAGCCAATGATCATATAATTTTTGACTTCATTGAATAGCGTTCAATGTCCGGAATTCCGAGTAAAAGTTGAAACTATGAAATTTCGCCGTTTCGTAGAAAGACTTGTGCACACATTTCTTTCATTTCCTGCATCTCTTCATTCCTCTCTTGTCTCTCGCGGTCAATTAACCGCGCATTAATTGATTGTACCTAGAAATGAATGAGACGGTCAGAGGGACCCTTTAAGAAGTATTTTGCAAAACATTAAATGTAATGAAGCAAACTTCTTCAGGGACATTATTCCAACAATAACGTTGCCGAATATCACGATTCCCACGATCACCATTCCGTGAGTATTATCTATATTTATAAAAAGAAGTTGTAGCAATTTCGCTTCTGATTGGACAAGAATATTTTTAACCCGCCCAATCCGTCCAATCAATCATACACAAAGTCATTGTATTTTTCAAAAAAAATATAGTTAATTATCAAAAACCTCCAGAAATTGATATTTTATGTTAAATATTCTTCCAGTAACATCATCCCTACAGTTACAATTCCTGGTATAACTGTGCCTCCGATTGCTCCGCCGACGATTCCGTAAGCAATGCACCCTATTTGACGTAATTCTAACCTATCTATAAGACACATTTATAGCATAAAAACTAAACTAGGTGATTTTATCGATGTATAATCGCTCGTTCTCACCATAAAACTTTCGGAAGCTGGAAGTTTTGAACGAAAAAAAACATCATTTATATTTATGGAGCAAGATCCATCTTAAAGTAGCTCAAACCATTTCAGCGACATCATCCCTCCTATTACGCTACCCGATGTAACCCTTCCACCGATCGTTCTGCCGACGATTCCGTAAGCAGTCCTAGTATAAAATGATCCATCTGATTCACACCCTCCAAAAATGCTAATCCGCGCCTAAAACAGTTTTCTAGAATCAACCTATATGAGAACCCGGTGTTGAGCTTTTTTTTTCAGAAACATCATTCCGACTATCACTCTTCCGTAAGTGTTGCCTATGTCTAGTAAATCGATACATTGTATTTAGTCATGCACCGCAAACAACAGATGAGCAAATGAGCACCGAAATTATGACCACAATACAAGCAACGGGTGAAACGAGGCAAACTAGCAGCACCGGTGCAACGGAGAATTCGTCTGCCGGAGGCACAACCGCTCTGGGGGGATCAACTACGCAAAGTGGAGAAACGAGTGAAACGGGCGGAGCAACTACGGGTGGAGATTCCGATGCAACTGGAGGAACAACGGCCGCTGGAGGGGATACTAGTCCGACGGCAGGAGCAAGTACACGAGGGAATACAGGAGCAAGCGGAGGAACCACTCTAGTTGGAGGAGCAGCGACGACTGGAGGCGATACAAGTGCAACCGGTGGAACGACTGCCGCAGGTGGAGCTACTACCCCAGCAGGAGGTGCAACTACCGGAGGTGATACCGGAACAACTGCCGCTGGTGCCACTGGAGGAGTGACTACTGGAGGAGGAGATACGGGAGGAACCACTGTAGCTAGTGGAGCGACCACTAGAGGCGATACAAGTGCAACCGGGGGGACAACTCACGCTGGAGTAGATACTAGCCCAACAGGAGGAGTGAGTACCGGAGCGACCGACGGCACAACTGCCGCAAGTGGAGCAACAACGGGCGCAGGGGATAGTAGCGCTACCGGAGGAGCCACGACTGGAGGTGGAGGAGATACCGGTGCAACAAAGGAAACAACCATAGCTAGTGGAGCGACGACTGGAGGAGGGGATACGGGAGCAACCGGAGGCTCAACTCCTGGTGGAGCAACAACGGAAGCAGGAGGTTCGAGCGCAACCGGAGGAGGAACCACTGGGGGAGGAGATACTGATGCAACGGGGGGAACAACAATAGCTGGCGGAGATACCAGCGCGACGGGTGGAGCGACAACTTCTAATGCTGCACAGACATCGTATGCTTGATCGATTGTTTGTGCACGAATCACACTAAGCATTAACCATACCGATACAGTTTTAGTTCTCTAAAATTTTACCACAACTGCTGTTGCAGGCCGCCCATTTCCCTGCCGCCCATTCCCGGACTAGGAGGAACGACCACGGAAGGGTATTCGGTCACAGTGTTCTGACAACAGTGAAAATGTTAAGCGAACGAGATGCCGAAAAATAACCCTGATTTCAGTATCTATTCTCGCACGGAAAACACCATATCCTAAACATTTTGGCTCGTTCGCTTAACATTTAGAAGATGTGCGTTGCAGGCGGTTGGTATAGAGCGCGTATTTACACAGAGACACGACAGCCGGCATGACAACGGAATCGGGCGTGGAATCGACGACGGGAGGCGAGCTGACCACCACCACCATGAACGGAGGAACGTCCGCGGGAGGCAGTACGACTGGAGCACCGACTGGAGCTGCGAGTACTGGAGCCAATACGACCGGAGCGACAACATCGGCGGCCGGGTGAGTCTATTAAAATAGCTAGAGGTTTAAATCGGTTACTTTTCGACGATATGTTTCGTTGTTTTTGGTGGCCGGACACGTCGCGGTTATGAATGATGTGTGAAACATAAGCATATCAAAAGGAACCGATCTTAAGCCTCTAAAGACAGTGCAGAAGATATGGCTGTGGAAACATTTGTTCCACTTCCATCATTCTTATCCGCGAGGAGAGAACGAAGCGGTCGAAGTAGAAATGCCGTTAAGTCAGGGACTTGTATCCATATTATTTTTATAGAGCGTCCGGAGCAACTACTGGCGCGGCTTCGGGGGCCACTTCTGGGTCGAGTGGAGCAGCAAGTACCGGAGCGGACACGACGGCTGGGTAACTCAATAAAATATACATGATTGGTCAAAAGGTTTCATAAGTAAACTCGTACCTATCTACGTCGTCTACACGATATTCCGACGGCCCATTCCTCAGCCATGCCTACAATTTCAGCGGTTCAACTGCGGCAGGAGGAGCGACCACTGGGTCGAGTGGTGCTGCAAGTACCGGAGAGGACACGACGGCTGGGTAAGCGCATGCCAACTCAATGAAATATGATAGGCAAAAAGTATCATATGTAAACTCATAACTTCATAACATATAATCGCGTTAGCTGACAGGTCATTTCTCAACCATATCTATACATTCAGCGGCTCTACAGCGGCAGGAGGAGCGACCACCGGCGCTGCATCGGGAGCAACCACGGGATCGAGTGGAGCAGCGAGTACCGGAGCCGACACGACCGTTGGGTAGGCTACGCACAGCATTCCAAGCGTCATAATAGCGAATGGCGGTTTTCGCGCATAGGGTCCGATCCTGTAGGCGAACCAATCATCGAATATTTATGAATTTAAAAACTTAAGTTCACCTCTATGAACTCAACAAGCTCCAAAAATTTGGCGTGCATTGGTTCATTCATTCCTGAGAAAATTCAAAAATAGTGGTCATTTCGCTATTAGACGCATTCTTCACCGGGCGGAATGCTGTGTACGATATTGACTAGCACGGACTGCAAGCTCTTTCAGAGGATCAACAGGTGGCGGAGCGACTACGCCCTCTGGATCATCTGGAGGTTCCACGGGGTGAGCGGCATGTCGCCTATTTGCAAGACTGTTCGTTTGCAGAGCCACTGGAGCAGCTTCCGGAGTAACTGGAGGCTCATCTGGAGCAACGACTGGCGCCTCGTCAGGCGCAACGGGAGATTCTTCCGGAGCTTCTACAGGAGTTACCGGAGCTGTGTCTGGTTCTACTGGAGGCTCTAGTGGGGCTACGGGTGGAGGATCATCGGGAGCTACTGGAGCATCTACCGGCGTTACTGGTGTCGCCTCCGGCGCCACTGGAGGCTCATCTGGAGCAACGACTGATGCCTCGTCTGGAGCAACGGGAGATTCGTCGGGAGCTTCTACCGGAGTTACTGGAGCTGCGTCTGGGTCTACTGGTGGCTCCAGTGGAGCCACTGGTGGAGGATCGTCCGGAGCGACTGGAGGCTCATCGGGAGCTGCAACTGGAGTTACTGGTGCCGCGTCCGGTGCTACTGAAGGCTCATCTGGAGCAACGAATGATGCGTCGTCTGGAGTAACGGGAGATTCGTCGGGGGCTGCTACAGGTGTTACAGGAGCTGCATCAGATTCTACTGGAGGCTCCAGTGGAGCCACTGGTGGAGGATCGTCCGGAGCGACTGGAGGCTCATCGGGAGCTTCAACGGGAGTTACCGGAGCTGCATCTGGCTCTACAGGAGGCTCTAGCGGATCCACTGGAGGAGTAACCGGCTCCTCTGGCGGTCCTGCTACTGGAGTTACCGGTGCCGCGTCCGGCGCAACAGGAGGTGCTGCAGGAGTAACCGGAGGCGCATCATCGGGACCCGCGGGAGATTCTACCGGTGCGAGTGGAGCAGCAACTGGAGCAACGGGAAGTTCGGGAGCGGCTACTGGGTGAGCTGATTCATAAGATTCTTTTAAGAGCCAGTTTAGCGGCACTGCGGGCAGTGGAGGCACGACGGCAGCTGGTGAATCCAATGATTCGTCGGGTGGCACCGAGTAAGCACGCAAGGTCTATAATAATAATATTTTTTGCAGCGTCACGCCTGCTGGATCGAGGGATGAGCCGACCACAATCGGAGGTACGAGTAAACCAACGTCTATTAACCGTTTTATATAACTGGTTTTCGAAAGAATGAACTATATTGGAATAAACCGATCTGTCTGTTTCTTCCATTCCAAAATGTCTCTAATATTTAATCTCGCTGTCGCGTTATATTCGGAATGATTTTCCGACGGATCTTTTTTAATCCACTATATTTCTCAACATAGGAGATGGCAGCAGCGGAGGCAGTTGCACACTGTGTCCCAACCTTCCGCTTCTCACTCCCGAAGCTGGAGATGGAGATGCGATCAGCGTCGCTGACCACTACTTCCCGATGGAGGGCGCGTGCCGGATGGTCGATGTGACGTGCAAATCGCCCGACGTGAGCGATATCTATTCTCATTCATTCATTCGTCCACACTTATAATATCACAGGAAATGAATAATTTTAAAAAATAATAATAAGAAATAATTGTCGCAAATTACGACACTCTTGCAGGATCAGGAGGCGGAGATCATGGACAGCAACCGGAACACGATCATCAGCCGATCCAACATTGTCGAGATCCAGTTGACGTGTACGGCGAATGCGCAATGGAAGATAACTAACGGGACAACGATCATGTCGGGATACTACTGCCTCAGCGGAACTGGCTGTACGCGATATAATTTAACTTAATTTGTCGACGCATTTGCGATATAGGTACACATTAAATATATCGCAAATTCGCAGATATACATGTTATCGGAGCTTTCTTTCCTTTCGAACCGTATTCCTTTCCTAAAATCATAAGCTATACGTTGCAGCCACAGCCCCGGTTGAACCGCCAACTGCTGCTCCAGGAGGTAATTAAAGGGCCCCTCCAGGCAACATCTACCATATGCATTTTTTGACATCATTGGATAGCTCTCAATGTCCGGAGTCTCAAACTCTCTCCTTTTTTTCTTGTTGAAACTTCGCCGTTGCTGAGAAAAAGCTGAGCAAAGATTTCTCTCGCTGCCTGCGTCTCTTCATTTCTCTCTCTTGTCTCTCACAATCAATCAACCGCTCTTAATTGGTTATCTCTTGAAATGAATGAGATTGTGGGGGACCCTTTAATCGTACTTTGTGCTTTTTTCTGAAAAAAAATCGTTTTTTTTGCAGCTGAAGTCCAGAACTGAAGCAGAGAAATTCTTGTACCCTTTTAGCTTCTTGTACAACGTGTCCCAACGTACCGGTCGACTTCACCACCAGCGGAAGGGACGGAACGACGATTCTCGATCACAGGATCGTTGATGGATGCAGCGTGGTCGACATCATGTGCTACGACCCTGATGTAAGCCACCCCCCCATTGACTTGAATATGTTTTCCCGAAAAGCGAGGGCAATCCCTTTTTATAGGCACCAACAGAAGCTGAGCTGACCTACAACGATGACGCCGCCAATCTACTTGCTCAAGGACTACAAGTGAGCTCGGGATGATATGAGGATAACTTGACATCTCCTTCTAGGCTAACGTGAGCTTGACGTGCGATTCGTCCGCAAAATGGATTTTGCCAAGCACAGGCGCTGCAATCAACAGCATCACGTGCTCGGTGGAATCACGTAAGTCCTTTTGCACATTCCAGTCAGCTTCCAGTCTCAGATTGCAACGCCTGCCCCGATCTGTCGATAGTCATCATGTCAACAACCAACCCGGCCGTACAAGATGCTGCTTCCACTCTCAATCGATACGTCGTCAACAACTGTCTGGAGGCGACGTACACGTGCGAGCCGTCGAAGGTGTCTAGTCAGAAGTCAAGCTTAAGAACAATGATTATAGTGAGGCCAGAAAGGCTGCTACGTCATCAGAGCATTCCTATTTCTGATAGTGTACAAAACTGAGAGTTTCAGAACAATTATAAATCAATCAATGGACGTATCGTATTATTCCACTATGCAATGCTCATCAGACCTCGGATACGCGGCTCGTCTCTGCCATCTTCAACGGCGGCGAGGTTACAGAAGCCGCGGCTGCCTCCTACGACACGACCTTCTCGTGCTCCGCCAACGGCGACTGGGTACAAACGGGAACCAACCTCAACGTCTCTACTGTCAGCTGCATCTACCAAGGTGATTTTACATGAACTATGAATCAATTCTTCATCGTTTTCAGCCGCAACTACAACAACGACGCTAACTCCGCGTATGTTTTCATTTTTGTCTTGGGCCTGTCCTTCCGAAAACGTAGCATTCAGTGACCACGACAACTACTCCCCTTCCACCAGGTAACCTCATTGAGCTCCCGACTGGAAGTAAGTAGCACCGAAAATGAGGAACTCAAACGAAAGTGTATCTTGTAGCAGTGACAACCACGACCACTCCCGCCACGACTACAACGACTATCCCGGGACGTATGTGAAGAATGCTGTTCACCTGGAATTTCACATTAGGATCTCTAGATTTGGATCATATAGTTTACGCGTTGCAGTCAATCTCAACAACCCGTGCATGAACTGCTCCAATCTCGTCTCTGTTCAACCTGACCAGCAAGAGGGCGCGGCTACTCTCAATTATGTCGTGGGCCAGTGCCTGACTGTCGATGTTTACTGTCAGCCGCTTAAGGTGAGCAATTGCACAGAGAGCTGTAAAATCATATTTAAATACGTTTAGATAAGGGTAAGATTAAGGTATGAAAGATATATTTTGAGATAAATTAGTGCATAAATATGCCTCAGACTGGAGAGACTGTCGATTTCTACATCAACGGAGAATCTATGGGATGGACGGGAACGACCTTCAACCGGACATTCGAGTGCAACTCTGCGTCACAATGGATAGACTCTTCAACCAACGATATTGTCAACAGTATATCATGTACAATCCCAGGTTGAGGACATAATAAATGCGTGTGGTAAATATGTTTAGGAGATTCGAGCACTGTGGTAAAGTCTGCGTCAACGGCTGCTGCTACCGGCGCAACTGAAGCATCTTCTGGATCGGCCTCTGGAGCTACAGGAGGATCATCCGAAGCTGTAACTGGAGTAACCGGAGCTGCTTCTGAGTCAGCTACTGGAGCTACAGGAGGATCATCCGAAGCTGTAACTGGAGTAACCGGAGCTGCTTCTGAGTCAGCTACTGGAGCTACAGGAGGATCATCCGAAGCTGTAACTGGGGTAACCGGAGCTGCTTCTGAGTCAGCTACTGGAGCTACAGGAGGATCATCCGAAGCTGTAACTGGAGTAACCGGAGCTGCTTCTGAGTCAGCCACTGGAGCTACAGGAGAATCATCCGAAGCTGTGACTGGAGTAACTGGGGCCTCCTCAGAATCAGCCTCTGGAGCCACTGGAGCTTCATCTGAGGCTTCATCTGGAGCCGTAACAGGAGCCTCATCGGATGCTTCGTCGGTAGCTGTAACAGGTGCTCCCATTAGAGCACGAGATCCTACTACAGCGCCTGCAGGTTAGGCTGCAGAATTGCTGAGAAGCTACTAATACCTAATTTTCTTTCAGATCGTCTTTGTGGTTCCTGTAGCCAAATCTCTGCTCTCGCACTAACAGGACTCACGACTGGACAATACAATGGAATGCTGGTATCAAGCCGCTCAGAATCTTTTTAAAAAACACTCCCTTAAGGTCCTCGATCACTTCTTCGCCAACTCGAGTGTCTGTAGGCAAGTTGTCATGGACTGCACAGCCTTTCAAGTAAGCTTATAAGCTTTTTATTAGTTTTTTCTTAATTTTAAATAGTTTATTAGTTTTATTTTTTCATATTTTTTTTATTTTTTTAAATATTTTTTATTAGTTTACCAACACTACAGACCGGAGACGCCGCAGCTCTGATGGCAAACGGCATTGACGTACTCGCATCGGGAACGGGCAAGGCTTCGCTCGACCTGACTTGCTCACCGGAAGGAACTTGGAGTATGGAAGACCCGACTACCGGAACCGCTATCAGTATCACCAGTGCCAGTTGCAGAGCCGACACAGCCGCAGTTATCACAGGTGCATTGACTACCCATAAAATGATACAACATAATATAGCGGATTAAAAAGATCCGTCGCAAAATCATTCCGAATATAAGGCGAGAGAGTGTGCAAAGGTGAGAGAACTAGACTCATTTTGGAACGGAAGAAGCTGACGGATCCGTTTATTCCACTATGGCAGGAACGACACTGATCCCGCCTGTCACGACAACCGCCATCCCAACCACGACTACGACCATTCCCGGAGCGCGTAATGAGGTCTGTATGGAACGAAACAACTCGAATCTTTAGCCCTCTGTTCAACGTGTGCGGATCTCGGCATCGATCCCGTTACCGAAAGCGGTGTCATCAACGGCCTTGCCGTCGTTGACCGAACTACGTCGGATGAAGGATGCCTGCTGCTCTCGTTCAACTGCTCCGGAATCATGGTTGCAACGTCGTGGAACTTGCATAATTAGCATCTTCAGGGTACGGAGATAACGATGATCATGGACGGAACAAACGTTTTGTCGGAGGGAGTTGGCCCACAGGAGATAGAGGCCAGCTGCTCGAGCACAGCTGCTTGGACGATGTCTACCGGATTAACTCTCACCTCTCTTGGATGCGCTTACCAAGCTCCGGGTATGCTTGAGATACCAAACAGAAAAAGAAACATTCTCGGTTTTTTAATTTTTTTTCTCGATCTCTGTTGCCGACAAGCCAATGACTCTTGCAGTAGTGTCGACTCCTGCCACCACTACGACCACTACGACCACTACGACAACTACGACCACTACGGCGACGACAACGACTGCCGCAGTACTCACGACAACAACAACTCCCAGTGCAGCCTTTATCACGGCTGCAACACAGGAGACGGCCAATCCAGGTAGTGTTGTGTCTTCACGGGTTGTTTCAAGTGTCATCGTCGAGAAAACTCGGAATCTAGAAAACTCGGAACGGAAATATGTCAAACTTTTTGGCGCTTGTAATATGAACAGGAACGAAAAGCCTTCTTTCAGTACTCTGCGGCACGTGTCCGAACATGATCGCGACGGCTGTAGCGTCGCTAGGCGAGGGCCAGTCCAACGGCAACCTCGTCCTCGACATCTTCGACGAGATGGACTGCCGAGTGGTCATCATGCGCTGCCGAGCCTCGAATGTAAAAACCCTGATCTGATTCATAATACAAGATGGTTTGGTTTAAGTTTGTAAGGATTGAACGTGTTTCAGACCCTCGATACGGCAACGCTCATGCTCAACGGCGACATCTCAGCCGCTACGGCGGTCTCGCAGGTCTCTTCCTCGCTCACCTGCAACAACGAGGGACAGTTCACCCGCCTCGGAGTAACCATCACTACAGCCAGCTGCCTCGTGACGGGTACGACTAAAAAGTTATCCAGAGCAAACATGAAATTAACTCCTTTCAAACTTTGTAAACGAGCAAATCCGATACCTTCAGCCAATGCCGCGGGACTGACTCCAGCGCCAACACTCAGCCCGCCCGTGACTCTTCAACCGATCACAACAACCACCGTTGTGGGATCAAGTAAGCGGTCATAGTGGAATAAAACAATCCGTCAGTTTCTTCCGTTCCAAAATGAGTCTAATTCTCTCCCTTTGGACACTCTCTTGCCTTATATTCCGAATGATTTTGTTTTTAATCCAATCTTACTTCTTGTTCGTCCTCTCTTACAATGAACCTCTTCCTCTTGCCTTCCCTCCTTTCGCGCCGTCTCTCATCCTATTCCCTTCTCTGGCCATCCTCATCATTCTCTTCCTATTCTCGTCTCTCCCCTTCTATTGTCTCTACTACTCGATTGGATATCTAGTAGATATTTTTTATTCGCAGCCAGGGTATGTCTTTCTAATTTCTTAAAAACTTTCGAAATATGCTTAGTTTACTTGTGATGTAATCCATAGGCAAACATTCCAAAAACAAATTCTATTCCTTTTGGTATCCAAAATGATCCCCCGGGTTCATCACTGATGAGCTGTCGGCCCGGGTGGATTGCATGGCTGTCTGATGGCTAGACAGCGAAACAGCCATGCACTCTTTATATGGTAAAATAACTTAGTGAACATTCAGATCCTTGAAAATACCCCTTTTGCAGTAGTAACTTCTCTAATTATAATTCCTACAATTATCACACAATTCTTTCAAATAGTCTTGATACGCGTCTCACCAACCCGCCTTCATGATACACTCAGCGAAATTTCACCACCAAGCAACACCTGGTGAAACATTCACCACACAAATTTCACCAGCCGGCTGGTGAATGGAGCACAATTCACCAGCGGGCTGGTGATATTTGTGTGGTGCATGATTCGCTAGGTGCTGCTTGGTGGTGCAATTTCGCTCGGTGTACACATCCCAGCCTTCCGTCATGATGAAATCAAAATTTTCAAGGTGTCTGCCAGAACTGCGACCGCAACAGCCTGACCGCACTCACCAGCGCTGGAACACCGGGTGTGCCTAATCAAGAACCATTTTATGGTTGATTTACTCTCCAGGTCTCCTCACGCTCGACTACGAACTTACCACCTGCCTCACTGTGTCACTCTTTTGCCAAGGACTGACGGTAAGATGGTTGAGGAAGATGTGGTTTTTTCTCGTCTTATTCTCTTCCCGAGGAATGATGAAAATATCGCTAAAAATGTAATTATTAGTGAAATAATAATCTTGATGGTCTAGGCAACGCAAAGCGTCGTGCTCATGCCGACCAATGGACAGGCCATAGCGACGGGCGTGGGAAGCGTCAACGCCACAATCACCTGCTCTTCCGCCGGGCAGTGGATCGACGGTAGGAGAAATCTGCGCTTTATGAACAAACGATAATCTGACATTGAAGGATCCACAAAGCGTTTGTCACGTTGAGTGCGTGAATATACGGTGTTCGTAAAGGTCTTCACAAGAGACGTTTCAGCCACCTCCTCCGCAGTGACCGGTCTGAGCTGCAGCGTCGTCGAGCCGGCAACAACAACAACCACGACCACGCCCGTACCGGTCGTCGTGACGAAAGAAGAGTTTGATGAGGGCGTAAGAACTTGTATAGTAGCTAAAGGGACATGGAAATGATTTTCAAGTGAAGCTTATATCAAGGATCTTGTGGAAATTAGCATAAAAAGAAAAGGAAAGAAAAAGATAGTATTCGAGAAATGATTTTTTTTGAAATTTCGCCCAACGACGACGCTACCGCGTTTAGCGAAAGGAATTAAGCCAAAAGCGACATTCTTCTTAACGACGGAAGCTCGGAACGAAAAAATAAAACATGCTATTTTCAAGCTTTTTCTTTTATTTTCTTCATTGTCTCTATGTTTTTCCTTGGATTTTGAAACCTTAGAAAAAAATTTCATAAAATTTGTAAACTTTTGATTAGTGGCTGCTTCCTTCCGTTAAAGAGTAGCATTCTCCTTCGGACCCTTCTCAAGCCCTATGCCTGAAGTGTTTACGCTCTGACGTATGTCGTGGCACCCGCTTGTGGAAGTGTAAAAGCCATTTACAATGTGGAAGCTCTATAAATGGCTTATTTAGTCTGCTGATTCGACGACCGCCGGTCCAACCGTGTGCGCGGCGGCCGTCTGGGCCGACTGGCAGGAGTGGTCGTCGTGCACGGACACGTGCGGCGCGTGCGGCACGTGGCAGCGCTTCCGCGCCTGTACGAAGCCCACCGGCCAGCCCAACTGCCTGTGCTCCGGGTACGAAGGTTTTCTTTTCTCATTGCGTTAGTACTTTGCCCTTTTCATAATCGTACATAAATATTCCAGTATGATAATCCTACACCAGTGTTTTGCGTTAATCCTACACCTGTATATGCATTTTCTTGTAAATGCCCTAGAAGAATCAATAAAAATTTCCAAAATTTCTTGGTACTGGAGCGTAGCTGCTGTGCAGGACGCCTTTTTTCTAAAATAATTTTATTATTTATTTATTTATTGCATTTACTCCGAAGCGTGCGGTCAAGCAATCATTCATAGCAGCAGTCAAGCTTCATAATATAGCTTAAAGAAGTAATGATTTGTCCGAGGATGAGCGTCTCCTTGCAGAACGGCCTACCAGAAGGAGGCGTGCAACATCGACGTGTGCCGGTATCCGCGCAACGCCTCGTGCTGCACCGGCTACACGGCCACCTCGGACAACGGGCGCTTCGTCTGCGGAGCCATCGCGAGCTGAGCTGAGCCAAGACGACCCACAGTGTACGACGACCAACGAGTACTCTCTCACCCTACCTACTGTTACTACGATGAAGCATGTTCAAATCGCCCGTTATCTCAGCCTACCTACCCATAGCGTGTCTGTGTGATCCACTCTGTCTGTAGTGTGTTTCGTGCCTTGTTGCAATATGCTTCTATAAAGTTCTTCCTAGAAATACTCGATACGAGTCTGGTACCACCTCATTCGTTATCGCCTTGAAATAGGTTCTTGTGTGAATGGCATCTTGCATCAAGAGAAAAGAGCTTCATTCGTTGTTTGTATGGCCTAGAATTGGGGAAGGAGCGAAAGAACGTGGCAGCAAACACGTCTAACGATCGAACCGAACAACGTATCCATAACAATTTTTGAGCACTTTGGACGAATGGATCTACCAAGATGATGATGATCTCTACCAGGGTACGACGGCGAACTATCGGAGACAACAACAGACTAGACAGGATTATGTCATGACTAGAATTGAATAATAGTTAAGGACTAGCATCAGGAATACCTACGGAGGCAGCAAACTCCGAGGTAACCGAGCTTGAAGGGAAAAAAGAGAAAAAAAACATTAAAGGAGCATGACAAGCCGTAATCATAGTATTTATGGCAGGAAAGACCGGTAAAGTTGCGAAGCGATTTGAAGCATAAAAGAAGGGCGGTGAAGATGATGAAATCGCGTAGATGTAGGTGAAGATGCGTGGATGTGTTGTGTGTATACGTGAAAAGTAGTTGACGACGACGACGCACCGAACTGTCTACCGCGCTGCAAAGCAGAGTGTCGGGTTTACGGGGGAAGAGGTGTTAGCGGAAAGTGGAAGGACGATCGATAGAGACTGATAGATAGATATGCGGCGAGCGGGGTACTGCATGCCGTATGAAGTGCGTTCGAAAGGGTACACAGGGTAAAGAGGTTCGAGGGTGTGGGTGGGTGCACGGCGGTGTGTTACAACTAAAGCTGTCACCAGCCCTCTAGCATTCGTTCCGCGAACCATGCACGCATGCGGGATGTACTTTCTCTCGTTCAGTGTTCAGTGTTTCGACTCGATTTTGCGGTACTTCGTCATAGACTACTACTACTGTAGGTAGACCCTTCGACGCGGCTAACCGATCGTCAGCTTCGCCTGGCTCGAGGCCGTTCCGCCGTTGTTGGCGATGGTGATGACGTAGTCGCCTGCCTGAGCGGGCGACACCCGCGCAAGCTCAACGACCGCCGTGCCACCCGTTAGCGAGATCTGAAGAGGCGCGCTATATAATGATATAGTTATATAATAAAATATGCAAATACGCGAGACAATGAAAAGAAGTTGTGATGATGATGTAGTGGGCTTTCAGGAAAGTTTCATAGCAAACGCAATGTCCTCACCTTGCAGGTCGGACTGGGCTGGAGTGGCCGTCCGTTGTGGGTCCAGGCCACCGTCGGCAGCGGGTTGCCCGCGATCTCCGCCGTGAACTTGACCGTGTGGCCCTGATAATTGTAAATAGTTTTACCTAGTTTAGCAGCTTTTCAACATAATCACATGCGTTGCAATGTTTTCTGCATTAAAAAATTTTGGCATCTTTTGTTTTGCAAGGTATCCTAACAGTAGAATGTACCTGTCGGGCGGACACGTCGCTCAGCTTCGTCGTGAACTGCGCAGCGCCGCTGCTCGAGCCTGACGTGCCGCCTCGCGTGATGGTCGTACCCGCGATTCGGCCGGATTTCGCTTCAAAGACAAATTATTTAATCTTTACTAATATTCCAAAAAGCTTGATGAACAATAAATTTATATAGTTTCTTACGTTGCAGCACGAGGTTGGCGACGGACGACGCCTTTCCGGCGGGATTCGAGGCCTCGACCTTGTACTCGGCGACGTCCTCCTGTAACATAATGCGAATCCCAGACTGATCCTTTATAAGATAGTGGTTGCTCTGACGAAGGCTAGTGTTAATTCCGTACCTGTCGCACGGACTCGATCTTCAGCGTTGCCTCTCCGTTCGACTGCGAGACGACGTAAGCGGAGGACTTCTTGATGGGCTCGTTGTTGCGGTACCACCGAATGGAGGGTTCTGCAGTCATTCGACGATTTGTTATAAAGCAGAAAATTTATACATACTATATCACAAGGGATAATAGACAATGAAGATGACAGATGCTGTAGGATAAGTATTTGGAAGGAAATGCTCACCGGGGGATCCGGTGAACTTGGCGGTGAAGGTGGCAGCGCCGCCGTCGGTGGCGACCACGGGCTGGATCTGTGACGAAAAGCGGGGGGCCTCGAGTCGCGGACCCTCCTCCGCGCCCTTGCCCGTCTTGACCAGGTTGACGTTGAGGCGCGCCTTGCAACTGAACAACGGCAACTATTCATTAAGTAACAGTTATTGCATAGTAGGTAATTAGCAACCAATCGCTACACGTCTTCTCATTGAAGAATGATATTAGTTTTTTGTAGAGTAATAGAGTAATTGTGGCTATATAGATTGCTCACCGTGCCTCTCCAGCAGCGTTCTTTGCCACGCACTCGTAGATGCCGGCGTCCTGCGGGAGGGTCTGGTTGAGCGACAGCTTGTGCTGGCCGCCCTCTACCGAGGCAACGAGACGGCCGTCGTTCGGGAGCGGCTGACCGTCCTGGAAATACATCATGGTTGACTACAAAATCCGCATTGCGGAACGTTGTCTTAAACAGTTGTCTTCTGACAATCCCAACTATCTTACTATGGAAAGACCGCTGTAACTTCATTTATGCTCTAATCAAATCAAGATCTCACCTTGAACCAGTTGACACTGGGAGTGGGCTCGCCCGTGATGGCACAGGAGAAGACGGCCGGCGCGCCCTGCTGTATCCTCAGGTCGTTCATCTTCGTCGAGAAGTCGGGCGCCTTGCCCTTGTCGACGGGCGGCGTGGCCGACAGCGAGGCCGAGGATTCGACTTGGCCTGGAATTGAGGGGTTGAATCTAGAGTGGGCCATTTACGCCCCAACCCCCGTAAATGGCTCACTCTAGTTGACTCACCGACGATTACGATATTACATTATCTTTACATAAAAGCATTCCACAGGCAGAAGAAAATAAGCAAAGCAACCTGCCGGTCGGTTTGTATATTGTTTTCGTTTCTTTTAAAAATATTTTTAAGTTTATTATTGCTTTTTGCATGTCTCTAATATGTAGGACGGACCGCGTATGTTTTAGCATGTAAAAGTCACGTCTTCGACGATCCCTACCTGCAACGTTCTCAAGCCGCACGCTGTACTCTCCCGAGTGGGATGCCTTCAGGCGGCTGATGTCCAGCGTCGATCCCGTGTTCGTCGTCTTGATCTATAACGCAAGCTTCCAATAAAAGCTTTATTCTCAGTAAAATAAGTTACGTTCAAAAACGCATACCTGCATCTCGAAGGTCGGGACGATCTCCTTGCCGTCGCGGAACCACTTCACCTTGATCGGGAGGGCTCCTTCGAAGGCGACAAAGAATCGGGCGTTCTGCATGGAAATATTGTCATGATATTTTAATATGTAATATTATCATTTTAGAATAATATATTTTACCTTTCCGATTTCGGCCTGGACCGGCTTGAGCTGTTGCGAGACGGAGACGGGCGCCTTCTGAGACTGGCCGAGCTTCGTGGGAGTGGGCTGAAGTGGGGAAGGTTAGGTATAGAAAGAAATGAAGATAGGAAGACGAGGGTCATGCAAACGAACTCAATGATACACAAATAAATGCGAAGGATGAGGATGCACTGAAGACCATGTTATAAACAAAATACCGTTGTTACGAATTTCACATAAATATTTTTATGTAAGAATCATGCTGAACACACTCGTATCATGTGAAATCCAATAGTCCGTTCCCTGGGCCGCGGTGAGAACCGGTATTCAGTCCGGATAACGCCCGAACTGCTTCCCGGATCCGAGTCAATGACGTTCATGTCCGTAGATAGGTAGGACTCCCGCCTCTCGCGGTAGGATTGATAGAGCAACTGAGAACAGATTACAACACGGGAGCAAACTCAGGTCGTGCACGTAACATTCCAACTTAGTATGCAAACTCATTCAAACACAATCGTGCTTGTGAATTCATAATCTCAGACTCCATGCAGGAAGAGACTCTTGCCTTGTTGGAGATGGTCGACTCCGGAATGACTCTGCCAAGGAAGTCATTATCTTTTAGTCCCTTTTGAGTTTTGAGTTTGAGTTATGTGCTATTTAAAACAAATTGTCAACTACACTTATTCTTATTTTCTATATGGTAAAGTGGGAAAAAGTGGTATGCGAAACGCACTGTTTCGTGTTGACGGTGGTCTCCTTGAGGTTCTTCTCCTCGATCTTGACGGACTCTCCCGGTTTTACGGTCTGAAATACCGTACTTTGCAAGTTCAGTGTTTCGAAAAATTTTTTTTGAAAAATCGCATACCTTGGGAGCGAACTTCTGCTTGAGCGCCACTTGGTCTTTGTGGATGACGGTTTCTTCCTGAAGAGAATTATTTATCTTTATTTCACAACCATGGGTCCCTCCTTTCAATACCAACTTCACTTCCTCTAGAGCCCATGAAAATGGTCACACCAACAAGTTAATGCTGGAAAGAAACTGAAAAAATAACCTTGGGAATCTCCGGTCCCTGTTGGACGCCGCGCAGCTTCGCCTTGTCCTCCTCGATGCGCACGTGCTCGCCCTCGTGAACCTGGAATTATTACATATTATACTATGCTTTCATTTTCAGTCTTAAGATTACCTTAGACATTATAGATACGTACCTCGCTGGCCCTGGTCGGCTTGGCTCCCTTCAGGGAGACCTGGTCTCTCGCCGGCACGTTGACCTCCCGAGGCGGCGTGGCCAGCTTCTTGAATCTGCAAATTACTCTTGGTTATCAGCAATCCCATTTGAACTGTATTTAGTAGTGCAGTAAGCGACGATTTTATCTGAGTATCATGCATTTAACGTGCTATTCCTACCGTTGTTCCACGTTGCCCAGTCGGGTCTGTCCAGCGGCCGCCCAGTCGGGCGTCTCATCTCGGGGCTCCTTGCCCTCCCTCGTAACGGGCCTCGACCGCAGGTTGACCTTCTCCAGCTCCTCCTTCTCCGGCGAGAAGCGGTTGATCTGCAAACCGTTATCGATCGTATTTTTTGCATTTTCAACTTGATCAGTTCATGGCTCAGGGATATATATTGTCAGCTATGTATTATCCGCTACCTTTCCAGCTTTGAGCTGTACGGGTTCGAGTTCGAGTCCCTTGAACTGCTTCTTCTCCAGCTCGACCATCGACAGCTGGCCGTACAGGTCCTCCTTCGGCCGCATGAACTTCTGGATGAGCTCCTCGCTCTCCATCGGCTCGAGCGGCGTTCGGGATCTGAATGTGTTGAGAGTTACTCTACACATTCAGATAATCAAGTAAACACTATTTACTTGATTATCTTATGGTCTGATAGAAACGCTTTATTGATGTATGACGAAATAATCGATCTACCTCTCGACGTGCATCAGCCTCTGCGGGTCAGCCTTGGGCGCGGTCTCGAAGGCCTCGCCGAGCGTGCCCATTGTCTCCTGCAATAGTTTGCTATGTTTCTCTGCTCTCACAAATATTATTTTGTCCATCACCCCAAATGCGTTATTTCATTTTTTACCTTTCTCCTTTTCTCAGCTCACCTTCTGCCACTGCACTCTCCTCTGCTCCATCTCGTCGGCCGTGACGAAGTTGGTGGGCTTGAGCTTGTGCTGGCGGAAGTCGTTGTTCTGAAAGAAATCACTCACAATTTTCACTACAAACAACGAATTCCCTTGAGCTAATATCCTACCTGGAAGACGTCCAACGAAGCGGTGGCCTGTACTTCACCATCGGGATTACGCGCGACGGCGAGGATCTGCAAAGACAACTTGCAACCCTTCCCCCCCAGATGCCGCGCTTACCTCTCCAGCGTCGGAGATGCGGCAGTTCTGGATGGTGAGGTAGTGAACGCCGTCGTAGTGCAGCTTGTACCGGTGACCGTGGAGTGCCTGGTTGCCGTTGATGTACCACGTAACCTAGAACATTATGTAGATAATTGTAGTCTCCCTTTGAAGAGTTATTCCACTACAATAACCTTCTTCTAAATTGATAAACTCCTCGTACCTTGGGCTTGGGCACTCCAATAAGGGCGCACTCGAATCGCGCCGTCTCGTTCTCCGTAACTTGGAGGGGGCGGGGCTTGATGGTGAACTCGGGCGCCTGCCTCTCGATGGCCTGCTGTCCCTCCTGCTCCGACCAGTGCAGCTTCGTCTGATCCTTCTTGACGCCGGAGACCTGTAACGCGAGAACTCCTTTAACTCTAAGCAGTAAAAACGCCATTAATGGATACTGCCTACCTAGAATACGTGGATACTCCCTACATAGAATATGCGGTTATCATACAACAAATAGCGACTTACCCGGAGTCCCTGGGGCAGGGCGCGGTCGGTGATGATGTGCTTTCCTCCCGAGCAGGCCAACTTGGCCGAGGTCATCGCCTGGCCGAAGCGGTTGGTCGCCACGCACGTGTACTCGCCTGAATAGTATTTTCTACTATTTTCTTTTCTTACCATACAAAGTTGATTGATTTTTGTAGATATTCATTAATAAAAAATTTTTTTTTTGAATTACGTACCAGTGTCATCAGGCAGCGCGTACAGCAGGTCGAGGCACGCGAAGCCGAAGTCGAGCGTCGAGCGGAAGCGGTGTCCTGAATTCAAGTATTTATTGGCGAGCAAGACTATTGTAGACTATCATGTAATACCCTACTTAAAGACTACCAACCGATGAGGACGGGCTTCTTGTCCTTGTACCACTCGAGCTTCATGTACGGGTCGTTGATGGGCGTCACCTTTATTTGCCATGTTCTATTATTAATTCAAAATCTCCTAACTGTCCAGCATGTATATTAGATATGAAATGCATTAGCACCTGCGTCTCGAAACGACAGAAGTCGCCCTCCTCCACACCCATATTGATGAGGTTGGTGAGGAAGGCGGGCGCACGCTGGGCCGACTCGTCGTACACGTCCTGACAATAACGATTCTTATTTACCTTTTATTAGCTAGGCAAAATTACCAATAACAGTAAACCGTTGTAGAAGCAGTAAGATCTACGATTAGTATACCTCAGCCTTGAGCGCGAGCTGGGCCTCCGAGTGCTGGCGGAAGTGGCTCTCCAGCGTGTCCTGCACCGAGCCGTGGGCCTGCGCGCCGAACTCCAGGCGCTTGCCGGGAAGGACCGTGATGCGGGTCTTGGTGCGGGCCTGAGATACGCTGTCTTATTGATCTTCTGTGTGTATTCGCAGTTTCTTGGCAGTAGCATGCATGTGTCAAACTTACGCTTGTTGCCATTTTTTATCAAGTTCTCAAAGGGACATGGAAGTGAGGAATTTTGTGAAATGGTCATACTTCTAAAATACGTTTCTGAGACGATAATAGAGATAATGGCGTTTGAAGAATATTTTTTAAAAATTTCTACGACTAGAAATATTTATTTGTTCCGGGAATACCCCGATGCCATTTGCCTTGTTCCTATGCGCTAAACGCCGTAAGATTGCGTCTTGGCTAGGAAATTAAAAATTGGATATCTCGCGAAGTATACATTTTTGTGCGCTCTGGCTTTGGTTTTTGTACTATTTAGGTGATAAACTTTCATATGGCAATATTTTTTGGCTTCCATGTCCCTTTAACACAAAAGATAATTTAACTTACCTCTCCCTTTCCGTTCTCAGCCACCAGTTCGTAGTCTCCGTTGTCTTCGGGATAGGCGTACAGGATGTCGAGCGTGACGAAGCCGAACTCGAACGACGGACGGAAGCGGGAGGCCTCGGGAAGAGGAGCACCGTTCTTGTACCAGCGAACCTACGAGGGGACGAGGTTGTCTTATTTAGGAGACATTCTCTCGAGAATTGGATCCAGGACAGAGTCAGAGGCCTGGGTAGCTAGACTGAGCAGAAGCTGGAGTCATACCTTGAGCTGCGGGTCGTTGATGGGCGTGACGCGGCACTCGAGATGGATCGATTCGCCTTCCTTTAAAGAATTTGCTGCGTCCGGATCACAGTCATCCCCAAACAATATAATGATGGTCAAACTCACAGCCACACCGTCGATCGAGTCGACCAGCGGTTGGACCACGGCCGGGGAGTCCTGCTGAACGATCGACTCCACCTGCACGTTGCCCGCCGTCTCTGCGCGTCCCTTCGAACTGGTAGCGACGCACCTAGAATCGGTTGCCCGGTCGCTATTCTCAACCCCGCTTTATATGGCAGATAGTACAAGTCCCTCACAGAGGCTACGCGTACTCGATGATGCCATGATCTCAGTAACCCACTTGTACTCTCCCGAGTCGGCCGCGATGAGGTGCTTGATGAGGAGCGTCGCGACGCCGAACTCGTTCGTCTGCATGATCCTGTTCGAGTAGGGAATGGGGTGGCCGTTGTGCTGCCACTCGACACGAAGGGTCGGGTCGCCGATCGGCTCCAGCACGCACGTGAAGGCCGTGGCGTCGGCCTCGTTGAGCTACAATTGAGAAATCAGTTTCTGTTGCGTTCGCATTTCTTTCAGAAAAGGTGTAAGTGCCTATAAGGGCACCGCCGTTTACCGCTCTGATGGGACTCTATGGTGTTTACTCGAGTTGAGTCGAGTTTTCGGTGTTGAGACGTGACTCGATGGCAGATCACTAGTTTCTACCTGTCCGAGATCCGCCAGTTGCTGCGTGAACTTGGGCGCGTCGAACTCCTGGTCGGGGAACTGGAGGTCGTCCTTCGGCCGGTTGATCCAGTTCTCCAGCTCCGTGATGCGCTCCTTGCGCTGCTCGGGGGACATCCACTCGTACGAGACGCCCGACTGGCCGATAACCTGCAAATAATCTTTTTTTTAAATTTATCTTTGAATATTTAGATGCATCATACTGTCTACATATAGATACATACTATCTACACTATGATTTCTAGACGGGGTTTCATAACCAATAAGGAAGTATGCGTACCTTGATCTCGCATTCGCTCTCGGCCGATCCGTTCTCATTGGAGATCTTGCACGTCCACTTTCCAGTATCCTGCGGCTCGGCCGGGCACAGGTCGAGCACGACGAAGCCGAAGTCCGTCGTCATCTCAAGGCATTACTTTTTTATCCGGCAACATTTTCTTATCATTCTTAATTTTTGAATATCTTTCTACAAATCACATACTAAGGAAGAATTTGATAACAATTTTGCTTTTACTGAGCCTACCTTCATGCGGGCCGAGTTCCTCATGGGCGCTCCGTCCTTGAACCACTCGACCTTGAGTCGCGGGTCGGCAACCGGCTCGATCTGCGCTTCGAGATGCGCGATCTGGCCCTCCTGCAGTTCGGACGGCGGGCTCTGCAACGACAACGCTGACTCTATCTCTATGCAAAGGTATAATCGTAGCATCTTTTTTTCCTATGTAGACTGTGTAGTGACATCGTCAGAACGGAATTATTCTGAAAAGGGGTACGGAATAAGTTTCAGCGTACCTGGATCTGGGTAAGGAACTTGGGCGGGCCGTGGTTGACGTCCGGCTCATCCGGCTTGGCGGGTCGCGGTGCCTCGATCTCGGCAATCCTGCAATATATTAGTTTCACCCCGAACGTTGCCTATGAACATAATCACAATGATCGGTGACGGGGATGAACGCGCTTTCGTAATATCAATCATACCTCTTTCCGGCTCCGCTCATCCTCTCCGGCAGCTGCGAGGCCGAGATGATCTTCTCCTTCGGCTTGCACTCCAGCTTCGTCGAGGTGACCGCCTCGCCGACCTGATAACCAATCTCTTGCAATTAGTTTCGCCATCGGGAAGCTGTTAGCAAAGAACCTGGGCAGTGCGTGGCCTTGCTCACTTTCCTTATGGTTAGTCATCTTGTCATCCAGATATCTCACCTTGTTGACCGCCCGACAGCTGTACTCTCCCGAGTCCTCGGGGTAAACGGGCGATATCTGCAGGACGCAGAAGCCGAAGTCGGAGATGGTCTTGACGCGGGAGCTGTTGCGCAGCGGCTGGCCGTTGAGGAACCATTGCACCTGCAATTCAAGAAATATCTACTCCTCCTTCTTTCTTTCACAGAAATTATAGGCATAACAGCCACAAATTACTAGTTCCTCAGAGTAATTAGGCTACCTGTAGTTGATTGTCGTTGACGGGCTCGTATCGAGCGGTGAAGTGCGCGCGGTCGCCCTCGTCGCAGATAACTGGAGCTGAGAGGGGCTCTACGAACACCGGGACCATCTCCTTGAGCTGAAAAAGCACAAATCAGCTAATTCTATGAAGTAATATATCATCACTAACTATAGTACAGTACATCACATTGTCCGAGATAAATAGACATATTCTGTTTCTAATCATCGGATCCCAAGAAGAGCAAAACTGCATTTCCGTACCTCCTCGACAACCTCCTCCGGTTTGCGGTGGAGGTAGTCCTCGAGCTGCTCGACCGCCTTGGCCTTGCCCTCGCTCTGGAAGGCACTTTTCAATACATGCTCATTTTCATTTGCATTTTAAAGGAGCCGGCCCACGAGTACGGTAGTATTTTGAATTCGCGGGCTACCCTGATATGCAATTTAGGCCTTTCCGGTCATCTTTTCCCACCGTTCTTTTTGTTAAAATGATCGGAACAACGTGAAAAATCGCTTTGTCAATGAATCGGGGCTGTATCTCATCTCAGTCAGCTAATATTTTCGATTTTGTAGAAAGCACGTTGCTCTTTGCACCCTCAGTACTACGCGGAGGGTCAATGATACGCGGAGGAATCGCATAAAACTCGGAATACCCGATCAGGATGGTTATATCTACTAAATGACGTAAAGACCCAATATGGCCAGAAACTCGCGGTACGGCTCCTTTAACTATACAGTCTACTGTAAATTGATATCAATATTTAGAGTGCGCACGATGGGCTGCAGAAGCAGGCCGCTGTTCGTGGCGATCTCCATGTTGGCAGTGGTTGACGCCTCGCCCATCTCATTCGAGACACGGAGCGTGTACTCTCCTGCAAAGATTCCTCATGTTATTCTGATCTGGAGCTGGTACAGGAGACGATGCACTCCTTATGGTCAGTTTCCTATTGTACTTCGTCATTTTGCAAGTAAACTTAAAAATGATAGGCTAGACTACATACCAGCATCGTGGGCGAGTACCGACAGAATCTCGAGAATGGCGAAGCCGAAGTCGTGGACCATCTTGTAGCGGTTGGAGTGGTGCAGCGGCTGGCCGTTGCGGAACCACTCGACCTATAACATGGCATATTTATAAGGAAGTGAATATCGACATACTCCGCCGAAGCTACCTACCGTGTTTGCAATTAGGATGAGCTAGAAATCTTATTATTGTGAGTATTCCCTATTAGCGAAATATGAACCTTGACGGTCGGATCGTTGACTGGTTCGTACTGGGCCTCCAGATGGGCGGAGCTGCCCTCCTCGCTGCCGCCCGAGATAACCATGTTCGTCGTGATCCGCGGTGCCTCCGGCGGCGGGGCGGGAATCTGCGATATCGAGATTATTTAGAAAACATTCCGTCAAAAAATTTATTTATCAAACTTATCGCTGTACACATATCCGATAGAGATGACGACAAATTTGCATAATGACTGTTGTTGAGATTAGTGAAATTTGCTATAATTACTTCGCCGTTATAGTGATCTAATAGGATGCTAAGCGTACCTCCTCGGGCAGCGGCTTGGGAGCCTCGATCTCCTGGATGCGCTGGAGGGACTGCGGCTGCAGCGAGTCATAGGCGATATTCTCGCGCGTCGTCACGTTGAGCGTCGCGGCCACTGAATTGTTAGATCGCCTCATTGCATTTCAATAATGCATGCTCAAATTCATTATACTCGCGATACTACAGCTGTACCCTGTGCCTGTCCGGCCGCATTGGTCGCCACGCAGCTCCACTCGCCCGAGTCCCGGCCGTCGACGGATGCGATGTCCATGATGACCCAGCCGAAGTCGTTTATCATCTTCGCCCGAGAGGAGGCGGCGATCGGCGCGCCATTCAGGTACCTTCATCATTTATATTTTTTTTGAATTTTTGTTGTCTATATCAATTACATATTTCGATTGCGATTGAATTTATCGCAAAAGGTTTAAAAGAACTAACCATTGGATGGTCAGGTTGATGTCATCAATGGGCTCAACGGTCGTCTCGAAGTGCGCCGGCTGGCCCTCGATCAGTTCGGCAGGAGCAGTGAGCGGAGAGACGAAGCGAGGCGCGGATTTAGGCGCAGGCTCCACCTCAGCTAGTTGAGGGCGCGGGGCTTCGATCTCCTGCAATGCAGATAGGTAGCTAGATAGTATAGATTGACGATGATTAACACTGAAAAGAGAGCCATTTAACAAATACTATGCGCTTCCATAAGGTCAGACTTCCGCATTTATATATAATATAATAGTATTAGTAATTTAAAGAATTTTGGGAGAAGCGGAGAATGAGCCGCTGACCTGAATCCTCTTCCAGCTCTCCTCGTGCTGCGTATCCAGCAGAAGCGAGTCCTTGCCGGTGCACTTGAGCGTCGCCGAGGAAACGGCCTCGCCCGCATCGTTCCAGATGCGGAGTTGGTAGACACCCTGGATCGAAGAAGATTTACTGGGAATTGATTTATGCCTTTTATGCAAATGCATAATGTTGCATATTGAAGTAGCGCGCTCAAGCAGCAAATCAATAAGCCCTTATTTACCTGATCCTCCGGGTAGGCGTAGCCAATGTCCAGCATGCACACACCGAAATCGTGCGAGATGGCGTACTTGCTGCCGTGAGCCAGAGGCTCGCCGTTGCGCAGCCATTGCACCTTTAAATCATATTAATGATTATATAATACTATTGATTATTTATGTTCACCTTTATTAAGGACACCATGAGCACACCGCGGTTGCTAATTATAGATTTTAAGTGATAAAGGCAAAATACCTGAAGACCGGGATCGTTGACCGGCACGATCGACGCCTCGAAGTGCGCGGGTTCGCCTGCAAGCCACACTACTAAGTGGATATTATCTTTTTTAACTTAAATATCACCTCATCCACAATATTATGAGCACAAAGCTAGCCAGCCAAAGCCAACCTTCGTTGCACTCCACATCTCCGATCTGGCTGGTGATGGCGGGGTGGTCGTAGACGGGGGCCGGTGCGTCGGGTTCGGGCTCCCTCGGTGCCTCGAGAATCTGGATCCGCTTCCAGCTCTCCTCGTGACGCGTATCGCGCAGGACCGCATCCGTTCCCTCGACCTTAGTTATCGATTTATTGATTTATAGAATAATTAATTAATTATTATCCACTTATTGGTTAGTTTTTATCTTTTTTCCTATCCTTGATCATTATACATTTACGTGTTACCGGTTGCGACGGTCTGTAGTTGGCGTTCTTCTGCGGCGCGCAGAATATACGCAACATAGGAATCAGGAGGATGAGGGGGGGCGACTTCTGGGTTAGATCAGGGGGTTGACAGGAAGCTGGGACAAGGAGCGGATGGCACTCCGTCTACACACAGAATCGCGTCCTCCGCGTCTCACCAACTCGTCTCTCTCTCATAAGCTAATGGTCAGAGGGAGGGAGAGGGGAGTTGAGAGAGAAAAGACGGTGGGGGGAAGCTACTTGAGCATCTATTGACACAGTGCGTGTCTCAGCCCCCTCTTCCACCAAATAATCTCATGCTCCTCGTCGCGGAAAAAAACGCGTGTTAGACAGGCGGGGAAAAAGATGGCGAAGAGGCGGAATGGACACCCCCCCCCCGTCTGTGCCACTTGCACAGTGTTCTGACAACAGTGAAAATGTTAAGCGAACGAGATGCCGAAAAAGTAACCCTGATTTCGGTAGGGACTCTCGCACGGAAAAACCGTATCCTGAGCATTTTGGCTCGTTCGCTTAACATTTAGAAGACTGTGCTTGAGGTGGTGAACGGGAATAGCATTACTACATGGCATCCATCAGTTTGCTTATCTATTGCTTTTTTGAAGTGTTATCATCATTGTGAAAAATGTAAGAGATAATGTGAAGATAAGCTCGTAGGGTGGGCTGGTCTTGTAGATAAATATGGTGGTAGATGTACTGCGATCTGTACAAGAGTAGGCGGAAGTAGATACTTGACTCGGGGGAAAGGTCGACAAATGCTTACAGGCTGTAGGCAAGCGATTGCGATTGCAAAGAACAGGCTGGTTCGAGCTTTAAACGTTGGCCAGCCTGTTCTCTGCTTAGAGCGATGCAAGAAGCGCTGAACTTCGCGAACCTTCCGACCAAGTCAGACCACGTTGCTCTATATAATAGAAAAAAAATAAATGGTAACTAAATAATTTTAAAAAATAAATTAAATTACCTTGACACTAGCCGAGCTAGCGGCCTCGCCCATCTCGTTCCTGATATGCAGTGTGTACATGCCGTTGTGGTCCGGGTTGACGGTGAGGATGTCGAGGGTGGCCCAGCCCAGTTCGTGGCGCGTCTTCACCAATTGCGAGGCGCCGATGGGCTGGCCGTTCTTCTGCCATTCCACCTGCGAAGATGGTGACGTTGCTCCGCTGTATGAGCAAAAAAGCGGAAAAAGCTACACAAAATATACAAGAAGAGTTCGCTTAGCCTTCCACTTAGGAATAGAAAACGTGTAGCATTCATCACGTATATCAGACTATCAATGCGACGATAGCGGCTTACGGTAAGCGCGGGGTCTCTAGCCGGCATGAAAGTGGCCTCGAGGTGGACCGGCTCTCCCTCCGGAATGTCCGTGACGGACTCGAGTTGCGTGAGGAAGTACGGCTTCTCCTTTTGGACCTCCTCCTCGATCTGGAACGAAAACTGTTATTTATTGCCTTTAATGGTCAGAAATTCTCGATCTATTATAGAAGAAGAAAAACATTTTATGATCGGTCTCTCGCGTTATGGTGATAATTATTCTGAGAATACTACGAGAGACACTGCTCTTTTCAGCAAGTGATAAATATGTAGATCGAATTTTTTTATTTTAATTTCAAGAGATAGATTTATTTATTCATCATTTACGGGGAATCTTCCCGGTCCTACCTCCTCAACGATCTTCGGCGCTTCCAGCTCCTGGATGCGCTGCCACGAGACGGGATGCTGCGGGTCGAGAAGGAGCTTCTCGTAGCCTGTAAATATTCCTTTGTTTAGTTATCCAGATATAATATTTCCTTTGTTCTAACAGATATGTATGTCTCTTATCGAAAGAAAACGAAAAGTAGTGAGTTAGTTAGTTCATTAATTTCTTCATAGAAGAAATCCCTCGCTTCTCAACGCACAACGTAGATAAAAAATAGTTACTTAGTAGTCGAGCTTTCAATAAGAAGACGTTCTTCCCAACTCACCGTCGATCTTCACCGTCGCACTCGTCGTCGCCTCTCCTTGAGCGTTGTACGCTCGGCAGGTGTACACTCCCGAATCATGGGGCAGCGTATGGGCGATGGTCAGGATGACGTTTCCGAACTCGTACTCTTGACGGTAGCGGTTGGCTGGAAAATATTTCATAGGTTTATCATCATTTTCGTGTAATTTAGGATCGTAAAATAAAAAAAAGGTACCGTTGATGAGCGGCTTGCCGTTGAAGAGCCACTCGATCTTCATCGTCGGGTCGCCCGAGGGCTCGACCAAACCGTGCAGTTCGACCACCTGTAGATATGCATGTGATTGAGACAATG
This sequence comes from Micoletzkya japonica, assembly GCA_900490955.1. Classification (NCBI taxonomy): domain Eukaryota; kingdom Metazoa; phylum Nematoda; class Chromadorea; order Rhabditida; family Diplogasteridae; genus Micoletzkya; species Micoletzkya japonica. The sequence goes on from LS823907.1 coordinate 233,968, forward strand.
TATCATTATTGTTTATTATTGTTTTACCATTTAGACGCAAGCAACAGTAAATGTACATTTTTTTGCTACCAACCTCTTCCTATCTAAAGATGGACTTTGCAATACTTACAAAGATTACGTAATTCTCAAGATTCTATACCTGTCCCTCTCCGACGTTGTCGACGTCGGCGAAGGGCTGGATCCACTGCGGCTTGTCGAACTCTCGCTCGGGCGCCTCCAGACGGGCGTACTGCAAGACAACATTATTATAGTTGTTGCTGGTTTTTGGCATTATGCAAATGTCGCGTAAATATGCAATTTAAGAGGCAGAAAAGAATGAAAACCTTGTCTATCGCCTCCATCTCCTGGATCTTCTGCAGGGACTGCGGGTGTTGCGTGTCGAGGAACAGGCTGTCGCTGTCTGGAATGCATCTTTCCAGAATCGTAAAGTTAATTGGTTGTCCTTAAACACCATAAAGAACGTAAGAAAACGGCTCTGAAAGAAACTGCTCAGGTACATCTAGTAAAATAAACCCAACAATCCAAGAAATCATTTATACCTTGCACGGTAACCTGCGCACTCGTCACGGCGGCTCCCTCGCTGTTGGTTGCCTTGCACGAGTAGACACCGCTGTGCCTGAAAATTGTAGATTATAATATTCCATGTAATCCATCTCCATGTAAACTCCAAAAATGGTCATAAAGCTGCCGATATCTATACTTTGGCGCACATACAGAGCGATGTGGTAAAACTGAAGCCCACAAACAGTCAAATAGATGCAAGAATAGTTGCTCTGATTCTCTCACTTTGCACACGTTCTCGCCTGATATTCTTAGCTAATTATTCATCTCTTTTATATACCTGGCATAGGCCGGGAAGATCTTGAGCGCGGCCGTGCCAAAGTCCTGGGTGATGGTCATCCAGTTGGAGTTGGCCAGGGGCTGGTCGTTCAGGAACCACTCGATGCGAAGAGTCGGGTCGTTGACCGGTAGGAAGCGGGCCTGCACCAAATATAATGTTGTAGCTTCAAAAAATATAATTAAAATTTCGTGCGTAGATAATATAAGATATAATTTTTTTTAGTTTTACAGTAAAATGTGCGTTTTCTCACACTTCTCCTACTTTTGCACGCTATATATATATATATATATATATATATATATATATATATATATATATATATATATATATATATATATATATATATATATATGTATACCGTCAAGCTAGTAAATTGTGGGCCGTGTTTGAAACACTTGAAACAAGGCCATATCTCGGCTGGGAAAGATCGTACAGAGTTCTGGTTGGAATTTTTGGAATTCTCAGGACGAGATCTACTTGTGCATCAAGTTTGGTGATAAATAGACAACTTTAAACCGGTTAAAACGGCTTTTATCTTAGAAATCCCGATAAATTCTCGTTATCTCAGTTCGAACCTCTCCAATGCCACATTTTTACGTTTTAAAGGTCTTTAAAATTGAGGAATCGTTACCAAACTTGATAGACAAATAGATCTCGTCCTGAGGATTCCAAAAATTCCAACCAGAACTCTGTACGACCTTTCCCAGCCGAGATATGGCCTTGTTTCAAGTGTTTCAAACACGGCCCACAATTTACTAGCTTAACGGTATATTCGGAATGAGGTCTCACATATGCATGCCATAAGATAAACGGAGATTGCGTACCTCCAGCAGGGCGGAGTCGCCCTCAGCCAGATCCACGGATTGGAGTGGCTGCGTGAACGAGGGCTTCTGGTAGGTGGGGCCGGCCGCCTCTGGTAGGGGCTCGCGCGGTGCCTCGATCTCCTGCAAGAGAGCACTTGGAATACACTGGCTTTCCTCACGTTTCCTTTGCTCGCTTTCAGGTCGCGTCTTAAACTTGCCATGTAAAAATTCATATCTACAAACATCTTTCTGGGAGCTATTCGAACGCTATGCGTCGTACCTGAATCCGCTTCCAGCTGGCCTCGTGCTGCACGTCTCCCAGGATGCCCGGGCGGGCGGTGCACGTCAGCTTGCCTACGGTAGTGTCCTCGCCCGCCTCGTTCCTCACGAGGACCATGTACTCGCCCTCGTCCTCCGCCAAGGAATAGGCCACATCAAGGGTTACGAGGCCGAACTCGTTGCGCAATTGGCTGAAATTTGTATCTTACAAAAAACTAATCGTCTGTCACAAGCCCGGGGAAGTCACATCATTAGATAATGAAGTATGGCGCACAATTTGGAGCTTGTCCAAGTCATACTTCCTTAGATATGACTGGTTCTCGTGATAGATAGGCATAAACAACAAAAGATCACAATGGAATTCTCTAGTTGCTTACCGTCGGTTGCTCATCGGCAGCGGTCGGCCATTGAGGAACCAGTGAACGGTGGTCCGCGGGTCGCCGAAGGGCGCAAACTGCGCCTCGAAGTGCGCGGGCTGACCCTCGATCAGACCCTCGACCGAGTTGACGGGTTGGATCCATCTGAAGCGCACGTTTGTGCTGACCGTGCCCATAAAGTTGGTGAACGCTATACGAGCGTCACGTTTTTACGGAAAATTTAATAGCAATGATCAAACCAAGTAATGATCAAACCTCGGTTGTTCGTGGACCACCTCGGGGGCCTCCTCTCCGGGTTCCCTCGGGGCCTCCAGTTGCTGGATGCGGGCCCAGCTCTGCTCGTGCTGCGTGTTGCCGAGAATGGACGGGTTGGCGACGACGACGAGGGTGGCCGAGGTCGTGTCTTCTCCTAAATTATTGTTGCTAATAAGTGTTTACAGAACAGCAACGTTTTCGTCCATAGTTTCTTTGTCTTTGTAAGCGTACGGAGCGTATCAAAGCACATTTCTGCCTCATCAGTTGAGCAACAATCATATGTCCCAGATAAGATGATCGTTGCATAGAATACCTTTCTCGTTGGTGGCCACGACCGCATACGTGCCCGAGTCGTTGTCCACCGTATGCGCGATGTCCAGGGCGACGAAGCCGAAATCGTTGGTGAACTTGAAGCGGTTGCTGTTCGGAAGGGGCGCGCCGTCCTTGTACCTGAGAAGAGAAGCATATTTTCTTATTCTTATTATTCTTATAGCACTTCTTATTTCCTTTTATTATATGCTCACAGCATTCCGCTCGGTGAAGAATGTGTCTAATAGCGAAATGACCACTATTTTTGAATTTTCTCAAGAGTGGCTGAACCAATCTGTACCAAAATTTCAGAACTTGTTGAATTCATAGTGGCGAGCTTGAGTTTTTAAATTCATAATTTTTCGTTCACTGGTCCGCCTACAGGATCGGATCCAATGCGCGAAAACCGCTATTCGCTATTATGACGCTTGGAATGCTGTGTGTTAATGAAAGATTCCAGCGATTCTGTCACATGAGCAACAGTTTGATGAATTTTTTAAGCATGCATTATTTCCATTTTATTCTTCCTAACCATTGGATGCGCAGTCGTGGGTCGTTGACTGGGGTGACCCTCGTCTCGAAGTGTGCCTGCTGGAACTCGATCCTCTCGAGGGACTGCATCTGCTCCGTGAAGTGGGGCGCTTCGACCTTAAATTGTATTTTATTAATCATTAATTAAATATTAGTAATACTTTATAAAATTAAAATTATTATTAATAAATAACAAAATATTGTAAACCTCAGCGGGCGCGGCCTCGGGCTCGGGCGCCCTGGGCGCCTCGATCTCCTGGATGCGCTGCCAACTGTCCGGGTGTTGCGTGTCGGTGAATATCGTGCCCCGGGGTTGAACTGCATTCATCAAGTTATAATAGCGGAAATTTTTTACGTATATTACCCTTATTATTTGAATCACGATTATGTCTTCCCCCTTTCTCTACTATACGGTACTTTTGCATTATGCTTTCCATCGTGAATACGGTCGAGCGTTGAAGCATAGGATAAAATCTTCGATTTAACGATGCCAACTCACTCGTGAACGAGGCAACGGTCGTCGCCTCCCCCAGCTCGTTCTTGGCCACACACGACCACTCTCCCGAGTCCTGGGCGAAGGCGTACAGAACGTCGAGCGCGACGTACCCAAAGTCATGCGTCGTGCGGAATCTATAAGTTATAATTGTATATCACTGAAAGAAATCTGAGATTATACAATTACTGGAGACGCGTCATCGCTAAAATACTATAAAACATTCCGATTACCTGTGTCCATGTGCAATCGGCGCTCCGTTGTGGTTCCACTGGATGGTCAGCTGGTTATCGTTGGTGGGTTGCACCTGAATTTACGCCTGAATTTAATTGCCCAGTGATTTTACAATGTAGATGCATTTAGTGGATACTATATTAAAATATTTAAAATAAAAAGTTTTAAAAAAATTCGTAAATACCTGGCATTCGAGATGGATCGGCACGCCCTCCTGTAGCTCTCCGAGGTCTCCGGCAAGTGGAGTCGTGAAGCTCGGAGCGACCTGACGGGATAGGTTCAGTGGACCAGCCGATCCGTGGTAATTATTCCAAATATCACTTGAGACAGTACGTACAAAGCTAACGACCGAACCGATTTTCTTCTTCCACTGTATGTTTCACGTCATTAATATAACAGCAGGCCGTAACGCCAAGGCATTGTGATGCGCAGTCTTGTGTTTTATAAACCTCTGTCCATGATATCCCGCTAATCTCGTCAATACCCTCGTATTATTGATCCTCGTATTTAAACGTGCGTTCCGACGGTGATTCCGTCTTCCGCTGGTTATTTGCACTTTTGGCACTTATGCTAAATAACGCAAGTCCAATCAAGAATGCGCGGAACGAAAATTTGAATACGAGAACCCGTAATATTATTGACGAAAAAGTTCCGTCAGCAATCTCATTCCTACTTTGTGTGCGCTCTCTTCATACCGCTTCGCTCTCTCGTCGGAATTAGGAATGAGACGACTGACTGAACATTTTCCACAACTATACCTTCTCCGCCTCGTCGACAATCTTCTCCGGGACGGGCCGGTTCTCGAACTCCTGGATCTGCTGCCAGCTCTGCTCGTGCTGCGTGTCGAGCAACAGCGAGTCGGTGGGGATTACGGTGACCTATAAACCGTCAGCGCTAAGCTTATGCTAATAACATCCCTTTTTCGATCGGAAGCCTTCGAGACTTGACTAGTAGAGCCTCTTATATTCTCGTTTTGGTATGTATACAGGGTGGTCCAAAAATACTGTTACACTGCATTTCGTCTCATAACTCGCCAACGAAGCAACCAAAGTGCCCCAAAATTTAGTATGTTATTGTTCAGTAGTATCGAAGCGAAGTTGCTTTTACAGAATGCGTCATGTCAGTCTCATCTTTTAGATATCGCCAAGTGTTTGAGCTACGTTTTAGGGCCTCTTGCTCGCGACTAAATTCAAACACGTATCGTTCTTGTAGCGCGCTTACAATCAATCAATTTAACAATTTGATAGTTCGGCACTTTTCTATATCCTATTAGAGTATTCTTGAGCAGATAAACTGAAATTATCATTATCCGTTCCGGTTCAGTATTTCCCTATCCTGACCTACTGGTTTTTTCACATAATCCTTATTCCAGACATGGAATAGCCGGTTTCGGTGTCTGCAAAGTGGTCAGCCGTGAACAGTACTACCATAGTAATTACCAATATCAGAAATAAAATGATCAGTTGATTCGAACAAGAGATAGTAAAGAATATGTCAAAAGTCACCAAAAATTTTTGAAAAGCTTCAAAATTCGCACTATGCTTCGTTGGCAACATCTCAGCTATTTTAAATTTTAGAGTCCAACCAAAAACAAGTTATGTTAATGAAGCTTATTGCTGGACCATGTTAAAATTTGGTACGAATTAGCGGTCATTCAATTGAGATATGGACTACCGAGTCTGGAAAGTACCCCCGAGCAAATGACCTCTGAACTTGGGCTACTCGAAGGCACAGAAAAACATGTAGGAATCGAGATATTTGAAATCTGACATAAGAGGAAGGTAGCTATGAACGTAGGGAAGAACTTTACTAAGTTGGAAACCCACCGTGCAGTTGGTGGCGGCCTCTCCAAAGTCACTCTTCGCATTGCACGCGTACTCGCCCGAGTCTTCGCCGTAGAGGGCGAGGATGTCGAGCGTACAGAGATCGACGTCGCGACGCGGCATGAATCGGGAGGCCTGAAAATGGCAATATTACCATATCCAAATATCAAGTTCTTTTTACTGGATGTTACTGTGACCATGTGAATATTTCTTATAGGAACCAGCATACCATGTAAGCTTCGAAGAATAATGAGCCCAAGGGAAAAGCTTGCCTGGGGCAGCGGCTGCCCGTCCCTGGTCCAGGTGACCCTCAGGGTGGGGTCGTTGACGGGGATGAGGCGGCACTCGAGTCGGATGGGCGATCCCTCGATCAGGCCGTCGGCGCCCTGCCAATCATTCTTTTTACTAAAATATATTTTTGAATCTGTACTTTGCCAAAGACAGCACCAGTGGAGGGAAGAAAACAATGAGTATATTCAGAATCTTCGCGTATTATCTATCACTCATGATATTTGAGGCACATCTATAGTGGATATGCTTTCTCACTGTCCTCGTCGCGGGTGGTCGGCTTTCTTCATTCTCTCTCAATCAAGCGCACCCCTTTCAATCTCGGACAAGAAGACGAATCGTTCCCCCCTGAAGACTTGGCGCACGGGGGAACTAGCGCCAAACCAGGATCGCGAGGATACTCAAGATCATGGACACCGCGGGCTGAGTGAGTATTTGACGAAGATTTGAAGACAGTCCTCTCCTATCTATTTATCTAGACTCCCTCCTTTGGATACCCCTCCACTGTTAGCCCAGATAAACGGTGCAAAACTGAACTGAACTATATAGATATATCTCGGTAACCTGCAGGGACTGCGTGAAGGTCGGCGGCTCGAAGATCATGTCGGGCGTGGGCGGACGGTCTACCTGTAATGCAATAATTTTTAGTGGTATAAAAAGGTACAGTTACAGTTTACAGTTTTACACCGTTTATCTGAAAAAAGGTACATACACTATTCCGAATATTAGGCGAGATAGTGTGAAAAAGTTAGAGAATCAGACGCATTTTGGATTTATAGGGTAAAAAAGTGGGTCCCACAACCCACTTTTTACAATAGTCACTCTCTACGTCATGATATGGATCGGAGTACCCTGATTATGAATCAGGCATTCCCACTTTCTGATTTTGCGTTTGAGCTTCACTGTCGCGCTTAGAACAACCACTCTTCGAGCGAGAGACCGTGCAAAGTGAGGAGAGCGCAGAGATTGAAACAGTCTAAACCCCAATTAGCATACACGTGCCTTTCGCGATCCTTTAAGGCGCAACTGGTTTACTCTACTATATCTATTACTTTGGAAATTATGATAATTCTCATTATGTATTTAATATGCAAATACGTGTGATAATTACCCTCGTAATCTCTAACTTATATGACTGTTATAGCCTTTCTGACCTGTCGGTTCTCCATCTCCTGGATCTTGGCCCACGACTCTGCGTGCTGAGTGTCGAGGTACAGGTTGCGACGGGCTGCAAAACGGGAATATTAGATTCGAAAAGCCAAAACTTGAATAATATTATTGCTCCACTTCCTGTAAGGCAGTAATTTCGCTCTGCTTTTACGACTACTGCCTAGCGAGGGCAAAGGCTTCTGTGGCGTATTCTTGGTAAGCTACGATTATCTGTGTCTTACGTCGGCTCTCCAGCGAGAAGCGGGTCGACGCAGTGCCTACGGCATTCGTCGCCCGGCACTCGTACTCGCCCGAGTCCTCCGGGTGGATGTGCAGGAACTTAAATCGGTATTTATTCAGGGGCCGATCCACCTAAAGCCCTCCTTTAGTGAACTTAGCTGCCCCACAATGTTTTCGAATATGTTTCACCTACTCATCCTATATGATACTCTTTATGTAAGGAAACATTGACGAAGTAGATGGATTGGCGCAAAATGTTTAGCGTCAAAGTATAGAAAGGACAACAACAAATTTAAAAAAACCTACCTCGAGTCCTACGTAGCCGAAATCGTGGATCATCCGGATTCGGGAACCGAACTGCAGCGGGTTTCCGTTGAAGAACCACTCGATCTGAATCCGGAATATCTCTGTTATTGGCTAATGTGTTTGCTCTCCTTACAGATGGAAAACTGCTGACTAGAGAGCGACTATCGAATGAGACCAAGAGCCCAGGCACGCCGAGATAGAATGAAGAGAATGCGATATGGAGAGGATGTTAATGTATTCGGTATTCGCACTCTACCGATGACCGAGCTGTCAACTTTGCTGTGGCTTTCGGCTAGGAATACTATAGAACGCATAATATTTGCCTAATATAATAACCTTTAGATTCGGGTCGTTGATCGGCTGAACGATGCAGTCCATGTGCACGGAGATGCCCTCCTTGAGCACATCGGTGGGACCGGTGAGCTCCTGCGTGAAGTGGGGAGCCTGAAAGCATACATAAAAACGTTATACATGACTAATATTGTAGTATATAATATGGCACACATTCAGGTAATATTAGCTCAAGAGCTCGCTTATTGTTGATCCTCGCGTTCAAATTTACGTTCCTTATGCGAATAATGCAAGTCCAATCATGATCAGGACTAGCAGTGGATCATCCACTGCTAGTCCTGATAAAAGTTGTAAAACTGAAAAAAAACAATCATGAATGCGCAGAAGGAAAACTTAAATACGAGGACCGATCATAAAATATGTTCGTAAAGCTTAGAAAGTTTAAATTTGCCTCGGGCGGTAGGTCGGGCTCCGAAGGTAGGGCCGGCTTGAGCGCCTCGATCTCCTCGATGCGCCGGACGGACTCCGGGTGCGAGGTATCGGTGAGGATCGTGCCCAGACGCTCCACTTCGAACGAGGTCGAGGTCTCCGCTTGGCCTGCAATGCAGAATCGTCTCAGAGATAATATTTAGGAAACAAAAATCATAAGGCAAGTTTCGAAAACAGGTTGCACGGCAAAGCATGTATCAAAATAGTTTCACTAGATAACAGCCCAGTCCTCCTAATCGTCTTGGTATAAACATTGATCGACATGCACTGTCATGCAACAGCATACAGTATTTTTATTGCTTATTGTATTATTTTTATTTTGTTTTATGTATTGTGTGAGCTCAGAGGTGCATTCTCACAATAATCGGCGCTTTTCAGCTTCGTTTGAAACATATTCCTTTCCCCGACTTACCCTTCTCATTTTGAACCACCAGAGTGTAGGTTCCCGCGTCGTCGGCCCGAATGTAATCGATATCCAGAGAGGCGTAGCCAAAGTCGTTCAGGATACGGTATCTAAGCACAACTTTACTCACACGCTACTCATTTGACTGAGACTTTAGCAAATTAAAGCTTCCTAATAAGCGTATATATACTACTTATTCTACTCGTGTTTTATCGTCTTGTACATTCACTTTAATTACTGAAATACACTATGATAAATTATTATGATTACCATTATACAAAACCCGACCTGCTCGAAGCGGCTAGCGGGGCTCCGTCCTTCATCCAGTAGACAACGAGGGTGTTATCGTCGATGGGCGACACCTGGGCCTCCAGATGGAGCGTCTGCGACTCGTGCACCGTGTCGAGTGAGGAGGGCAGCGGCTGCAATAGTCAATTTAAATTTACGTTTATTTTTAATTTAATTTTTAATAATTATTTATAGCACATCATCGCTAGGGTTCTGCATTCGGCTATGCTTCAAGCTGAGATGAGCATAAAAAAGCTGCAAGATCAATCTACTGATTGAGACAATTCATAAATAGTGAACTTGCTAGAGGAATGACGAACATTGAGCTACTATCTACTGCAAGTACGGTGTTATGCTATCAGTAGGTTAACATTATGACAATTCCCTGCCTAACCTTGGTGATCGACGGGGCGACCTTCTCCGCATCCGGGGCGGGCTCGGCCCTCTCGGCCGGGGCCTCGAGTTGCGAGATCTTCTGGATGGAGGCCGGATGGAACGAGTCCGTGAACTGAAATAGATCGATAGATATAGTTGAGAAAAAATGCCTAGAGCCTGGGATTCGAGTCTTTTTCATGAATATATTTCACTGTCAACTAATAATAATAATAATAATGGTTTATTAATAATAATGGCTTTCATGTGGAAGGTGAAGCACAACCATAAATTATGCTCTAAAAATGTTCCGTTGCACTAAAAATGTTCCGTCAGTATGACGAAGCAACCTCATTCCTAAACTCTCCTTATACCGCTTCGCTATGGCTCATTCCCCCATAGCGAAGCGGTATAAGGAGAGTTTAGGAATGAGGTTGCTTCGTCATACTCAACTTCTCCTATTTTCACTTTTTCTCAGAATTATTTGATAGATCTATCAACCGGAAAACGCTGAAGTAGTAATTGGCGCAAACCGACACGACATTATAAAAGGCTTGAAACCTAAGTCATTATAAGCCTCCGCAGTTTTGGCACCGTGCCAAGGTTTCGAGGGGGGATCTTACCAGGGATCCCTTCATGGCGCACTCGATCTGCACCGAAGAACGCGCCTCGCCCTTCTCGTTCCGGACCACGAGCGTGTACTCGCCGCTGAAATGCCTCCGAACTTGAACACAATGAGGAGAGAGTGCAGGCGAGAGAGCACGGTAATTGGAGAGACGCAGACACAGTCGCAACTGTCCATCTGGGCTACGTAATGCTCTGGTATGATTACTCCACTCCGTCCCTTGCAACCAGGACGAACAGCGTGAAATCGGGTGGAAATCTTGCCAGATTTTAGCATGGGGAGATTTTTTAATGAATCTTAAGTTTTACTATACATATTCAAATGAATGAAATGAATTTTGATGCACCTGTCCTCGGGGAAGCAGTAGAGAATGTTGAGGGCGACGAAGCCAAAGTCGGTCGAGTAGGCGTATCGATGGGACTTCATCAGGGGCGCCCCGTTGAGCAGCCACTCGTACTGAATATTTACAACATTCTCCTTATCATCGGTGAACATTGTTCAGAAAGATACTGTTCAAAATGAAAAAATGCAGCAGTCTTTTAGCAACTTATGTGACTGCGATGTGCAGAGAAGAAGATAGGTTGAAGAAGACAGCAGAAGGTAAGATAAGGGAAGAAAAAAATGAGAAAGGTGGAAGATAATAAATAGCTAGAAAACTAGTGCATGAGAGTTCTTATTGCTACTTATGATTCATATGTACATCATTCATAGCCGCGACACGTCTAGTCGCCAAAAGCAGCAAAAGAGCAGCAGAACTCTCGCGCACACCTCTATATCTGTTTAGACAACGTACCGTGAGCGTGTTGTCGTCGGTCGGCAGGACCTGTGCCTCGAGGTAGACAGAGTCGCCCTCGTTCACGGAGACTGCCGGACCGAGCTGCCTGACGAAGGAGGGCGCCTGGACATGTTCTTTTTTTTACACTTTTAGACATGATTTTTTAGATAGTTAAAGTAATACGAAAATCTTCTTAGGTACGTTTCTCAGGTCACATAAAACTACCCGTCATCCTATTTCGGAAGTACTTGATATTTATGATGAGCTTACTGTAGAATTTTATTCCTCGCAAGTGCCCATCATGAGGAATGCTCGAGCATTTTATGAAAGCTTTCAGTCCTATCCTATCATGCTTTCTCTGTAGTTCCGTTCTTTTCATGATCCCAACGGTCTCCCCTAATCATTTTAGAGTATCTAGCTTCGTCGCGCGCCAACTGCCTCCACTATTTCATGCTCTCTCTCTCCATCTCCTCTCATCATCCCTTCCGCAAACCTCTAGTCTCTCCTCACTCACCCAGCTTACTACGCTTGCACTCTTCTGTTGCTTTTTCTCCTGCCCTCTCCCAGGCTGACATTTTTAAATGCCATGTAACACCACTCATAATATATATTTTAAAAGCGCGAATTTCAAGATTGGCGCCAAATTCAAACCTGCTTTTCGGCCTCTTCAGCTTCTGGCTCAATGGGTCGGGGTGCCTCCAGCTCCTGGATCTTCGCATAGGACGACGGATGTTGAGACTCGCCGAGAATCGCGTCTTTCGCTGAACGTGGCAGCATGAGGAGCGCCATGTGCGTGCGCGACGCACGCGACGCGTGCGGCGCACGTAGCGCATCGGTCGCGCGCGTCGCGTACGCCACCGGCGGCTTGGGCGGCGAGCGCGCCCGCATGCTGTTAGGCCGAGGGGTACGGTAGGTGGGCGGGTTACGGCATTCGTGGTAGGACGCCGGACGGGGCGAGAGGGAGTCTCGTCGTGGGGGAGGAACGGGAAGGCGGAGGACATTGATGGGGATGGGATGGCCGGCTCGCTCGTATTCCCGTGCCCTGAGGGACACCGGGAGGAGGTAGTCCTCGTCCATGAGCATGCTTGGAGGGGAACTGAGAGGGCTAGAGGGAGGAGGGAGGGAGAGGCGGCTCTAAGTCGGAAGAAAAACAGAAGGCAGATTGAAGAAGGAGGGCGGTGGTAGCGGAATAGGGAATGATTAGGGAGATCATGAGGAAGGATTGCTGTGTTAGGGGGCAAAGGATCGAATGTAGCTTTATCAGGTCATACTCCATGCATAAACACATTTTACTCTTTGAAGGAAAACAGTAAATGAACGATGATAAATTGTATGGTACGTTAGCGCAATGCACACGGCTATGGTACTTCGTATCAAATATTCAACAAAGAGATGGGCATTAGTAAGAACACATTACTTCCATGAGTATTCCAGAGCAACGCAAAAACTGGCAAATGTGAACTGACAAGAAAGATATAGGGCATTAGTAAGAACGCACAATTTATTTTGGTCCATGCCGGAGTATCGCGAACTGAACTCACGATGGCAGATGAACTTGGTGTCGGTGGAGGCCTGCCCGAGGGCATTGACGGCCACGCACGAATAGGAACCCGAGTCCTCGGCCAGCGCTCCCAGAATGTCCAGCGAGACGAAGCCGAAGTCGTAGAAGGTGCGGAAGCGGTGGCCTGCAGAGAGCAAAGATCAAAGATCAAAGATCAGGGGAGAAAGTAAGTCTCAAGTAGTAAGTGCTCTAGCGGACGGGTGCATTCACGGGTCCCTTACCAGTCGGAATGGGATGTCCATCCTTGAGCCACTGCAGTCTCAGACTGTTGTCGTTGTACGGCTTGACCTGGCACTCGAAGTGCACCGTGTCGCCCTCCTCGATCTGTTAGGTAGAAGAAATAGATTAGCTGACTCAAACGCATTCATTCCCCCCTCCCGTTTTCCATGGTCCCCTCGTCCATATTTCGACTTACACCACGAAATGTGCATTTTGCTCTTTGCTACTTTTGGTAGTTTTTTCCATCTGAAAACTGGTTGAGAGCTGGATAAGAAATAGAGGTGTGCATGCGAGTTCTCTTGGTCATTGTGTTTCATTGCGTTTGGCGACGAGTGGTGCTGCGCTAATGAATGATGTGCCAAACATGGGCATCAAAAGAACTCTCATGCAGAACTCTAATCACAGTGTTCTGACAACAGTGAAAATGTTAAGCGAACGAGATGACGAAACATAACCCTGTTTTCGGTAGGAACTCTCGCACGGAAAGCACCGTATCCTGAGCATTTTGGCTCGTTCACCGAACATTTAGAACACTGTGTAATAACAAACCTCTCCCAGATCGGCGGGCATCTGTACGACGAACACGGGCGGTCCCTCCGGGCCAGCCTCCTCGATCTCGACCCGACCGTACTTGTTCAGGCCTTAATATATAAGATTAACATTATCATTTAATAAATAATTATTAACAAAGATTTCTGCCAATTATTACAAGAAATATACGATAAGGCGGAAAACTATTTCACAAATCGGTCGTTTCATCAGCACTCATTTTATCTGGATCAAGGTTGATGAAATGGCCGAGTTGGTGGTTTCCCGATAAGGAGTAAACTACCTTCGAGATACTCGATCTTGCTCAGCGACTCCTCGTGTTGCGTCTCAGAGAGAATCGTGCCGGCGGCTGCACATATTTTTTTATTTATTTGCATAAATAAATATTAAAAAGCTTACGATTGACGGTGATGTTGCACTGCTTCTGGGCCTCGCCCAGAGCATTCGTCACCTTGCACACGTACGTGCCCGAATCCTCAGCGATGGCTCCCTGTAAAATTAGAATATTATTTATTATTATTTTTAAATATAATTGATCTAAAATTATCGTACTCTCAGATCGAGCGCGATGAAGCCGAGTTCGTAGAGGGCCTTAACACGGGATCCCGTCAAGAGAGGAGCACCGTTGACGAACCACTCCACTTGCATGGTGGGGTCGTTGACGGGTGCGACCTGAGATTTTCTAGATAATAAAATTATTTATATTATTTATATCTGGACGGATTCGCGTAACGAAATCCTTAGGGATTATCTCAGCAAAGTGTAGCATAAAATAAATATTTCCTTACCTTGAGATCGAGATGAATATCATCGTGCTCGTTGACGTTGACGTCCTGCAGGTCCCCGACGAACTGCGGCGCCGCATCGCAGCCGCGGTCCTGGAGAGATCAAAGATCAAAGACCAAAGACCAAAGATCAAACCTCGATCTCGGGCAGGCCTCGCATGCGGTTCTGCTCGAGTTCCTCGATACGCGAGAGACTCTCCGGATGGTGGGGGTCGAGGTACTGTACTTTGTCCCCGGTCACTACGAGTTCCAGTTGGCAGCGGGCCTGAGATCTCATTCATTTACTTGCATATATTAAGGTGAATTATACATTTTGCTTTCATTGGATATCTCTTTCTCGTACAAGTTAGCATCGCTTTCGAATACGTTTCAAGGACGACTGAAATTGTGCGCTCGCTGATCATGCTTATTTACTGACTTCCAGATTCCCAGTTCATAAAATCGGCCCGAATTGCAGTTATTATTGACAAAAGAAGTTCTCCGTCTGTGAATGCATTCTTACTTTGACTGCATTTTCTTCATACTGCTTCACTCTCTCGCTCTCTTCGGAAATACGTCTTTTTTTTGCTGTATATGTCTCGTTTCATTTTAAAAAAAAAAGTTTAAAAAAAAAATGTCTCGTTTCGTCACCAAAATAAACGAAGCATATTGGCCAATCGACCCGAATGAAACGTTTTAATGCCTACCTCGCCCAGCTCGTTCCTCGCAACCAGCTCGAAGACTCCGCTGTCCTCCGGATACGCGTAGAGAATGTCCAGGGCGACGTAGCCAAAGTCGAACATCGGCCGGAACCGATGGGCGGCCGGCAGGGGTGCACCGTTGAGGTACCTGCGATATTCAGTTTACTTCTTTTTTTAGTTATTTTTTTTATTTTAGTCTTTGTTATTTTTGGGTTTTGAAATGATAGCATTCCGCGCTTTGCGTGTATCGTTGAAAAAAAAACGATCCTTTGTCTTCGCTTGCTGTTTGACGCTTTCTAATCGCTTCCACCATTCCATCATATTCTTCACTTATTTGTTATTTCTCATAATATCTCCCTCACCATTCCACGGTCATCTTCACATCACTGGCCGGCTGCAGTCGTGCCTCGAAGTGCACCGGATCGTTCTCCTTCGCCTCCACCTTCTGGGCCAGGGGCCGGGCGAATCTTAAGATTTTATTTTTTTTTATTTTTTATTTTATTTCATAATTATTATTATTTCACAAAATTATCTACTCCCCACCTCGGCGCCTCCAAACTCTGCGTCTCCTCCGGGCGCTCCACCGACTGCGGACCGATGTGAACCTGGAGATCAGAGATTGAAGATCAAAGATCAACTTTTAAAAGATCAAAGATCACTCAAAGATCAAAGATCACCGACCTGGTGTCCGTCGAGGTAGCCGATGACCTGCAGACTCGCCTCGTGGCGGGTGTCCGTCTGCAGGCTGGGGGTTTGGGTGGTGGAGAGGCGGGCCTGTAATGAAAATTATAATAAAAGAGCTGTGAAAATGCCGGATTTTCTCTCCATCTGTCTGCTCATTTTTCACGCTTATACTCTATCTGGTCTTGGAGTGAAATGGCATAATTCTAAAAAAATCGTTAAACAACGTAGCGGAAAAATCGCGAATTATGCGTTCAGATTTTCTTGACTATGATGATACCTGTGACTGGGCCGTGCCATGTACGGAGTGCAGTACGCACGTGTACACGCCCTGAAACTTGTTTCTTATTTCTTTTATCCACGAACGCTGCTTCGAGCTTTGAATCAAAGAGACGATGTCTCCACGAGGAGAAAACATAGCGTGAATCTATATACTATTATACATCAAACATTCTGGAGGAACCCCGTCGCACCTGGTCCTCCGGGTAGGTCGGATGGAGGACGAGCGAGACGCGGCCAAACTGGTGATTGATCTGCAAAGATCAAAGATCAAAGATCAGAGATCAAAGATCAAACTACAGTCTCATACCTGGATCCTGTTGGCGTTGGGCAGCGCGTGCCCGTCCTTGAGCCACGTGACCTACAAGTGGATAATAAAAACTTAGTATTCCTCACTTTACAATTTGCATAGTTTACTGTTTTATCAGCGGGTCTGCATGACATTTACTGCAGATTTTGTGCTCACAAAAGCTCATAAAGTATAATATTTAGATATGATACCTTGAGACTGGGATCGTTGACAGGCGAGATCTGAGCCTGGAAGTGCGATCGGCCCAGCTCTTCCGTGCAGAAGAAGTCCTGGAGCGGCGACAGGAAGCGGGGCGTCTGAAGATCAAATATAGCGGATTCAAAAGATCCGTAGTAAAATCATTCCGAATATCGAGCGAGAGAGTGTGCAGTAGTGATAAGAATTAGACTCATTTTGGAACGAAAGAAGCTGACGGATCGGTATATTCCACTATGGTACTTGTTAATCCATCCACGTCTACATCTACAGAAATATGTGTTGCAGAAAAATAAGCAGTTGTTTTTTAGAGAGAATTCGGCCTATTATTCGCTGTGATGCGAATAATTCTCGCACTTATTCTCCGCTATGCGATCATATTGACGGTTGCCACCACACGATAACCCGCCATAGGCTCATTATCACTGGATTGTGAAAGGCAACCGTCAGAGAGACTCTGACTGGGATGCTATGTACTACTAGTCTTTGCAGTCCACTCCATTCCTGGTCCGGCTCATCGCCTGAGGCGGCGCAGCATAGGTAAAGCTCACCTCGTCCCCTGAGGCGTTGGCGAACTGCAACTGCCTCACGTCCTCCACGTCGAGTTGGTACTGGCCATCCGTCGCTTGCAGGTTGTGACGGGCTTCAACGAGCGATTAGAGATTCGTTAAGGCGAGCCAAATCTTCCCTCCAAGTCCGTCTTCAATCGGCTTTTTATGCCGCCGCATACCGCATCGCGCGGTCATTCATTCAGTAAATGTATTAATATTGGGATTCGAACAACTTATTGGAGGCATAATTACTGCTCTATCGTGGACCATGATAAGTGGACAGTTTAATTTGGATATTTAGCCTATTTGGAACCAAGCTCGGGTAGCTTTCGGCGCTTTAGAAATACCTACTGTGAAGCATATGCTTCCAGCTCTCAAAGCGTTCGTTTTTTTTCTTGTTTCGCTTCATTTCCTGTTTTGTTTTACTAAACGATATGATGCATACGATGGACGATGAAGTCGCCACTGGTCTCCGCCTCTCCGTTCTGGTTCGTTGCCTTGGCTGTGATCGTGCCTGCGTCCGCCTGCAAGAGGGGGGTACTGTAGGGCGGATCATTCATCCAAGTTTTTTTTCCATCAAGTTTATTGGACATCACCCTCTATTCCTTTCCCCTCCCCTATCCCTGTCCCCGTCCTATAATTTCTTAATTATTCGCCTTTTTATTAGCACGCTTTCACTGGAGAGTCATCGTTAGTTGCGTACCTTTGCTTCACCCTTAGTGTTGTTTCATGTGTAGGCATGATGATAAATAAATAAATAAATATTCAATCCATTTTCAATGGTGTCATAATAATCTTATTGAGCCGTTGCTGCCTTTTCACTCTGTACTTTATCCATTCGATTGTCTCACCTTCGTGACTTCCAGAATGTCCAGCGTGGCGAAGCCGTGCATGTACTGCTGCTGTACACGCGGGCCTGAAAGCCGGCTTTTCCCTCGAATTTTCCGGTCCCCTATTTCCCGGTTGCCGCATATTCCGGCTCCTGCCACCCTCAACTCTACTGTATCCATCTCAACCGCGCGCGCGTGTTTTTGTCCTCCTCCCTCCTCCTCCTCACTTTCCGCCTTATTCAAACAGTAGACCCTCCTCCTTCTCCCCTCCGCTCGGAGTGAGACCCTCTCTCTTCTCGGAACAGTCAGAGGGGTGTAATGGCCGCCATCGTGGATACAGCGTCCCCCCGCGATATTTCCCGGCTTTCATATCCGGATATTCATTCCGGCTCTCCGCCTTGCAGAAGCGCTAGCGATTTGCAAATAGCTTGTTTTTTTTCGCGGATTACGCCTTCAAAATATGTAAAGCATACGCGTAACCGACGAGACTTTCAAATTACTATACAATTAACCCATTCCCCGTCTACCGTAATCCTCACCTGCGGCCAGGGGCTTTCCATTCAGGAACCACTCGACCTTCAGGGAGGGGTCGTTGATCGGCGTGAGCTTCGCTTCCAGGTGGAGGTTGCTGCCCTCGAACAACTCCTGAACGGAAAATTTGAATTTTGAAAAGGGCGGGAAGCGGAAAATGTTCAACCTGTGAACGGAGTTCGGTCAGGAAGTTGGGCAGGTCGATGATCTTGCCGCCCGGAGCCTGCCCTGCCTTTCCTGCTAAAGATAAAGACGTAATAATCTTGTAATTTTGCACTTGAATTTTGAAAAGGGCGGGAACGCGGAGCGTACACTTAAAGGGACATGGAAACGAGAAATTTTTTGAAACCTAATATGGTTATACTTGTAAAATATGTTTCTTAGACGATAATAAAGATAATAGCTTTGAAAAAATATTTTTTTTTAAATTTCTTTAGCGAGAAATATTTATTTGTTCCGGGAATACCTCGATGCTATTTGCCTCGTTACTATGCGCTAAACGCAGTAAGACTGCGCCTTGGCTGGGAAACGATTTTTAGGATATCTCGCGAAGTAGACATTTTTGTGCACTCTGGTTTTGCTTTTTATATTATAAAGGCGATAACCTTTCATATGAAAGCCAATCTTTTTGGCTTCCATGTCCCTTTAATGCGGTAGAAGTAGACATTTTTATGCACTCTGATTTTGGTTTTTATATTATTTAGGCGAAAAGGGACATGGAAGCCAAAAAGATTGGCTTTCATATGAAAGTTTATCGCCTAAATAATATAAAAACCAAAGCCAAAGTGCACCAAAATGTCGACTTCGCGAAGTATCCTAAAGATCGTTTCCAAGCCAAGGCGCAGTCTTACGCCGTTTAGCGCATAGGAACAAGGTAAACGGCATCGGCGTATTCCCGGAACAAATAAATATCTCTCGCCGCAGAAATTTTTTTAGAATATTTTTCAAACACTATTATCTTTATTATCGTCTCAGAAACAAATTCTAGAAGTATGGTCATGTTCGGTTCCACAAAATTTCTCGCTTCCATGTCTCTTTGACGAAGTGAAAGGTATCGAGAAGTACATGTTTTCGTACCTTATAAGCGCATTGTGAAACATAGGATTTCATACTGCACTAAAATCGTGGAAGCAAAAATAGGACCGGGCAATGCTCCACTGTAGGTGTACGAGAGAGCCGGGTTTTAGGAATAACACAGCGGGATTCTAATACCTGGCCCGGCCGCAGCGTACACGGAGCCCATCTGGTTCTGCTGCTGCGGCATCGCCTGGCCCTTGCCGTGGCCTGGAAATAGAAATAAAATAAATAATGTAAAAAAATAAAATCATTGTCTAAGTCAGTGTACTATTGTTCTACGGTAGCATAGAAGACTGTGGTGAGAAAATAATCAATGAATGCGGCAAAAGCGCGATAAATACGAAAGATCAGGTAGTTCGTCTCTAGCAAGCTGCGCGTCTCAACGGCATTTTGAAGAGCAAGGAGAGGGATTTGAGCGGATCGAGAGAGTGAGGCGGGAGATGGATAGTATACCGAGAGGGGGTAGATGAATGTGACAATTGACACCTCCCTCCCCGCTAGAAGAGAGCTAACAAATCTTAGTCGAATCTCAGGGAGATCTCACATGAGGCGCCGTTTCCACTACATGCGGGGCGGAAAAACATGTTACGAGCGTAACACCTAAGACATTATGAGAAATTATTTTGAAAGCTCGATTTTACTGTGCACTATGTTTTCTATGGTGTGCAAAACGCCGATTTCTCTCTGCAAAGCGCATTGCACAATTAGTACAGTATCAAAATCAATGGTATTTATATTATGGGTGGTTTGCCTACCGGTAACGGCCAGGTTGACGGTCTGACGTTGCTCGCCCAAAGGATTGACGGCCACAACCTAAACACAACGATCTTAGATAATATCATACAAGACCACCTTCTATTCATATCACTTCGTCATGCTATTCTTGTATCACCATATGTAATTGCTTGACCGGATGCTCCGGCGTAAACGAAATAAATAAATCAATCAATCAATCAAATCTTCCATCGCTCATTCATTTTAGACCCTGCGGAATAAGCAAAAATATGTAGTTAAGTAGCAGTAGAATGTCGCACTCTCCATAAATGTTACAAAATAAATATAGCAATATTAAACTTACCATATACTCTCCTTCATCTGCGGTAGTCACGGGGCTGATCTCCAGCAGGGCCACTCCGAACTCGGTTACGGTAACCACTCGCGAGGAGGCGAGGAGGGCCTGCGATTAGTGAACCAACAGTAATTATACTATAATTCTGATTGAACTGAGTTTCCTTGTGGTTTTCGCTGTGAGGATTCGATAGTGAACTAAATTGGTACGGTCGTTACTTTGATTTCAATGGCCTCTAAAGTCTCGGATACTTCTCTCCATGTATGACCTTTCCGTCCTTGAGCCAGGCAATCTTCAGGTTGGGATCGTCAGCGGGGCTGTACTTGAGTTCGAGACGAGCCGTCTGCCCCTCGATCAGTTGGAGGGGCGACAGTTGGCCGGAGAACGAGGGAGCTGACTTGGAGGCGGAGGCGTCGACGTGCTTGGCCGGCGAGCTGCAATTTACCACTTTATAAAAAATGTTACTCATATTTCTCCGATATCTCTCTGGCTTGTCCACAGCAAGTTCTAACAGTTTCATATGGGTATATATGTAATGTGAAAGTTTTAGGCTAATTTCAAAGCAGTTATTTTGAGGGTGATCACCGTGCCATCCTCCGGTCGACCTTCCTCAGCGTGATCTGCTCTCGCTGGTTCTGGCCGAGCTTGGCCCGGCTCTGCACGACCACACGACCTGAATGCGCAAAGATTTTGCGAAGTGCCAGGCTGCGTTGTACTTCGTCAACCCCTATATTCGATTGCTTCTCGACTCGATTTGACCGCGGTGGAGCTATCGAAAATTTGCTAAAAAATTCTATCAAAAATTAAAACTTGCATTAGATAGGGTAATTAGGGTAGATGCTATGCTGACTCCTAGTTGTAGTACGAGATTTAATGCTACCCCAAGTAGGGCCGTGTTTGAAACACTTGAAACAAGGCCATATCTCGGCTGGGAAAGGTCGTACAAAGTTCTGGTTGGAATTTTTGGAATCCTCAGGACGAGATCTATTTGTGTATCAAGTTTGGGAACGATTCCTCAAGTTTAAAGACCTTTGAAACGTTAAAATGTGGCATTGGAGAGGTTCGAACAGGGATAGCGAGAATTTCCATGATAAAAGTCGTTTTAACCGGTTTAAAGTAATCTAATCATCACCAAACTTGACATAGAAATAGATCTCGTCCTGAGGATTCCAAGAATTCCAACCAGAACTCTGGTCGACCTTTCCCAGCCGATATGGCCTTGTTTCAAGTGTTTCAAACACAGCCCACAATTTATTAGCTTGACGGTAATAGTAGGCATTTTATTTGCAAGCAGATGTAATAGTAGGTATGTTATAGTATGATATTCTAACCCTTGAGCTGCGTCGTTCCGTGAGCGTTGGTCGCATCACAGCGGTACCACGCGCCCTCCTCCATCGTCGCATCGGAAATCGTGAGAGACGTCTCCGCGCCCTTGCCCTCGATCCTGGAAAAGCAATCGATAATTATGGAAAATCAATAATCTCAAGCTATCAACATAGTCAATAATCGATGCTTGGAGCTATCCTGGAAGAGCAATCGATAATTAAATAATCAATAATTTTTAAATATCAATAAAGTACGATCGATACTTGAAGTGCGGGCCGTTCGAGATGGGCGCGTCGTCCTTGAACCAGGCGAACTGGGACTGAAATCACCGTTTTTCATCTTTATTATTTAGGATACGCAAGCCTATTTCAATATTGTAAATAGAAATTGCTTTTTGTATCTTCAGTTTTCTTCTCATTCCATGAGAGTCGTGTTTTGGCTTATGATTCACATTACATTGATAATGAACGTATTTTCCTGGTCACTTTATAAGGCACACAGTTTTTACCATCTAGCTATTTAACTAAAATACTTGAATGAAATGCACTAAATACTCTACACCCCTCCTCCACTCACATCGCCATTTGCCTTGGCGTAGAGCTTGAGACTGTCTCCCTCATACACGGACACCGACTGGAAACGGGTCACAAACGTCGGGGCCTGCTGCTGTTGTGCCTCTACAATTTACGATTCCCGCCATTTTCAAATTTGAATTTCGGCGCCAATTCAAATTCACATACGCATGACGTTGAGCGTGAACTGCGACTGGAAGGAGCCGGCGGCGTTCTTGGCGATGCACACGTAGGTGTTGGCATCATCGGCGTCGACCCAAATATGATTTATTATTTCCCGCCAATTTGAATTTTTAAGTTAAATTTTCAAGTCTTTACTTATCTAGGCGTCGACCTTACGATAGATCAAGCCATGGATTGAATATTATACTCTTTTCCATGGGCATTCTATAGATTCCGGAATACGTTTCACCTCTAGAATATCAACCTCGTATTTGCTCACAATTTGCTGAGTCGTAGTCCAACTTTTCGAAAAAGAAACAATAAGAAAGAATCAATCGAATAAGCAAAAAGAAGAACGTAGTAAGATATTCCTTCCTGCCTTTTCGTCTCTATACCTATCCTAATCCTATCGATGTTTCGCAATTATTATTCCCTAACATCTCGTTCGTCACTTCCATATATTAAATATACTTTATCCTCAGGTCTACCGAAATGAAACGTAGAGGTGTAATAGTGATTTCACGCTTAGAGCTGATCTTGCCGCTATTTAACCTTGTCGATGGTGAATCGTGCCGATCCGTCAGCGAAGACCTCCACGCGGCTCTTCGCCTGGTTGAGCGGCTTGCCGTCCGTCCGGGCAAAGGTCACTTGGGGGAGCGGGTCGCCCGTCGCCTGTAGGTAGTAGTGGAATAAACCGATCCGTCAGTTTCTTCCGTTCCAAAATTAGTCTAATTCTCTCACTTCTGCACACTCTCTCGCCTTATATTCGGAATGAGTTTCCGACGGATCTTTTTAGTCCACTATAGTAGTGCATACATTTAGCGCTCTTTCAGATAAGCCAGATAATCAAAGTGTATCTATCTATGTAGTGCGAATGCGCATGTAAAGCCTCTTCCAGGAGTCACTGCCGCATCGCTATGACCGGAGGATCTGCGAGACACAGCATTCCAACCGTCAGAATAGCGAAAAGCCGTTTCCGGGCATAGGATCCGATCCTACAGGCGAACTGGTGAAGCAAAAAATATGAATTTAAAAACTTAAGCTCGTCACCATAAGCCCCGATAGTTTGATGTAGGTGGGTTCAGACACTCTTGAGAAAATTCAAAAATAGTGGTCAATGCGCTATTAGACGCATTCTACACCGGGCGGAATGCTGTGGAGAGCTGACAATGAGAAATACTTGTCGGCCGCTCGTTCGCGTTCCTCATCAACTGCGAATTAATGGTGACCTCCTCGATAAACCTGTGCTTTGTACACACTCTCTCGTCGGAGGTCACCATTAATTACGACTTAATCTCGACAGATTAGACGCGCGGCGGGAGTCTACCTTGGCCGTGAAGAGTACTTGCTCGCCGGCCTTGGCGGCCACGGACTGCGGCTGCACGAGGAACTGCGGCGGCTTCTTGCCGGCTGCAAGAATAGATAGGAATTAATTAGTAAATAATAAAAAATTAATTAGAATAACTAAATAATGATTAAAACGAGAACGCAAGCAGTGTTTGTTTCTTTTACAGTTTTCCATAATTCTGATCGGACCCAGATCGGTTTGCCTGTTTCGCTGATGACCTTTATCGTACGAGTGAAACCTATCGCACATTTTCCGAGTGCAACAACGGCGATGCTCGAGCAATGTGCTTAGTGCATATTTGAGAAATTATTATAATCATGAATTTCGGTACGGGGTAATTTGCACAATTCCAGCTCACCGGCGGCGGCAGTTCCGTTGGCGGCGTTGACGGCAGTGCCGTTTGCTGCGCCGGCCTGCAAGTACACTATTATTGGAGGAAAGGGAACGTTGAGAAATCTTTGCAGCGCACCCCCGATAAATACAGTGAAACTCTCTCTCGACAAAGGGCCAGCTTAGGCTAAAGCCCGGCTTCGGCTGAAGTTTCACGGTGGTTAGCGGAAAGAACGGCGCAGCTCTCTCAACGACGTTCGCTTTCCTTCCTTCAATAATAAAATAATATAGACTATTTCCATCATCTAATTCAACTTTCCAGTGCAATTCGTAGTGAACATTAGCGCACGAGGATGACATTCTCCTTCATATTCGACTTCTACTTCTTCATATTCAGTGCAAGTTATCCTTTCCTCGCCACCGATCCCATCCTCTTCGTATACCTACCTGCTGTCCCTGCTGCTTCCTGAACATCTCCTGGTTGGCTGTTGTCTGGTACGCGTCAGCTAGTTCCTGCTGCGTTCGGTAGAAGTACGGCCTGCCGTACTCGTCCGGGTCGAGATCCGCGTTGACGGGTGGCTGCAATCAGAGTTTATATTTTTTTTATTTTTATTTTAAGAATTGAAATGATTTTGCAACATACTTCTTCAATCCTGTGCGATAACGTATGTGAGTCTTGCAGAAAAAAAGTGTTTAGCTTATACTAGAATGCATTAGCCTTCTATTTCAGTCTGCTTACTCTGTAGTAGTTCTGCTGCACGAAGGTGTTCTCCGGTGCGCGGTCAGACGGAACGAACCGGGGAGGTTGTTCTATCTGTTGCTGGAAGGGTCGAGAGATTGGGTGCACCTGAAAGGGGTAGTAAAAAGAAGAAGAAAAGCCTCCATACGATAAGCTCGCTAGACGTGATCTAGCAATAGGACGCATCTGTTCGAAAAAGCTGAAACTTAAGGAAATCGGTTTTAAATGGAATCTGATGAATCGATCTAGTTGCAGAGAAAAAGTGCAGAAAAATCGAAGCAGCGTATAATTCGCTACTCCGCCTCCATGATGGTATGAGATATGTGTCATGTATTCCATAAATCGAGCAATATCCTATTTATACTGGACCAGATGAAAGATAACCATAAAAAGGACCCGATTCGACGGCTCTAGTGTCTACCTGGGCTTGCTGCGGCCTGGGTGCTTCCTGTCTCACTGGTGGTTGTACGGTCTGTTGCTGCTGATTCACTCTCCACGAGGGCTGCTGTGGGGAGTGGGTAGTAGCCTGGGGCTGTTGTTGTTGTTGATGAGAACTAACGGCCGGAGGTGGCTGGTACTGGAGATGGTACGGGGAAGCTTGCTGGAAATCGTAATATTTGAATCTGCCGCCTATTTCGTCGTTTATTGGTGCTCTATCTACCTGATTACTGTAAAGCTGATAAGATTTTTAAAAAAATTTGAATTTGAAAATGGCGGGAAGTTCTATTTTCCAGACCTGCTGCTGCCGCCGTCTCAACTCCTCCTGCTCTCTGGCTGCGCGTGCCCGCTCGAGGAGGTCGCGTTCACGCTCTTCTTGTTCCCTTTAATAAATAATTATTTCAAATAATATAATTATTTTTATGACAAAATAAAATGTGATCTTCGATTATCATAGGATTTTAGTTTGAGAACTTTTGGGGGGATTTGCTAAAATTTACCGTCGGGCGTTGACCAGTCGTTGCTCGAGCGCGCGTTGGCGTTCGCGTTCTTGTTCCTGACTGAAATAAATGTTCTATGTTTGAGACGAAGCATGGTCGGTCAGTTGCCGCCATTTCTATATGTAGGGTGAGTGGACAAACCGGTGGAGGAGCGAGTTTACTGGCATAACTTTCACGTCGATATATAATATGATTTACTTTTAGGGCGAAGAGGTAATGTAATAACACTGAACAAGGCCTGCCTTGTCCTATATATGCTTCGTGAAACACCATCTAGCCTAATACCATTATTCTTCATCGCGCTTGCAAATTTGCAGTTCATTCGTCATCATTTCCAGCACTCTTGCTCTCTTGGAACAATGATAGGTTACTTTCCGTTCCCGAAATATTTCAGTTCGCGATACTCCCCCTGCCCAAAACAACCGTAACCGTACCGTGTCCACGCGACTTCTCGCTCCCTGGTCGCACGCGCTTCCTTCTCTCGTTGCTGCTCGAGAAGAAGCTGGTGCTGGGCCCTGAAGTTTTGAATTTTCGCACTTCCCGCCAATTTTTCGCGTACAAAACGGTGATAGATTGCACTGGCGATTTGCGATTTCTGTTTCCCGCCATTTTAAAATTCAAATTATTAAATTTACCGGTCTCTGGCCTCGCGCTGTGCACGTTCCTGCTCGATGAGAAGACGCTCCGCGCGTTCCCTGGGATCATTCGATGGGTAAGTAGATTTTCAGAAGAAAAAGGCTAGGATATTTGGATATCGATCGGTGGTGCCGTATGTAAAATGTGATCGTTTGGCTATACGATTGCCAGCCCTTTCATCTCTCTTGATCTAGCGAAGTTTTCTCTTTATCTCACTTTCAGATGCTTCGCCGTCTCTCACTTCATCCGTGCATTTGCTTCACCAAGATCTACCGTACCCCCTCGATCCCCCCTATTTCTCCCTTATCTCCCCTACTCCCCTAATATCTATCTCCCCCCTCCCCCACCTCTCCAACAGCAGTCGTTCGGCCCGTTCGCGTTCCGCTTGCTCCGCTAGTCGCTGTCGTTCCCGCTCGAGCTGCGCGTACTCGAGCTCGATCTGAGATAGGGGAAAAATTATTGATTTATCGATTTTTAGAGAATGGTTCACGAGAACACGGGATCTAAGTTAAGGAGATTGTAGTGAATTTAAAAGAGTGTGAATGCGTCAAAATCATCTATGAAGCTCGATTTCGAGTGAGTGGATTTATCGATTTTAGAAGCTCTAGAAATAGTAATACACCATCAGATATAAAAATCTCGCGAGAAATCGAAAGTATTTGTAGCATGCTAGAAAGTGTGGAAAATGGCCTAGACAGGTATGCGAAGAGTGAAGTCAGAGTAAAATTGCATTGTTAGTTTAGCTCTTGATATATCTTTCAGTGTATATTTATAGCGTTGTGCAACAACACTTTAAATATATGCACAGCTATGCAATTGTCTTCATTGTCAGCGCATTAGTTTAGCGGTTCTCTGTTGTTGTATAGCTCTTCTATTCGCTTGATCAATAGATGCTAGAATATGCATCTCCTACGGTGCAAAGCAAAAGGGCATAGCTGCCAGCGTGCGCTTTATTATCTGTGTCCTCAGGGTGCTCCGTTCCCCCCTTCCTCAACAGATCATCCCCACCTCTGTTCAAGCAGAGACCCGCATATTACAACAACCAAGGGAGTTGGAGAGAGAATGAAAGAGAGGGCAGAGAGAGAGACTGAGGTGTTTACTATGTGCCCCCCCCTCTACTTCTTCCATAGTCTCCTGCTCGAACAATGCATCATCTCTGAGCAAAAGTTGCGGCGCTGCCAAGTAGCTTCTATATACCTTGCAGTATGGGAAAACAGCTATTTTTCGAGTTTGAAATAGGTTCTGTGAATATGCTTTTCAGAAAAATGCTCTGCCAGTTAAACAGAGAGTGCAACCAAAACAGGAATGAGTTTACGGACGGATCTTTTTCGTCAAAAAGATGCCGCTACATGTACCGAGCTTCTGCTTGATGCCGGCATTTCCAGAGAAAACTACAGTAATCCCAAGTAATCCTCAGGGGTGTCAGAAGGCCCCGGGGCGCAGCAGATATTTATTGCGTGGAAAGCTGCCCTGAGGTACTCCTTTGCTCCGGCCAAGTCTTCATTCACCAGAGGAGGCCTATTACACTGAGGATACGGGAATGGAGGAGAGGAGGAGGAGATGAAACCCATGCAGGCTGGAGGGTAATTGGCAGAGGAAAGGAGGCGAGAACGACGTTTTGCGAAAGAACCGAAAGGAGGAAACGCACGTAGGGATACGGTAGCGAGCGGTGGTTGCGGCTTTGGGTTATAGTATAAGATGATGAAATAGTTTGGGGCAGGAAAAGATGTCACGACCGTTTAAAAAAGAAAAAAAACATTTCAAATGCACAGCTAGCGGGCGAGAGACTGGGAGTATTAGAGGAGCTTATAAACAAAGCCGGCAATATGATTTTGAATTAGGGCTAACGAAGGGAGCACTAAATTCATATTCATGATATTGCCGAGGATGATCTATCGTTCAAATTGCTTTCTGGGTTAAAATAGGGCAGATTGCTACACTCAGAGAAATTTGTGGGGAATGTTTCCCTACGATTTGCACTTCGGGAATAATTCACCTGCCGGCTGGGGAAATTTAGGCTTTTTGGGGAATTATTCCCTAGCGGGCAGGGGAATTTATTCCCGAAGTGCATTTCGTGTTGATATTTGTGGTGAATTTTTGCTCACTGTAACCAAGGCTGTTGGAGCGTCCACTTTTCGGAAATAGTGTAACAAAAAATAATATGAAAGAGCGAAAATACAATAATGCTACGTTGAATTAGGAAAAGCATGAGAATGAAAAATCTATGCATTTTGCAACTAAATTCCGGATTATAAAATGGTTTTGTGATAAACTGTAAAGCTTGGCATAAGTGCACTGCTAAAAGTATTATAGACATGAAAATGGTACGCTATCATTAGGCGTTTCGCGCGAGGGTTTTATGTTGCAACTGAAACATAATATAACACGAGACGGCACAGGGCGGGTCCCAAATAGAGGTTTAAACCCGGTAACTTTTGATGCTTAAGTTTTACATATCATTCATAACAGCAACGCGTCTGGCCACCAAAAACAACGAAGAATATCGTCGAAAGGAACCGATTTTAAAGCTCTATAGTATCAAAGACGTCATGTTATGAGCCCGAGAAACGAGGCGATATGGCTGCGGAGAGCGATTGCTTGCGGATGCTGTGTCATATAGTCGCGAGAATAACGAAGAGCGCTTGGCCAATTCATAAAAGCGATTGAATGACTGACTTTTCGACGTTTGTCACGGTCACGATTCTTTTGTTTTAGGCATGTCGCGGTATTTACGCAAGCGTGAAAAATAAGTCGGGGAAAACGTCGTCAGAATTGTAGGTGCTGATCTTAATTAATCATCCGGGCTTGTCAGGGATCAATAATACATGTAGAGAAAGACTGGGGCTGACGGAGGAGGTGGAGAAGGAGAACGGAAAGTTACACTTTCAAATGATTCGGGAGAGCGAGGGAAGGAGGTAAAGAGGGAGATGGAGGGATAGGAGAGGGAGAGGGGGCGGCCAAACAAAACGAATGCTATAGGTGACAAGAGTGAGCACGATTGGCGGATGGGGGGAGGACCGAGGGGAGTGAGTCGAGTCTCTTCGGTAGGTACGGTAGGCATTCGGGGACACAGTGTTCTAAATGTTAGGCGAACGAGCCAAAATGCTTAGGGTACGGTGCTTTTTCCGCATGAGAGTTCCTAGCGAAATCAGGGTTCTTTTTCCGCATCCCATTCGCTTAACATTTTAACTGTTGTCAGAACACAGTGGGGAGAGGTGAGAGGTACAGCGCTCATGCATGATCTATTCGTACTATGCTTTTTTTCTAATTTGCTTGCACATCATTTATATTGAAAAAAATGAAAGCTCTAAGTGTAAGCGTTAATTGTAACTTAGTAATGTAAGGAACCGTGATCTTCTTGCCGATTTCCTCCTGTCACTAATCCTGAGTCCTTCCAAAGGAGCTACCTATGATAGATTTTTTTCGCTAGCCTGCCAAACTTGCCGAGTGCTTAGCTCATGAAACAATAGCTCACAAGATACAAGTACAATCACTCTACACAATGCCTCTTACTCCTGTTTCTCTCTATACCTCCCTTTCACCTGGCAGACATACACAATCTTTTCTCTGTCTCTCTCAAGAGATATATGCACTCGCTATCTGTTTGCCCTTTGCTATGGTGATCATTATTGCAATATATCAGACGTTCTTCTCAGGCTTAGCCAAGAAAAGCTATAAAAGCTATCTAATTGTACGTGCAAATAAGATTATTTAGTAATTCACCAGGAAGTCTTTTGAGTTCTATCTCTTCTGTAAGACCTATCTCAGTAGTAATATCAAAGGATTTTTTTGTAATTATTATAAAATCCACAACATTCTCCCCAACCTGTCTCTGCCTTTCCTCAGCCCTTCTCAACTCCTCCTGGTCCCGTCCCCGGGTATGGATGGGCGACGTGAGGGGGTAGACCTCGACTCGGGCCGAACACTCGGTCTGCAAATTAGAATATTATGCCTCAATTTGCATTTTATTATTTTTCATGGATCATAGCTTATCTAATATGTGGCTACGAGATGTCAATAATTTACAGCTTTCTCCGATTTCCCAAGTGTCCCCGCGATACATGACGAAAGCCCAGTGCACACCTTGCCCTAGACCAGATGTGTTCCCCCCCTTCTCTTGAGGAATAAAAGACCCTGACCAAATGACCCCACTGGTCCCATCAAAAAGTGCCCAATATGAGCCACAGATGTGCATGAGTGTATATCGCTTTTTAGTACAGGAGCTTGCCTCTGCATTACTTGATATGATATAGACTCATTGAAATTCAGGACGGAGCCAAATTGCATGAATTCGCGCTGGATCTTGGTTATCTCAGCTGAGACGTGCGGTTTTCGAACCGTTGATCCGCGTTGTTTTGCCGTTCCACACGGAAGTTTCTAAATCATTAGGTGAGTGTTTATTCCACGACCCGCAAGCAACGCGTACACAAAAATGCGTCAGCCTCCCTCGGAGAGAGGGCAGGTAATCTGAGCCAGGAGGGATAAGGGTGACCAGGACACGAAGGACGAGACAAGGTGAAAAGGAGAGTTAACTATTAAAAGTTTATGGTTATTATAAATTACTAATTAAACGCTTAAACGTAATATATACTAGACGAAATGACACAACGTACAGGATATAATAGTACCTATTGTTGACCAGTAGAGAAATGCCCGGCAAAGCCGTGTTCAGAGCATGTCAATTTTCTCAATCTGCACGGTTTCTTTTTATATTTGTACATATCGAGCTAATAACAATCTACGTTGTTAAATCCCATGCTATGACTGTTCTATCCTTCCTAGTCTCTATATCTCCCGTATCCCCTCTCCTCTTCCCCTCCCCTTCTTATCCCCCTCACTTCTCGCAAAGCGCAACAAAAAGCGTCTGTCTACGGTTTTCTGCAGTCTCTCTCCTTTCCCTCTCCCTCGCTGATAGTCACAGAGAGTTTGCACTGTTGAGAGGGACGGGTGCAGAGACGGGAGTCAATCTCTACAGTGAACGGGGGGAGAACGGCGGATGGAGGGCATTTCTGCGAACGGATTCAGAGAGGGGAAAGGAGAAGATACGGGAGTTATTTGTTGAGGTTGATGGGGGGAGAAGTATACTGTATAATGGTGGATGGAATGAGTCATCATGTTTAAGACTAGAGGATACGAATCGTGTACTGTTCGACGATATGTTTCGTTGCTTGTGGTGGCGAGAAGCGTCGATGTCATGAATGATGCGTGAAACATATGTAAGCATCAAAAGTGCACGATTCGTATCCTCTATTTAAGAGTCAACTCTAATACCTACCTAGAGGCGCCTCATTGATAGTACGCAGTAAATTAAGACATATTATTGGAGGAAAAGGATCGTTGAGAAATCTTTGCAGCGCACTCCGCTAAATACAGTGAAACTCTCTTGGTAAAATGCCAGCTTAGGCTAAAAGCCGGCTCCGGCTGAAGTTTTACGGTTATTAGCGGAAAAAATTGCGCAGCTCTCTCAACGTTCGTTCTCCTCCAATAATACTATCCATGAGGCGCGTCTAGGTAGGGGCAGTGCCTAGAAGGCATACACTCAACGAAATTTCGCCGGCCATCTGGTGAATATTTCACCACGGCATCACCACCTTGGAAATTATTTTCCCTTCGCCCTCCGCCTACTGAATTGTTGGGGGAAGAATATTCCCCAGCATCACGCTGTGGGGATATTTCGTTCTGCGTAGATATGATTTAGCCACGCTCTTGAGATAAGGGGACACGCCAACTGTTTTTCACGACGATTTCGATTAGGCAGGAATCGTAAATTTATATTATCTGATGATTTGCATCTCTTTGTCTGAGTCTCGGTTTAGAATTCGCTAGTTCACAGCTCGGTGTAATCTTCCATGCTAATTGGGCTGCGAATGACGTTCGCCAAGATAGATGAGTGATTGGGGGAGATGAGAGGGAGGCAATAGGTAGAGAGGGAGAGAAGATAGAGAGATAAAGAGTGAGAGATTCATTGACACTTCTTGCCTCCGGTGAGTGGGAGGACGGGGAGGAGACGAAGCTGGTCCCTCTATCATCTCTCTCTTTACCTCTGCTCTCTCTCATTCTCTTCCCTCCCTCCCCCCTTTACCTCTCTACCCTCTCCGCCCCCTCCGAAGACCCCTGCAGGCTCTGCAGCAGGTGCTGTTTTCTCGGCGAGAGACCACGGCCGGATGAGAGGGCGCAGAGAAAGAGAGTGGGCGAGAGAGTGTGAGGATGATAGAGAGAGGGATAAGGGAGCAGAGAAAGAGTAGAGGGAGCCAAGGTAAAGAGAGATGGACACATACTGAGAGTAAAGCAGAAGATTGACTCGGGCGGGGATCGAGGCTTAGAAATAAATAAATAAAAAAATTTTTCTAAATTTTTCTAAATTTCTAAATTTTTGTTCTTTTCTAAGTTTTTCTAAGTTTTTCTAAATTTAAGTTTCTAAATTTAAAATATGAATACTTTTGCCGAAGACTGAATTTGGAGGCATATTTCGCTAATTTTTCGGAACATCTAGTACACGCTTCTAGACGTTATAAATGCTAGCCACAAAATGTGAATGAAACATTTACGTGCGAGATTCCCTAGTGAAAATAGGGATATTTTTCGGCTACACTTGTGCCGCTGTTAGATAGAGAGCATTGTTCATTCAAGCCCTTCAGATGCGCGTCAGTTCCCGCAACCCCGAACACTCCTGCCTCGCTGATCTTGATAAGGAGCGCAAAGCTTGAACTTGAAAGTTGAACATTGAAGCCCCGCTCCCCTTCTCCCCCCCCCCCCACTCACTCGTCCATATCGATTCTCGGCTACGACCGTGTATTCGCCCGCGTCGTCCGCATTCACGAGGTTGATCCGGAGCACGGCCATCGCGCCCTCAATTGTCCTCTTATGGTTGAACAAGCTGTTCCGGCAGTCGTCTCATTCCTACTTCCGACGAGAGAGCGAAGCGGTGTGCAGACGAAGTAGGAATGCGTTTACTGACGCAACTTTTTGGTCAATAATATCGCACGATTCAAGCCATTTCATGGTGCAGTACGAAGCATACGCGCAATCTTGTCGTCCTTTCACCTATCATTGTGACAATCTTCGGAAAAATCGTTGAATTTTTGTAGAAACCTTGTAAGACATCTGCATGCGTGGCCCGGACAGTTGGAAGGGCCGGCCGTTCTTGACCCACGAAACCTAAGACAAGCAATAATTTACCAAATTTTAAACAATGATTTACAGCTGTTTCATACTTTATTTTGTGTAGTGGGCCTATCTATTTACCTGTGGCTTGGGGTTGCCTACGATATTAGCCTGGAGAATGGCATCGGTTCCCTCGGTAAGGCGAAGTCCGCGTAGTGGCTGCCTGCAACGTATTCTATCATTTTTAAATTATGTTTTTCGACTAAGAATCGATACCCGAAATAATTACGTTATTAATACATAGCATATCCGAGTGTACTGGAAACATCATAAAGCAAAAGTCGACATCCTTATTGCTTTTTCACCAAGCATTATTCCTCTCATCCGTTGCCTACCGTATGATCGGCTTGAATCCTCCATTTCCTCTCGGGTCGAGAGCCGCAATCTCTGGTTCGGTCTCCGACTCGGAGATGCCCCAGGACTGAAGGCACTTTATTTCACTACGGCTCGAGATGATATATATATATATATATATATATATATATATATATATATATATATATATATATATATATATATATATATATATATATATTGTTGTTTCTCATCCAATGATCATTTAAGCTGAGTAATCCCTTTTGATGCAATATAATTTTAGCCAAATAGATTACGACAAAGGAATGCATTGTGATAATATCTAGCCGAAATGCTGTGCTGTTCAATAAATGAGACAGCAAACTAGTTTTTGTCTACTGTGAAAACGCCAAAAAAACTCACACTATCCAGATCCGACAGAGTCTGTCGCTGTGGTCCACTGGCGATCTGGCCCGCTGCCTGGGGCCCTCCTGGTCCTCCTTGGGGTGGGACGAGTTGGTTGGCCGAGGTACGGCCGCCCATCGCTGCCCGGCGGTCCTGAACGGAATTTCTCGATTTTTATTGATTAGCTACGGTAGCAGAACTATTGGCACAATATTATGTATGAGAAACATAAATGTTGAATAATAATAGGATAAGTTAATTCCGGAAAAAAGAAAAAAAGAAATAATTCTCTAGCCTTGGTGAGCCTGGCTTGCTCGTCGGCGAACCAGCGGTCGTACTGTTCACGCGGGAGCAACTGAAAGACAATGTATTTTGTTGTAATGAGAAAACAAGATTTCTGTGATAGATAGTTGCCAAAGAGTTATTACGATGGTGAAAAAAAATTATTTCTTGATGGAAGGTGTACTAGACAAGTCATTATAAGTTGAGCATGGAACATAGCCATCAAAAAGCTCTAAAACAAGCAATATCTACAAACAGCCGGATATAAACTAATAACAATTTAGATACAGCGTAATTCTAGCTCATTTTTCCCTGAATTTAGAATTTTTATTTGGCAAAGTGCCAGCCGCGCGTTTAATCTATCGAGATTAATTGCCAATTAATGGTGTGCGGAAACGAGAGAGTTTATGGGGGAGGTCAAAATTAATTCGCAATTAATGAGCCAGATTAAACGCGCGGCAGGTCAAAAATCGCTTTCAAGCGACTCACATGGGCAGAGGTGGCCGCCTCTCCGTGCACGTTGGTTGCCTTGCACGTGTACTCGCCCACGTCGTCCGGGAACATCTGAAAAGTATTATATATTTTTATTTTTTAATATTATTTACAGATTGTATGCCTAATTTCAGTTATGGTTGACGAATATATTCCGTCGATTGCCATAATTCCTACTTTAGACTAGAGAACGGAGCGTTGTAAAGCGTGTTCAGAAGAGGTAGGAATTTATTTTACCTAGGGAACCGTTTCGTCAATGATGCGCACCGTAATGGAATAATAATAATAATATTTTTTTCTCTACAGACTGACAAATAATTTTTTTGAAGATAAGTATATGAAAAGGTAGATTGGAAAAAGGAATGCAATGGTTGAGCAAAGTATTTCTTTTCATCTTCGTCGTATTGAAGGAATGCCTCTGCATATGCTTCAACCAGTCTATTAGTACAGGGTGAAAGGGACGTGAATGCTACTAGCAAACGATCCAACAAGAACTGATCTAAATCATATTGAGGACAATGTTCCGTCAATCTCCGCACATCTACTTCCGACGAGAGAGTGAAGCGGGAATGAGCATATTGGCGGAACGTTTTCGTCAGCTATTATATTACCTGCGGGATGATGAGATGGCAAATTCCCGACGTCGGATCGTGGTCGACCTTCGCTCTGAAATAGCGAGATTGATCTGATGTGAGTAAAACTGTAACACCATGCTTGAATGTTGTTGATCTGCGAAATTCGTGACACACCGTAGCAGCGCGGAATTGCGATTTATACATTACGATTTTCTAGACTGCAGTAATGAGACGAAACTTTTTCGTAGGTAATAAATAGCCACCTGTAGTTATGGAGGGGCTTGCCGTTCTTGAGCCACTCGACCGTCGGATTGGGCACGGCCACGACGCGGGCCTCCAGCGCAAGGACCGCCCCCGGCATGAGCGGCTGGTGGCGGATCTCCTGGTAATAGGAGATACTGTAACCCCCCTGGGGACTACGGTAGAGTACAGTAAGACTATATTGGGAACAGTTAAGCTTCTATAAATATAATGCAAGTATGTCGATTGTAGGGGCCGAAAAGCGTGAGGATTGAAATATTTTGGAGAAGTTTCACGTTTGCAAACCTTGAGGAAGATGGGTGCCGAGGGGCCGACGGGCGTCTGGGGAGGGGCGGGCGAGTCGCTGCAACGAGAAATATTATATATATATATATATATATATATATATATATATATATATATATATATATATATATATATATATATATATATATATATATATATATATATATATATATATATATATATATATATATATTGAAGAAAAAACTCATTTATACGTTGTTTGCGCTCGCTTCATATCGTTTCGCTCTCTCGTCGTAAATAGGAAGATGGTAACTGACGGAACATCTTCCTCAACCACATGAGTTGGATATGGTTGAGGAAAACGTTCCTTAAGCCTACTCATTCCTACTTTCGATAAGCGAACGAAGCGGTACGAAGATATTCCGGACAAAGTAGGAATGAGTTTGCCAACGGAACTTTTCGTCCATAATACCAAGCTACCGTAACCCCCTCCCTTACATGACGCTCTTCGCGCCGGGAATCGGCGTGGGCGCGGGTGCGATGATGAGGATGCAGGTGGACTGCGCTGAGCCGGCAGGATTGAGGGCGTGCGCCGTGAAGCTGCAACCGGGAATTAGCATAGCCGAAAATTTGCATAACCGGGAAATATTAGAATAGCCAGGAATTCAGGCTATAATTCTAGATACTGTTTACTCATTTCCACAGTTTTACAAAAGTAATAGATTTATGAAAATAGATTTTAGAAATATTTTTTTCTTAAATTCAAGTACCGCCCGCTGTCAGCGCCCTGGACGGTGGGAATGAGCAGGCGGTGACGGTTGCCCTCTTGCTCGATCTGAAATTTTAATATTTTAAATAATTAAAAACGTTAACATCCTCCTTGGCAATTCAAAATTTTTTTTCATTTCCCCTACAATATCTGAAGCTCTTAGCATGTGCATCAATGCGTTGAAAGCAGCGCAAGCCTACTCTTATTTATGTTCTTGATTATCGTTAGTCGAGCGTTCTCTTCCCCTCATTCCTCACACCTTACTCTCGGGCTCCGCTGTGTCCATCAATCGATAGCCAAAGCCTACCCTCCGGGCCAGTTTTCTTTCTTTCTTTCCTTCTCTCCCTCCCTCTCGCCCTCTCCTCTCCCTCTCAATTACTACCTCTCTCCTACCTCTCAATTCTCTGCCCCCCCTCCCTCTCTCCTACTCTCTAGTGTACGAGTCGCCTACACTTTTTTTCGCTGCACGAACGCAGTGAATGCAGAGAAATAATAGTTAGAAATGTGTTGCAATGGAATTTGGCGATAAGCTGAGGCAAAGAATGAGACATAAATAACAAAAACACGTGCTTGACCTGCTATTTTGTATAAGCGCTCCTTATTACGCGCATTTCCTTGAAAACTGTTTTTGCATTATTCGGGACTGCCGTGCTTCATAAAATCTATGTACACTCAGCGAAATTTCACCACCATGCCGCACCTAGTGAATCATTCACCACACAAATTTCACCAGCCCGCTGGTGAAAGGCGCACAATTCACCAGCGGGCTGGTGAAATTTGTGTGGTGAACGATTCACTAGGTGCGGTATGGCGGTGAAATTTCGCTGAGTGTAGTATGAGAGTTCTACCGATCGACGTATAACATATAAGAGTAGACAATAAATGCGTAAATCGTGATATAATATCGATTCGTACCTTGTAATCCGGACACAGCGATATGTCGTGGCCGTCCTTGAGCCACTTCACATACGGTTCGGGATGGCCATCTAGCTGACATTCCAGGGCTACACGCTCACCGACCACCGCACGCTTGTCGTTCAGGGGCTGAAATCAAATTCATTAAATTATCTATTTATTTATTTAATGTAATATGATCTATGAGAAAAGCGCGGAAGTGAGCAATCAAAAGAGAAAATTTTGGCGACTACTCTACTCAATTCCTTAGCTCTTCGCCACGAGAGGAGCGCCGCCTATTTTATATACCATAGGTGCTACAGTATGGAGTGCAAAAGTGTTCATGATCATTCAATGTAAGCAGTATATAAAGCGGCCGCCCGCTGGTTTCGTGTAAAAAGTGTATTACAAGGTCATTAAAACTTAAATTATCCTAAAGAAGGACTCCGCCGAAGGACTACGCTAATCAAGATAGGCTAATTTGCATAGCGAGAGAGCGAAGGCGATAGAAGAGAAGCAAATCGTTTCGATCAGGATCGCGCAGGAATTCAAACTCGGCGGAGTCCTCCTTTAAAAAATAGAGAGCGAAGCAAAACGACGAAACGGTTATGCCTCTCCTTAGGTAGATTAGCTCACTTTATAGAAAATAATGCAAAATTCTCAATTTCTATCACTTCAAAAAGTTTCTAAATAGAGAAATACCCGAATGAAGACGGGCGCCCGCTGGTTCTCCGCCCGCTCCCCGCGCGGACGCAGGAACGGCATTGAGGGGGAGGGGGAAGAGGGGATAGGAGGAGGACGAGGTGGGGGCAAGAAGGGATGGAGTTCTGCTGATCTGGAGATAAGTTGTACACATCAGTAATTAGAAGGCAAAACACGATAAAAAAAGGAACGGCATACAAAAAAGGGAAGCGGGAGGATGGGAGGAATAGATGGAGGAGGAAAGGATGGAGTTCTGCTGATCTGAAGATCGTTGTTTCTATGCAGGTGTATAGATAACATTAATATATTTACAAGAAAAACACGGGGAAAATAGAAGGTAAGGCATTGGAGGAGAGGGAAGAGGGGACAGGATGAGGAGATGGATGAAGAAGGGATGGAGCTCTGCTCAAGCTCAGCTTAGAAGATGGAATATGATGAATAGATATGTTGCTGAGGGGTGTGAATGAAAGCTTTGAAAAATAATAATCTTGATCTGACAAGTAAGCGCCATTTATATATCAACAAATCAACAAATCCGATTAGTTCATTTGGCCAAATCCAAGCAATGAAGCGTCGATAAATATTTGATTGCTATGAAAAAATGGAAACTTCAAGTACTATAATTTCGGGGCTACTTTGCTAACTAATAACGAGATGCTCTAATCTGAATGTTGCTGTTCCCCTGTTCGCGAACCTTCTCGCTTTCTCCCCTCACAACGTTCTAGACCTTTGGAAAGCGAAAATCACAAGGATGCCATCTGTTCAGAGTTCCATGACGCTCTAGGTGGTTGATAGAAGTTAGCTTTAGTGCCTATCACCACCCCCGTCCCCTCTACTTCATGACAGTGTATTCGTGGTGCGCGGCTCACCGATCTGCCGTATTAGGAAATGACAGAATGATTTTTCGCTTTCCAAAGGTTTTACATTGGGGCAGAATACCGTGCCCTCTGCTTGTCTCTCCTTCTCTTCCTCTTTACCCCCCCCCTGGATAACCACGACCATTCAGCCCCGACAACTGTTCCGCGTTATCTGATCAGCTATGTTTCACGCCGAGCGTAGACACAGTGTTCTGACAACAGTCAAAATGTTAAGCGAACGAGATGCTGAAAAGTAACCCTGACTTCAGTAGGAACTCTCGCACGGAAAACACCGTACCCTAAGCATTTTGGCTCGTTCGCTTAACATTTAGAACACTGTGTAGATAACGTGAACAGCGTGAATGATGATGGTGAATACGCACGTCGATGTATGTTGTGTTAATGATGTATTATAAAGTAACTGATAATTAGCGTAAGCAGCGATACAAACGATGTTCTACATTATTCGGAGGAGATATAACCCTGACAATGACAACGATTTCCCCGCGGAAGACCTCTCCAGACGTTAAAACTCGATCTATCTATTTTTTCCGTTGCGAAATAAGCCGATCCGTCAGGTATTATTGACTTCCGTCAGTAAACTCAGTCCTACTTCGTCTGGACTCTCGTTATACCGCGTTGCTCTCTCGTTAACATTAGGAATAAGAAGTCTGACGGAACTTTTCTCTCAACCATATATACTTCCGTAGCAAATAGCGTCCAGTTCTCTCATTTTTGCACGCTCATAACTGCTTAATTTCTATTCGGCTATGTTAGACATATTATTCTCCTTTTAATCCTTCTCCTCTGTCTCTGTACCGCCCCCGTATTGCACTTGGCTCTGGCTAGAGGAAACAGTCTGAGCTCGCGTACGCTCTGTTAGTGCGTGCACTCTCTTCCGCCCTCGCAGTTATCCCCCGCTCTCTTCCTCAGGATAGAGAGAGAAGCGCGGAGAGAAAGGGAGGATGTTTGGATGTTTGCAGATCCGAGATAACTGCCGACTAAGAGAGACTGCCTTTCAACCCTACGGCAGCGGAATAATACGAGAGAGATAAGGTTGTAGATGCATAGAGGATAGGCGGTCGGGTCCACAGCATTCCGCCCGGTAAAGAATGTGTCCAATAACGAATTGACCACCATTTTTGAATTTTCTCAAGAATGGC
The DNA here is from genome assembly GCA_900490955.1 of Micoletzkya japonica. NCBI lineage: Eukaryota > Metazoa > Nematoda > Chromadorea > Rhabditida > Diplogasteridae > Micoletzkya > Micoletzkya japonica. The sequence goes on from LS823907.1 coordinate 274,611, forward strand.
TAAACCGATCTACACCAAATTTTCAGAGGTGTTAGAATTGATAGAGACGAACTTTAGCTTTTAAATTCATAATTTTGCGTTCACTGGTTTGCCTACAGGATCGGATCCTTTGCGCGGAAACCGCTATTCGCTATTAGAACGCTTGGAACGCTGTGAGTTAGAGGTTGAGTATTTGAAGCTTGAAATTAAATGAAAGCTGAAATGAATAGAGTTCGATAGATGACCGACCCCGGTAAGCGTATCAGCAGTAGATGTTTTTTCCTATGGGTTTGACTGCTTCTGGTGATCGATTTTTGAATGATTTGTGAAATATAGGCATCAAAGCAACGCTCATGCAGAACTCCATGTACCGAAGTGCAAGAACCATCCGGGATAAAGAATGTGAAGGAACGATACTGAATGCATGTTGGTGATAAGTAGGTATGGGAAATCATCCGCCGAACTGAGGTGAACAAGACGAAAAAAATAAACAACCTTCCAGACTTTCGCTAAACCAATTCCGCCGATCTTTGGCGACGTTATGGTGAGATAGGGAATCTACACTCATTGTCAGCGAAATTTCACTAGCCCACTAGGGAATAATTCCCTAGCACAAGCTACCACCCCGAAAATTCCCTAAAAATTGAGCCTCGTCCTACGGGTTTTTGGGAATTAGTCCCTAGCCGGCTAGTGAATTTTTGCGGTGGTAGTAGTGCGTGCTAGCGAAATTTCTCTCTGTGTATTACGATTGTCCTGCGGGAAATGTTCATTTTACTTTTCATTTAGCAAAGAAAGTGGAAAAGAGTGGAAGAAAGCGCGCAGCAGGCTCTCAGTACCTCTCCCCTTCACTCGCTTCTCGCGTAAATAAACAACCTTCCGAAAGGGGTGCAAAAACATGAAAGCCTCTAGAATCTCTAAAGATATGCGACACTGAGCGGGTTTAGCTTGGGAGCAGGAGAGAGCCGAGGAGGAGGGCGGTTTAGAGAAGCGAACTCAGGGGGTACGAACTGTGAGGTAAAGTCGCAATTTATGCAGAACTCAGAGGACGTCACCATTAATGGAGAATTAATCTCGACAGATTAGATTCGACGAAAAATTCGGGAGATTTCTCTTAATTTGCGAGAGGCATATCGCTACAAAATGCTTTGGAAATGCGTCTTGAAGTTGATCCGCGCATTACCAAATTACCTATGTATAGTGGATTAAAAAGATCCCCGTCGGAAAATCATTCCGAATATAAGGCGAGAGAGTGTGAAAAAGTGAGAGAATTAGGCTCATTTTGGAACGAAAGAAACTGATGGATCGGTTTATTCCACTATAGTCAGGCTTTTGGGCGTTGAAATTAAGCTCATGATTGCGAAGAATAGAAATTCGCAATAAAAGAACGGAGAAAGTGCTCGAGATCTGCGATTATCGATCCTCGCATTCAAATTTGCGTTCCGACGGTAATGATTCCCTCTTCCGTTGGTTATTTGCACTTTTGGCGGTGCAGTTATACTAAATAACGTGCAATGAAGAATACGCTGATCAAAATTTGAATACGAGGACCGACAATAGAAACTTAGTGAAATCTCAAGATATCTTAGCAGAAGGCTCATGGAAGTGTAAGGGATAGAGAAGGAGAGCTAATATTGAATCGACTGATTCAGATCACATACAGAGAGTAGACGGATTGGAGGCAGTGCGAGGGAAGGAGAAAAAGAAAGAGAGGGAGGTAAGAGGGAGAGGAGAGGAGAGAGAAAGAGAGAGAGGCGCGGATATGAGCGCACACTGTGTAAAGAAGACGGCCCAGAAGCACCCCTCTACCCCCCGGAGGTCAGGAGAGGAGGTAGAGCCCACCGTAAAGGGAACACCTTTTTGTGAGATGATCTTTATCTTTATTTACATAAATAATAATTATATTCTTATTTATGTTGGATAAGTTGTATTCAGCGGGGACAGCGAGAAATTGAAGGGTTAGCAGGTAAAATAATTCTGAAGGCCATCAGAAAAATGCAGCAGACTGTGAAGGAGACTTTGATCCAAGTTGTTCATTGTTCGTATTTTTTATTATTTACGTTCACGGAAAAAACTTAATTTTCGCCAAAATAACTACTCAGAACTATAATACAAGATAGGAAGCGATGAATATCGGGAAGAGAAAAAAAACAAAAGGAAAGGCTAGCGATCAAGGATCAAGCGAATGGTCAAAGATCAATCAGCACTCTCAACAACAAGGAGGTGGTCGATTGTATAATGAGAATCTCTTCCCTTCGCTCCCGTGACCCTCCGACTTCCTTCACGGAGAGAGTGTCCATAGAGCAGCTACACGGACACATATCTCGGATGGACCGAGAGTCTCTCCATCGCTCTCCCTCTCCCCCACCCTCTCTAGTGCCCCCTCTCCCTCCCCTAGCTTCTTCTCTCCTCTCACTCTCCCTCCACTGTAAAGTCTGACAAGCCTCGTCAAATCGCTCGTTCTCTAGTAAGAGGTCAACCTTGAATATCGTTTAATTTGGCTTTAAATACTTGTTTTTGAAGAATAGTGGAATAAACCGATCCGTCAGTTCCTTTCGTTAGAAAATGAGTGTAATTCTCTCATCTTTGCACACTCTCTCCTTATATTCGGAATGATTTTCCGACGGGGATCTTTTTTGATCCACTATATCTACATCAAGAAAATTAAACCACAGCTGCAAGTATTATAGATACTATCTTTCCGTCCTTTTCGGGTCTTACACCGGATACATGAGACATTATTGACGAAAATGTTCCGTCAGTAAATACATTCCTACTTTGCCTGAACTCTCTTCGCCCCGCTTCGTTCTCTTGTCCCAATTAGGAATGAGATGACTGACGGAACTTTTTCCTCAACCATATTATTGGAGCACAATTAATTTCCCTGTATGTTAAATCAATCTCGTTTATTTTATTAATCGAAACTGTACAGTGGTTATGAGTCCAAACGAAAACGTATCATTATGAATAAATACTGCAACAATCGTGGAGTGTCTGCATGCACTATCTCACATCTGATCACTGTTCTAGCTCGGAGGGGAATTAATTACGGTATTTATATTATGCTAATTTTTTAGACTTTGGCATCGTACGCAAATTTGCCCAAAATACTTGGTTAGCGGAAAGGGGAGATGACGAAAGGAGCATGTCATTTCTGTCTTTTCATGATTATATTTCACGATTAAATAATAATTACCACATGGAGCATAACCATAAAAAGACACAAATTTCATGCTTGAGAAATGAAGGATTGGGAGAATTTGGAATTCCGCGAAAGATTGTGATCATTTCTGCATGGCGATAAGCTGCTTGGCAAGGACTGGTTGGCCGTTTCTGAAAAAAAAGAGAATTTATTTTTTTAAATTCTAATAAGATTCCTAAGGCTAATACGATTTTTCTGTTATTAAGTCAGTCTGAAGTGGATAATTTGGAAGAAAGATGATTTGGGAAAAAGATGAAGCAAGTGCAGACAATTTTAGTGACGGTAAATATTCAACGAATCGTATTCGTTTCCCGAATATATACAAGAATATGGAGGAATAAAACGATCTATTATTTTCTTTATTTTCAAATGTCTTGCTCACTTTCTTAGTTGTTATTCGAAGTGATCTATGAACGCCTTTTTCCATAATATATTATTTTCTTGGAATAGCAAACAGTAAAAACAGGAAGAGGAGTAGATAACAGCAATCCTCTACTCAGACTACCGTTTCATAGAACAATGGTGCATGGGTGAATTAAGCTTCCTGAACTGAGCGAAAATATCCCTCCTATTTCCATCCTATTTTCCATGATATACCAACCGACCCACCATGCAAGTTTTATATAAACTTTTGGCATAAAACATGCATGGTTGGCCTCATAGTGTAAATATTATTTTTGGTAAATATAAATAGGTCCTCTTCAAGAGAGAGGATCAAGAGGACTAGATACTCAAGATCTCTCGGCACCTCGGACTGAGTGAGTTGTTTTGAAGAAGATTCGAAGTCTCCGACCTATCCCATCTACATCAAGCAACCCCTCCTTTGGAACCCCAACCAATGTCAGTCCGGATAAAGGTGATAAACCAGAACCAGAGATAGGTGGCTCACTATTACCGACCATGGAACCGGTCAGTGACCCGTGACCGGTTCCATTTCACGGTTCCGGACACCCTCACGTACTTGTTCTGATAAAGCGTGTGATACTGATACTAGTACCTACCTTATCAGCGCGTCGGTCATCGGCCCGACCCAGTGGTTCTTCGTCTTCAGAAGTTCAATCAATGCAGCAACCTGCTCCTCCCGCGTGTCCTGCAACGAACGTTCCGGGTTACGGTAGCTACCCAAACTTATTTTATTATTCACCACTTGGGAGTACGGTAGCTGCACGAAATGATAGTTGAGAAAAACGTTGCGTCAATTGTCATAATTTCTATTCACGACTACAGAGCGAAACGCTCTGAAGAGAGTTCAGGCGAAGTAGGAATGTGCTTATTGGCAGGAGCATTATCTTCAGTAATATTTTTATTATTCACCATTCACCCCTGGCTTTCTTCTATTTTTACCGCTCTTTATGAACTTTCCGGTGCATTCATCAACTAAACTATCCTTTCCTCCAATTCGCCCACTTCAGTTCGCCTGAACTATGTTTTGGCACAGTTTGCACCCCGGCCGCCGGCCTCACACGCAAATTAATTGTGCGTAGCCGGAAATTAGCTAGAAGACGACGCGACCGGACCGGGTAATTCCCGGAACGGAGGAGAGTAAAGGGGTGGAGGAGAGGGGGTGGAGAGGGGAATGAGAGGACATCTATCAGCGAAGGAATGGAGAGGGGGTGACAGCTAAAATAGGGTGGTTGGAAGAGAAATGTGGGTGATGGACGATTTTCAGGGTTTAGGAGGGGCAAACAGACCTTTTTTTGCATTAAACAAGTATATATTTCTTCTCAAGAACGTTAAAATCTAATGTCCACGATAGTTCGCAACGTTTCCTAAAGCACAGAGTCTCGCGCAATCTTATTGTACATTCAGGATGGACAGAGAAGGGACAGAGGAAAGGATAAGAGAGAATAGGAGAGGAGTAGGGGTCATAAGGAAGTGAAGAGAGTAAGAAAGGAATGGGGAGGCATCGGTAATGAGGGCAGGCTTGTGAAACTTGCACGTTGACATTATTGTTTGCATGATCAATAAAAAAATAATAATAAAAAGTAACTATTAAAATACCTTGGAATAGACCTGCGACATCTCGAAGGACTTGAGGACGTTACGCGCCACTAGGATAGGGACGAGGTCCTGCTTGGTAAAAGAGATTACGTTTTTTTTAATTTCTTGAAACTTATTTTCCAGGATAGAATTTATGAAAATGAACACAATAGAAATTCCATAAAGAAGCTAACAGAGAACATGAAGCTCCAGGCATTTTCGAATTCGTAAAGCATAATGCTATATAGATCATTCGAAAAGGGGGCTTTTAGTATTGCGCAGAAACGGGGTTCGTTCACTAGGATCATCTTCCGTATGGAGAAGCATTTCATTGCCTTTGCCTGCTTTCGGACTGGCCCGGTTTTCAGAGTGATCAGAAGGCGCTGTAATGATACAACACACCATTGAGCAAAGCGTTCCGTTGATTATGTTTATGCAGAGAGCGCACTACTTTTATGCAGAGAGCGCAAATTGGAGGGGACAGAGTTTGCATTGCCGTATGCCGTTAGCTACGCAGCTTTTAGTTGTTTTTTTTTAAACAGCATAAAGTAGAAAAAAAATTTAAAAATTGCGATGAAAAGCGCCCAAACCTATGCAACGGTTTCGGACGCATTTATCTTTTATGTTGAACCATTTTTCAGAGAAATATAAAAATGAAGAAGACCTTCGGGTTCATGCCCGACAGGGAGTCCCTCAACCGGTCGAGGTTGACCGCCTGGAAGGCACGGATATCTGCCAGAGAACGGGAGCAGGGGATGGCTGACATTCTGAAAGGGGAGGAAAGTTCATGAGTGTTATTTAGTTGAGATATTCCACATAGATATAGTGAAATAAACCGATCCATCAGTTTCTCCCGTTCCAAAATGAGATTAATTCTCTCACTTTTGCACACTCTCTCGCGTTATATTCGGAATGATTTTGCGACGGATCTTTTAAATCCACTATAGTTCGAGGTAATAGATAGATAGTTTACAAGAAACGCAGTATCGGTGAGGAAAATGATCCGTCCGTTGTCACAATTCCGACTACGAGAGAGAGAGAGAAGCGGAAGAAGAAAGTATAGCCTATATCTGTGCAGACGAAGTAGGAAAAAGTGTGCGGAACAACAACTGGAGACAATGTCGGAGATTCAGATAAATTTTCTGCCATTTTCTGCTAACGTTACTTTCATATTATTTCCGTTTGCTGGAAACTGCAATAAACTGTCTATTCATTTAAATAGCGTGCATCAAATTTAGGCTATCTGCAACTCGAGCAAGAGGATAACTTGAAAACGAATATAATGAGTCACATAGCGGGAAAAGTATGCAATGGGAAAAATAATGGCGCTATTCGACCTTTCCAGATATCGCAAGATGCGTACTGCACTGTAAACAAGCTACTAGTCTATCTCTAAATGGGCCATTTATAGCTGGCAGGGACGGAAGAAGGCGAGAGAACGAAGAGGAATGAATGAATGAATGGAATATTAGATGGTTATTCTCTCTCTTTCTCTGAGAGAGGGGGGGACCTCTCAAGGAACACGGAACGCACGCGAAAGAGGAAGAAGGAGGGGATGATGAGGACAGCTGGGTGGAGGGGGGAGGGGGAGGGGAGAGGAGGAGGGACGGACGTCGGGAGAGTCTTGGCAAGGTCCTACAAGAATAAACATGACCCGATCGGAAGGGGAGGGGGGATTATGCTATGGGAGGTGGAAGCAAGGCAAAACACGGCGGAGCCGCGCTTTACTATACACCAAATTTTAAGAATAAACTATGTTATTTCGCAAACTGTTATTTCAGAGGCGCAACCAGGCTAACATAAGCGAGCTTATTTTACCTACTGAGGGAAACAGCCTAGTTTCGCAGGGCGTAGATGCGAAACTAGGCTAGTCAGTCAGGATGCCGTTGAGAATGCGGACAGATAACTGTAGATGTTCTCCATTAAATATATTTTATTATATTTCAAAATGTATATTTTCGTTGAGAATAGGGAATCAGCAGCAGAGAAGCGTGCACCGCATATACATTCGTGTACAATATTTTCTCGCTTCTCGCAGGCGTTCCCCTCCCCTTCCCCTTCTCCTCTCCCTAACCCCTTCCTTATTCGCCCCTTCTTTCCACGTCGTTCACTGAATTTCCTCCCGAGTCTTGCCCGATTCCTTAGCCTTCATTCCCCTCGATTCGGCTCTTTTCACCCTGCAACCGTCCATAGGTTGTGAAGTAGTCTTGTGCATGGAAGTTCTTTTGATGCCTATGTATGTTTCATACATCATTCACAACCGCAACGCATCTCGTCGCCAAAAGCACTGAAACATATTGACCAGAAGAACTCTCATGCACAACTCTATTGTGAAGTGATCGTGAACGGTAATCATCCAAAAGGCACGAATGGAATGCTATTCACTAGACGTACTTTATGAATTATTTCACCGTTATGATTCAGTGTATGTTCATCATAACGGAGGAAACCATAGGAGGACAACCCTATGTCTCGCCCCTTATCGAATAACAGAAATTTATCGTTATTTAATTCTGAAACATAACCACCAAAAGACCCAGCTGAAGTGCTCCATTTACTGTCGTAGTTAGCGGCAGTTTATACCGAAGATTCTAAATCGTTTCTTGCCGTTTTAACAAGCATTATATACCTTTTTATAACATAGACCTGCTCTCCACTTTATGTGCCTCGAAAAAGATTGCCTCGAACACCATATTCGGTAAAAGCGCGGAGAGCTGGATGAAATTGGTCCATTCCTCCCCCCCCCCCCCCGCTTTTTCTTCCTTCTCGCTCACTCTCCGCAGTATGCTATGTATATCGAAGGTGCGTATTACGAAAAGAAGGCGTGTCGTCAGATTTATAGCTAAACGAAAGCTATGAATAAGATCAGTAGAAATCAAAAGCATTACGTTTCACAAGGATATTTTAGCATTTTTTCAGTAGCTGGTAATTATGAGTCTTAAAGATTTCGGCTAAGGGTGGAGCTTCATTTTCTAAGTATAGCAGAGGCTTTGACAAATAAGCGAAGCGAGAGTGATTGGTGACAACGAGGAGAAGGGGGAATGAAAGGAACGACAAGGTGTAAGGGAGGTGAAAGAGGGTGGTGAAGAAGAACTGGGAGAGGGAGGGGGGGGGGGGCTAAAAAGAGAGTATGAGACACCCGCTTGCCCCTCATCTGCCTCCTCGAGCATCTGGTATGGAAGCGGAATGATAGCATTTACACAACATACTGAAGGGGAGGAGGGGGGAGACATCAAAGGATGAGCGGCCGATACTATAGATGCATTCCGTATGCATGATGAGAGATGGGGAAGGACTGGAGATGGATCAAGGGGATTTGAGGGAGCAGGGAACGGATACTGTATGATGAACGCACTATGGTGGAGGAATATGCGGCCCCTCGGCTGTCTTATTCCTATTTACGAAGAGAAAGCGGTAAACATGAAGATGATGAAAGAAGTGGTTTAGCCAGAGGATGGATCACATCGTGAATTCCAGCGAAGCCCTTAGCATCTAGCTCGAGTACGGCATAATTAAGTTTGAAAAATTTAATTATTTAAATTTTTATTTAGACTTTTTCGCGCTTTGTTCCTGTTGCTTCGTTCTGTCTTCGGAAATATTTAGGAATAACCAATAGTCTCGAACCCACTGGTCAAGCCGCCGAGACGTCTCTCCCATCTCAAGCCTCACACATACTATCCCCCCCCGCCCTCCCCCATCTTACGCGCACATTTTTCCCATTAGACCCGACGCCAGAGTGGTCACTACGAGAATGGGGGATCGTAGATGGATATGTGCAGAGGAAGAAGAAGAAGGAGAAGAAGAGGAGGGACGGGGGAATGGAGAAACGAGAATACTTGCCTTTGCCGATATATGCTTCACGATCGAGTGATAATGATAGTAATGCGGACGAATTTTAATTTCTTGATTCTTAAAACTCTTAAAAGTGCGTAGTTTGGATTTGGCACCTAGCACCAAGAGGCAATCACCGGTTGGCCTTAAGAAGAAGGCGAAGCACAAACGTCAAAAAGGCAAGAATCGCTATTACTAGCAGCAAAGATAGATATACAACCTTATCGAGTAGCGAATCCTCTACAGAACCATGCAGATACCCAGGAGCTTCTTACGGTTGTGCAGATCGCTCGAAGCACTATGACAGAGAATCACTCGGCCGTAGGATAACAATAAGGCGGAAGTTAGGGGTTAAGTAACAACAGACCTGCGGGACAGCGAGAAAGGGGGGACTGCAGCTTGCGACGGACGGAGGCTTGTTTATGCTAACTCGGTTGGAGGTGGAGGGGAGGGGGTCCGGTGAGGGGAGAAGAAGAGGTTACGGATGGAGGGAGGTAGCGTGGTCAATAAGCATACAATGGGCATACAAGAAGGTCTCAATTTTTGCTTCCTTTTGCTTTCCTTTTTTCGAACAGAAGAATTGATCTTTTAGAAAGATAGCAATGGTGGAGTTGAGGAGAGGTTCATGATTTTAGTAGATCTGACAGAGTCCTGACAGTTGTACTATACTAGATGGTTGGATATGCATGGGACAGAAAGGCATACATACAAGGGCAGAGCACAAGAGAAGAAGGGGAAGTGGGAAGGGTAAGACGATAGGGAGAGGGTGGGGGACTGCATAAATTAGTGGGCGAGAGGGGTCGCGTTTGATGGTGTGAAGAGGGAGGGTGGAGAGATAAAGGGGGAGGGGGGAGGGGAGA
>LS823907.1:308049-323864 GCA_900490955.1 Micoletzkya japonica
CAGGGGTTATTTAGATGGACAGTCTAGACTACAAACTACCCCACAAGATTTACCGTATCCCACACATTCAGATGGCCGTACTGAGGCCTAGAGCGCCGTTTCGAATCGGGATTTTTGCACATCTTGTTGTTTAGACCACGCTGCTATGTTTCCAACGACTAACTCAATGACGATTTTTTTCGTGGGACATTTCCTTTAAAACAGATAAATACTGCAGACCAGGCGCCGCTTCCAATGCCCAAGACTTACGCGTCCTTTCCCATCGACTCTCCGCATCCGGCCATCGTCATGGAGGACATCCGGGGAGCGACGACGGACGATGTCGTGGAAGGGTTCACGGAGAAGCAGGCGGGTTACGGTAGCTATTTCACAGGGTCAAATTACTCCGTGGCCATGACCGAATTTTCTCTATCAACAAGGGAAATTTGAAGGAAGATTGCGTCCCTGTCGGAAATTCCTTTGAATATTGGGCTTTGAAAAGCAGGCTTGCGTGTTTTTTTCCATGCGACGTCGGTGGCTCTGCAGATATACGCTATCGTGGACGGACTAGTCAACCTGCACGTGATGTGCTACTCGACGGAGAAGTGGAAGAAGTTCAACGTCAACCTGGTACTAAAGTACTAAAGTTCTGCTTGGTACTAAAGTTCTGCTTGAGAGTTCTTTCCATAGTTATGTTTCATACATAATTTATAACTGCAACGCTCCTGGTCACCAAAAGCAGTGAAACATGCTGACCAAAAGTACTCGCATCACTAGAAGATACGCTCGAAATCGTGGTTTCTGGTTCCAAGTTCGACGACGAAAGGACATGAGTGGTTTTCCTACACGGAGCGAAACTTCACCACCAAACAGCACCTAGTGAATCATTCGCTAAGCCACTTCGCCAGCCACGTGGTGGTGAATAATTCACCAATGGAACCTAATTCGCAAGCAGGCCGATCAAATTTGTGTGGTGAATATTTCACATGATGCTGTCTGGTGGCGATAGTTGTCCAGCATAAGGAGAACACTCATGTTCTTTCGTCGCTGAGCTTGATATCCCAACCATCATCTCAGTCAGCTCACAAGTTGTAGCACTGCGGACTTGGCTCTTACTTCAGCTTTTTCAGGACCCGTCCGTGCCCCTTGGATTTATCGCGATGACGAAGAAGATGGTCGGCGAACTGGCAAAGGTAAGCCGAAGGCGAAGGAATATTTCATCATTTTAAAAGTGATCCCTCCATTTACCTTTCTGACATGCTATTGTCGGTCCTCGTAGTCAAATTGTCGTCCCGCGCATTCTTAATTGAACTTGCGTTATTTAGCATAAGTGCAGAGCCAAATGTGTAAATGACCAACGGAAGACGGAATCATTACCGTGGGAATGCAAATTTGAATGTGCGGATCAACAATATACATACTTCTGCCACGATTTGGCAGAAATCCTAAAATACAAAATGACGGTGAATTACGGCAGTTACAATAGTTCTTGAATCTTGATTCTTTTTCGACATGAGCAGACAAAAAAAACGAAGTTCCGCATTTTACAGGCCTACCCGCTGGAGGTTCTGGCGAAGGTACGGGATTACATCGCAACCCAGGACTGGTTCACGGGCTACCTTGCCAAGTATGCCACGCCGGAGCTCATAGGTGAGGCTGATTTTATTATATTATTATTGGAAAATTAATTGCGTATAATTAGATCACATTCAGTTCAGTTCAGTTCAGTTCAGTTTTACACCTTTATCAGGACTATCAGTGGATTGGGGTCATAAGAGATCACATTAGTGATGGAGAACTTCCGTTAAATAGGGCCCTGACTACTTGGTGTACGTTCTCTTGCTTTGTGTAGAACGAAGCAGTACCCTCCCCCTTTCTGCCGCGCACAATACAAACGATAAATAAAATATATAAATAAACTAAATTCTGGTTACTGCCGGAACGGTTTCGCCAATGAAGCAAGGCATGTTGCACGACGTTCCGTCAGCCCTCAGTAGACCTCCTGAATCGCAACCATGTCCAGGAAAAAAACCTCCTCCTTTCATTCCGGACACGATAGGTCCGCCTGTGCTGCGAGGAAAGGAAAAAATCGAGGGGTGAAAAAACCGCCCCTTTTTCCGGTTTTTTCCTCTCCCATTGCAACATCACTCTTTGCCGAGGCAGGGTCGGTTTTTTCCGGTTTTTTTCAATCGTGTCCACTTTCATTCCGCTCATTCATTCCTCTCTCGGTTTTATTTCGGGCAGCTCTCTAAAGAGAGTGGTCATTCCGGACCGAAAGTGGGCACGGATCGGTACCGACTCAGGAGGTCTAGTCCTCACTGAGGATGGATTAAGGACTGATGGATGGATTGAGGACTAAGGACTGATAGGCTCGCAAGATGCAAGGTTCATGATTGGAAGAGATGAGAGGGAAAGAATGACTGTTCACATGAGATGCAAGGTTGCACAATGAGGAAGATGAAAGCTGGCATCTAGATGCAAGCTTGCATCTTCATTAATTTCACTTCATTCTTTCTTCGCGGACGGTCAAATCTGCTGCAGAAAAGGCGGTAAAGCGATTTATATTGGAGTTTCAAGCCAGTTTTGACAGAACAAGAGAAGAGAATAAAATAAAGATGCAAGCTTGCATCTAGATGCAAGGTTGCACCTTCCCTTACATGCTCACATTCTTCAAATGATCGAGAGGCATGTGCAAGGTTGCATCTCATGTCGGCTTTCATTCTTCAACAGATTAAAGGAAAAATCATTCCTTGCATGCAACAACCTTGAATCTTGCGAGCTCTAGTCCTCAGAATCATACGAATTACATATTTTTTCACGCATGATACACCCTTTGGAGCACAACGTAGTGTGTTGTAGGGATTGAAGACCACGCCTCTTAATCGAATGATGAGACCGAGAGCGGATGAGAAGCATGAAAGAAAGAAGAGAGGCAGGCGATAAAGGGCGCAAGTCACGCTTGATTTTCAAACCCTAGTGTGTTGCAGGCCGTGCCGTCAGTCCTGAGAATCATACGAATTATATCGCTTATCGTTCGTTCAAAATGATCGACCCTTTGGAGCGGAACGTAGATAGATAGTGTGTTGCAGGCCGTGCCGTCCTCGTCCACGGCGACATGTGGGCACCGCAGTTCCTGTGGCGGGGCGATGAGCTGGCCGCCATCGTGGACTGGCAAATAGCCCACTACGGGTCCCCCGTGAGTCGCTTTGTATTGTGAGCGAGAGAGTTTATCTTTTGAACAGGATAAAACATAAATAACGTATAAATTAATGTTTGCAATGTGTGGAAATGGGATAAAAGGGGGAGCGGAATAAACATTATCCGTCAGTTTATCATTCCGAATATCTGGCGAGAGAGCGTGCAAAAGTGAAAAAATTAGACTCATTTTGGAATCAAAGAAACGGGCGGATCCGGTTTATTCTACTATAGCCGCTTTACCTGTCATCTACAGCGTCCTGCTTGCTATGCGAATGAGCCAAAATGTTTGGGTTTTTAAAAATGTTCTCCTTGCGAGAGCTCCTACCAACATCACGACGATTTCCCAGTTAAAAACCCAAACATTTTGGCTCATTCGCATAGCAAGCAGGACGCTGTAGATGACAGGTAAAGCGGCTATAGTAGAATAAACCGGCTCCGCCCGTTTCTTTGATTCCAAAGAAACGGGCGGATTTCTTTGATTTTTCATCTGCAGACGGAGGACATGCTGCGGCTGCTCGTGTTGGGAGTTCGATCGGACCTGCGACAGCAGTGGACTCCCGCCATCCTACAGTACTACTACAAGGAGCTGACGAGCAGACTGCAGGCAAAGGCTGGAAAGCGACCGCCGTTCACCTTTGAACAGCTGCAGGTAATACCAGGGAAACTGCAGGTGAACGGGTAGCAAACCGTCGTCTACTTACCTTGATTTTAAGTTGAAGTTCATGAATTGTCCAATTTCCAACAAAAAAAAAGAACCACGCTGATAGGTGTTTACAAAACCGGTTCAAAAAGTGCCTCGTTTGCTCGGTCTTTCGTTGCGCGCTTAGTCAATCTTGAACGTGTTCTCTCGGGGCAATGCCAATGATGCACTTTACACGAGCTCCGAGTAACCTAGGAGTGGGTGAGTTCTAGCATTGTTTTATTCTATAGCTACATATTTCATTATTACATAATTTATTTAGCAAAATCATTAGTACATAATTTATTTAACAAATATGCATCACCATCTGATCTGCAGGAGGAATACCGCAATACGCTCCCGTACACGGTCGGCATGTCCGTCTTCGCGTTCGCCATGTGGAGCAACTCACCGGTAGAGTGTACCGCCCATCCGGTTACTGTACTTCATGCTATTTCTTCTCGTTCAACAACACTGTGATACAAAGGGAAAGGATGAATGAAATGATTTAACGGAGTTGGTGTTTTTTGTAGGTTCTCAAGAGAGGCGGGCCGGAGGACGGCGACCGCGTCGAGGAGGTCTTCGGACGGGTTCTATCGCTACTGCACGAATTCGAGGCTGCCTACGGGCTCTGAACAACCCCCCCCCGCTGTCCGAAGTTATCCGATCAAGATAGATAGTCCTGGCAGTCCCCCGATTTCCATGCTCACCAGTCACCAGTCGCTTAATTTGACCAATCATCTATCCTATGGAACAGAAGATTGTTTACACGCCTTTCATTGTACGTCCCCCTCGTCTCAAAACATGCGCTTGCTCGAGAATGAAGCTGTACCTCTCTCTCTATCTGCTCGTACACTTATGAAGCAGGTGTTGAGTTTTTTTGGCAATGTAACTCTATAGACCACTAGGGATTATAGTCGAAGTGGAGGATCCTTTGTCAAAGAATACCCGCTGATCGTGAGAATACGACTCAGAGCGGTGTGAACTACACTGGAAACCTATAAATTGGCATTGAGTGGGGGGGGTGAAAGCGCAATAGATTAAGAAGATACAGCAAATCTAATGCCAGTTTTCACTTTTTCGCTCCCTTTTAGCGTGCTTTTTGTTTGGAATCGCATTGTCGGAGCTTCACGTAGCCTCAGGGCACAGGTGGAAGGAAGGGAAATGGTAGTGCTGCGAGTTACTGGCTATTAGAGAACCGCTATCTACTCAGTATAAAACTAGCAAAACTAGATCACGCTGTACCCGGCGATCCTACAAACCACAAACTACCCCATAAGATTTACCGTATCCCACACATTCAGATGGCCGTACCAGAGGTCCAGAGAGCCATTTCGAATCTGGATTTTTGCACATCTTGTTGTCTAGACCATACTGCTATGTTTCCAACGACTAACTCAATAACGATTTTTTTCGTGAGACTGTTCCTTTAATTGGATTAAATGGTATCGATTCGCGGGCGCTATTCGCAAGTGATCCATCACCGTCTAACAAAGTTAGGACATGTTTGTCAGAAACTCACCCATTCCGGCCAGGCAACCGTCTGCGGTGAGGGAAGATGATGGAATGAACGGAGGACGATAGAGTAGATGACGGGGGAGGGTGAGGATGGAAATGAGGATAATGCAGTTAGGGAGCAGACCGGAGAGGATTATGTAGATATTACTATATTTTTATAGTTTTTTTCAAGTTCACGTCTCGCAATGCATGACATGGTGAAGTTTAGAGCGCGACGCAAGCAACTCACTCACATTTCTCTTATTCTTTATTTCAATGCATTATGCAAACGCATTTTCATACACGTTCAAACTTTGGGTTGTGAAATAAAAAAAATAGAAAAAAATCAAAAATTTATGTATGTCGTTTCTGTGCACTAGGCACAGTTTTCGTTGAGAGAAAATGATGTTCGCAAGCCTATGTTTCCATTAGTTACGAGATGAATATCTAATCTAATGCCAGCAACTGTTAATAGAACAAAAAAGAACAATTAGAATATAGACAGAAATGTTGACAGTGATATTCCTCGATAACTTCACTATAGTTTGCCTGAATAGGATCTTCGCTGTATTCCGGATTTTCTGTTTCCTTTGTGTACGGCCGAGGATTGCGTCGCCTGCAAAGCTATATCTAGCATGGCTAGAATTCGCCGGACTACAATCTTCAAAGCACATGATATTTAGCCTCGCTCTTAAACGTATTGGCTATCGACTTCTCGCTAGAGTACGAAAATTTTGTTTCTCGAAGTTATTCTTGCAAACTTATACAACAAGGATCTCATTTCAAGCCGTTTCAGCATATGCAAATTTTGGCTATGTAAGGCATGTAATTAGCGTAGGACCAAAGAGGAGTTCGGTATATAGTTCTATTGTCATGTACAAGTATATAATTGTAGGTATTTTCCGAGACGACTCTCTTGCAAAAGATCCTTTTAGCAAGAAACTATGCAATTTTAGCTTTCAAAAATACCGGGTTTACATGCGTTCTTACTTTTTGTAGGTTTACAAATAAGAAATGCCCTCTGCCTCCTTTTTCTGCTCCCCCAACTGCACAACCCCTCCTGATATTACGGACTTGGAAACGAAGATTAGTTTGTACTACACGATCAGTGGTATTGAAGTTCATAATTTATATATTATTGCCTTCGGAATCGGTTAACTTGTATTTACGGAAGGCGGTTTCAGGCACTATATTTATGGTCTTCAATTTGTTCACTTTAGCTGTTATGCTAATTGATGCGGATAAGCGAGCCAGGGACTATAGAAGACTGCAGATTGCGTTGCAGGTAACGATCTTGACCTAGCTCCCCAAAATAATAAAAAAGTGGGCCTGATGAGTGCCACAAAAATGCTGTTCATACACTGAGCGAAATTTCACTAGCACACGCTACCACCGTGAAAATTCACTAACCCGCTAGGGAATACTTCCCTAAAAACCGTAGGGGGAGGTTCAATTTTTAGGGAATTTTCGCTGTGGTATCGTGTGCTAGGGAATTATTCCCTAGCGGGCTAGTGAAATTTCGCTGAGTGTACCACCTTTAAAGGTAATAGGAAGTAATTATCATACCTAGAGTTCGGCAGATGACTCATGACCAAATCATGAAAGTGCCTTCTTTGTCTGCGTCTCTTCATTCCTCTCCCCTGTCTCGGTCCATTCCTACACTTTCATGACCAAGTCATCGGTCATCTGTCGAACTCTAATCATATACCTCTTGCAGATAGTTTGTACCCAGCACGACATCGTGCTTTCCTCGTACAAGCTAATCATTCCCGGAAGAAGTCTCGTGCTCTACGGCATCGGGGCCACCTCCTTCATTCCCGTCGCTTTCTCAATCGTACGACTTTTTTCAAAAAGGTCCTAATATAAATTTCAGCTACTCTACCTGACCGGCCTACTGGAAATCGGTTCCGTTTACGCTGGGTCCACGTTTTACCGTTACAAGGCAATTCGAGAGCATGACGATGAATCTCTGAGAACTGTTCAGATGATCATGAAGCAGAGCGATAGCAAGCCGTCTGTAACGCTGTTCTTCTTACTGCATAATGCTTGGCTGCTATCTCTCGTGCCCATAACCCACTTTATCGTAGAAAATGCAAGAGAAGACGTAGAGGTAACCTTATTGCTAACGTTCAATCGTGCTGTTATCTAGATTGAGTTCCCATCACTGCGAGGAGTTGTGTTTTATGAAGATAAAATTGCAGCATTTGGACCCATCATTGGCTTGGGTAGCGTGTTTGAAAAACTACATAGCCTTGGACAACGCCAAATTTGCGCTAATCGCACCAGGTAAATATTATTTCTCAAGCTGTAAGGGTCAGTTCTTAAAGGTGGTGTAAACAGAACAACATTAGAAACTCCCGCCACGAAGAGCCTGTACAGACTCAAAAGATTACGGTAATGACAGCCAAGCCAAACATTCGACCAAACGCAATTTTCCGCAAACTATTCTACGGATCGCATACTGTATCGGGTCTAAATAATTGTTCGCGCCGCTATTTTTTGAATTCCCTGTACATCAAGCAACTTTTTTCTCACGTTTTCTCAGCTGTGATTTTTACTGTGATTTTGTTTAGAATTAGCACCCTGAAATCACAAAAAGCATGCCTGATTAGTGCCTCAAAAATTCTGTTTACACCACCTTTAACTCGGTGAAAAAAAGTCTCGTGATAATAGAGAACCACGCATTTCGTTCTGCGTATGGCGCTAATTACAGTTGGATTTGTCATCTCCATACCGATGATGGCCAGCATGACTTACTGTTATGCCAAGATGATTACGGTACTCCGGAAGAGCGCACATTGGATGAGTGAGAATACTAGAATGTATGTATGCAATAAGTGATAATCTTCGCATCTCGAAAAACCTGGATGAAAATAAAGTTGGACAAACTTGACCATCCGCTCTACATTTTTTATACAGATTAGAAGATGAACATGAGGTACTTTCAGATTTCAAAAGCGGGCCGTAGTTTCTATCTCCCTACAGGTAAGATTTCGATGGGCCTGGAGATTGTTTTGCTGCATGAGCTTGAAATTCTACTTTTTTATTTATCGTTTGCACTATGAGGTGCGCGGCAGGATTGGGGAGGGTTACGATAAGAAAGGGGAGGAAATCTTGGGGGAATCTTCACTTGAAAAAAACTTCGTTGCGGGGTGGGGACGATGCTTGACTTTCAAGACTTCTAGATGGGGAAGGGCAGCCGCAGAAGAAGTTAGATTACTTACTCTTTAATGATTTTCTTTTAGATTTCGGTCCCCCTAATTTCCGTGATGGTTCCTCTCGTCATTTGTCTGACCATCGCCGCCTTTCCTACGTCATTCCCCGTATCCTACGGAACGCAAAGTAACCGTTTTTTCGTTCTATAAATCAATTTATTACTATTGATCTTGTAGTTTATGAATAAATATAGTCTAACGCTCTGTCCTCAGATATAATCGCCTTTTGCGCGGCAATCACCAACTCGCACGGGTTCTTCAACTCGTTCATCGTTCTCATTCGATCGCCTACTCATATCAAGACGGCGAAGGCGCTAGTGAGAAATCCGATAGATACGATCAAGGCTTCCCTTCATCCTCCCCCCGGCATTTTTGCACTCAACCAGCAGGGACTCTCGATGCACAGGTTTCATTCTGTCGAATTGCACGCGCATGTTGTGATAAAAAATAATATTTAATATTTATTCATTTATTATTCAAATATTCTCTTGCAGAATGCCAATTCACGTCTACAGAGGATCCGTTATATCGATAGCATGAGCTAAGTTGAGAGCAAACACCTACGTATAGTGGAATAAACGGCGATCCGTCAGTTTCTCCCGTTCCAAAATGAGTCTAATTCTCTCACATTTGCACACTCTCTCGCCTTATATTCGGAATAATTTTCCGACGGGGATCTTTTTAGTCCACTATAATTCCGCACAATATTCTGACAGCAATGTAAATGTTAAGCGAACGAGATGCCGAAAATTAACCCTGACTTTGGCAGGACTCTCGCACGGAAAACACCGTATCCTAACCGCATTTTGGCTCGTTCGCTTAACATTAAGAACACTGTGTCCGGCCAGTAGGTGTGAATCCCGACAAGAAGTGCTTTGCTTCTCCATGGAGTTATTTCATATTGCCATTATCAATTTTTAAATGTTTAATTGATGAGAACAAACTCCAAAATACATAGGCTAAGGGATTCGATTCAGGTTCATTTGAGATTTTTTTATTCGAGATCATGCAGATTCGAGGAAATCTTCCTCTCTTCACTATTCGATTTTGATCACCCTCTTGTCATTTGAAATGTGAGCACAAAACGAACATGCTGAATGAACTTATTCATAACTTGGCGTAGTTCCGGCCATTAGGTGTGAATTAGAAGTGTGAAAACGCAAAGCGACATTCGCACTCTCATTCCCTGTGCGAGGGGGTCGCCTCGCACGTGCGACTCTCATCCCTGATAATGCTAATCAAGTCGCACGTGCAACGTCCGACTGACCCATTCGTCTAATTGAAACAACCTTTTTTCGGCGAAAATACAACTGATATTACAGGTTCCACGGGAGTTGTCCTCAAAAACGGAACGATTTAATACTTTTGATTGAGATAACAAACTATTCCCGCTGATTACGCAGTCCAATTGACTACTTACGTGTTACCATGGCAGACATTAATAGAATTGCAAGCAAAAAGGGGCCGGAGAGGCAGATCGGCGCGCGTATTTGCATAGACAGTTCGCAATCGTTTGCGCACTTTTTGTCAACTTTCATGGAACTTGTTATAATGAGGTCGAACGTCCTCGCACTATGCGACCAATTATGCGTAGAGGATACGAATCGTGTACTTTCGACGGTTATGTTTCACGATCAATTCATAATGAACCTTTGCCTTGTTATCTTCGGATGGGCGAAACATAACCATTAAAGGTACACGATTCGTATCCTCTAATTATGAGCCCACAGCCATTCACAGTCGCATAGTGCGACGAATGAGGAGAGGGAGGATGGACAAAGTCGCACTATGCGACGTGCGTTTGCACACCTCTAATGTGAATCCCGACAAGAAGAAGACTTTGCTTGTCCATGGAGTTGTTTCATATTGCCATTATCAATTTAAAAGGTCCCACAACCCACTTATTAACAATGGTCACTTACGTTATGAGCACCCTGATCATGAATCAGGCATTCCCACTTTCCGATTTTGCGTTTGAGCCTCACTATCCCGCTTAGAACAACCACTCTTCGAGCGAGAGACCGTGCAAAGTGAGGAGAGCGCAGAGAGATATATAAATAGTCTAAACCTCAATTAGTATAGACGTGCCTTTCGCGATCCTTTAACGCATTATTAAAGAGTGTTAAGTTGAACGACCTACACACAGAAAAATATGTATAAAGTATTGAATGTATTGAGAGAAATGTATTGCTCGGAATTCACTGTGTACGCATACATTGGACCCCTCCAAATACATTTACTGTATTCTGTGGGATACATCAATGTTGTAAGAGTATCTTTTAGCGCATTCAATATATTCCATATTATACATATTTTTCTAGACTGGCAGTGGGTCATTTCAATTACCGTCCAAGACATTTCTTCCGTCTGCGAAAAAAAAAACAAAAAGAATTTAAAACGAAATCACCTATGGAAGACAAATATGCTAAACATTTGCAAAGTGAAATGTGTAAGAATGTCACAAAAGGCTAATTGTGTAAGGCGATAAACTTTCGTATCGAGATCTGCAATTTGCTCCTTCTTTACCCTACATACGTTTACGTTAATGCAAAAACGCCGACGATCTCAAGATCTATCTATGCCCAGGTTCCTCTATATTCTAGCGAACTTCAAAGTGCTATCAATGACATTCATGAATGGTCTAATCAGTGGAACCTTACTCTCTCTATTCCTAAATGTTATGTTCAACACTTCGGTTCATTGTCACCTAGACGTTCGTGCACTCTAGACGACCAAGTATTAATTGTCAAACCAATAGTCAAAGACCTAGGCATCCATTTCGCTTCATCTGGATTATCGTTTAATAATCACATATCTAATATTAGTGATAAATCTCGTTCTCTCGTAAACATAATGTTTAGAACATTCCACTCCCTTACACCTAAGGTGTTCCTTGATGCCTATGCTGTGTTATACGCCCTATTCTAGAGTATGTATCGCCCGCTTGGAATCCAACTACAGTATCTTTGACCAATGAACTCGAGTCAGTACAACGCTATTTTACACGTCGCGTCTACTATGCCCGCTGTGGCATCCCTTATGTCTCATATAACGAGCACTTGGCCTTCCTCTCCCTTCAATCTCTTGAGATTCGTAGAACTGTTAACGATGTCATGTTTGTGTATAATTGCGAAAGCAAAAAGAGCAAAATAAATGTTGTAGCTACGGAGTGCACGACCATTTCATGTTCTTTCTTTCGCATCTAACCTCCGATAGAAATTATAGTGTGGATGCGGAAGTGTCTCGTCGCAAATTTCTAAATAATTTGAGACCGAACATCCTGCTGCATGACGGTTCCAGTTGTAGATGATAATTAACATATTCCGCTATAAGAGAGTGTTCTTGAACAGTGGGAATATCACGTTTCCGTAATTGGTCGTCTGCGCTATATTCCTACAGACGCACTTTGTTCGCACCCCTCATCTTCCATCGTACATTTTGCAGAGTGCTATATCGAATCGACACCAATAGCCAATTTCTCTGGTCATCAGTTGAGTAAACTCAACTCCTTGAGTATCTGGTCTTATGCCGTCGGCCTCCTTCTTCTGCTCTCCCGACTGTACAACTCCGCCAAATATTTCTGATTTGGAAACCAAGATCAGCCTGTATTACTCCATAAGTGGTAAGAGTGACTCGTGAATGGATTTACGACTGTAGTAGCTTACTATCTGTTATAGAATTCGTTATTTCAGGCACAATTTTTATGGCATTCAATCTGTTCACTTTAGCTGTTATGCTAATCGATGCCGACAAAAGAGCGAAGGAGTATAGAAGACTGCAGATCGCATTGCAGGCAGGACTATTAATAATTTCGCTGTTTTGAGCGCCAACTGAATCTTTCAAATATACACGTTTCAAGCGTCATTTTGAAAAGGATTGCAGATTATCTGCACGCAACATGATATCGTGCTTTCCTCCTATAAACTTATCATTCCCGGCCGAAGTCTCGTGCTCTATGGAATAGGAACTACTTCATTTATACCCGTATCGATTTCAATTGTAAGTGCTCAACCCAACAATAAGGATCATAGCGAAATATGTGCGGTATTTTAGATAGTTTATGTATTTCAGTTGCTTTATCTCACGGGGATTGTAGAAATCGGTTGCTTCTATGTTGGTTCCACGTTTTACCGTTACAAGGTGTGTTTTGCGATGATCATTAGGCAATAGGTCGTGCAGATAATCATGAAGCAAGAGGACAAGAAGCCGTCAGTTGAACTATTTTTCCTCGTAAATAACGTTTGGCTACTAACACTTGTTCCCACGACTTATTTCATAATGCAATATGCAATAGAGGATGTAGAGGTATATGCACATGCAGTTCTCAAATGTATATGTATATGTAGCTTTATCAATTATATACATGGTTTATTCTCTATTTTAATGTGCCCGCCCATCTGCAGTAGATTTTTCCAGAATTTGGACCCTTCTCTGGCCTGGGTTTCGTGCCTTCGAAATTACCTCGCGATGAACAACGCTAAGTTTGCGCTCATCGCTCCAAGTATTATTGATGAAAAAGTTCCGCCAGTATACTCATTCCTACTTTCTCTGCACATTCTTTATGCCGCTTCGCTCTTAAGTCATAAACAGGAATGAGAGCTAGTACTGATCGAACATTTCCGTCTTATGTTCCAAGAAGATTGTGATTTTAATCTTTGGGCCCGTTTCTCCCCATTCAAAAATACTGAAAAAAATTGATTATCATAAGTAAACAATCACACATATCTAATATAATATAAACTCCAATACTTCCAGTTGGCTCGCTCATATCAGCGCCCAGCCTCTCCTGCCTCTTCTACTGTTACGTCAAGATGATTTTAGTTCTGCGGAAGAGCGCACACTGGATGAGCGAGAGCACCAGAATGTAAGCTTTTTTTAGGTTTTTCAAAGCAAAAATAAATTAAATTAAGCGTTTTTTTAGTTTTTTTAAAGAGCATTACGATTTTAAAGAGAAAAAAGAAAGACCCGTTAACTGGAATTAGAGCGCGCCTAGCGAATGTGACAACTCGATCAAAATATACGGGAGAGCGAAGAATAATGAGGAAAACCGTTATGTGAAGATATAATCTCTAAATAATCTTGAACTATTTTTGTCTATGTCCACCAGCAAACCTTTCGCAACAACGGGATTAGAACCCGCGGCTGCCGAACAAGAACCAACTCTCTTACCACTATACTATCGAGACAACCGCTAACCTCTACTCATTGCTTACCCATAATCACATCTGCTCCAGTGAGCAACGTTCGCCTAGTTCATTCTTATTTTCCCCTCTTCCCTTTCGCGGTCGACCGGTAGATCAACGTAGAGGATGAAAATGAGGTAGCGAGTGAGTCTCGCAATTATCTCAAGAATATCGTGAGATCAGAGAGTGCGAGAGAGTGTGTAAAAACAAGAGAGTAAAAGAGAGCATCAATCTGGTGCTCAGTTTCGCTCTCTCAAAAATGCTCTCTCGCCAAGAACGAAGAGCTCCGAGATAATGACTAGATTTTCTGAGCTCAGATCGCTGACCATTATCTTAGCTAAATAATGGGTAGCTAACGTTTTCTAGCTATTAAAAATCATTTATGTAATCTAGATTTTTTCATAAAATTAAGTGAAGAATTTCAAGCATAAAAAATAAGAAATAATTCACATTTCTAAAAAAAAATAAATTTGAAATTTCTGAATCTGAATTTCAGATCAATTATTTAGGAACGGGTCAGCTGAAACATATAATACGCAGTACTTTTAGCTTTCAAAAACGCGCCGTCGTCTCGATTTCTCTGCAGGTAGGCAAGCAAGCATTGCTAGCAGAGTTTTCTGTTCTGATCTGCAACTAGTATAAAAAGATATGATGAGTTGGGCATTCAATATTGAGCGGTCAGCTACCTAGATTGAGTTGCGCAAGATTTTTTGTTGCCGTTGTAGACTCCGCATGAATCTTCCTTCGACCCTCAGATTGCCCGTCACCAAAAGAGCAGCGTTCCACTAATTCGTGCCTCTACAGACCTCGGTTCCCCTTCTCTCCATCATCGTGCCTCTCGTCATTTGCTTTACGACTACCGCCTTTCCGATGTCATTTCCTGTGTCGCAAAGTAATCTGCTTGCACATTTTATCACATCCTTCAATACGTTTACGAAAATAATATACGGGGTTCGCCATATATAATATTTTTGAGTTGTATGATTATAATGCATTCTATGATGTTCCAGGCTATGAATAAATTAGACTAGCCTATGCTCTCAGATATAATCGCCTTCTGCGCGGCAATCACCAACTCCCACGGTTTCTTCAACTCCTTCATCGTTCTCATCCGATCTCCCACGCACATGACGACAGCCAAGGCATTGCTCGCGCGGCCGGTAGAAACCATCAAAATGGCCTTCGTTCCAAATATCGTGGGATCGGCAGCAAACCAACAGGGATCGTCGGCGCACAGGTCCGCTGGTGGAAACACCTCAGATAAAGGATAGAAAACAGTGCCCGGAAATATTCTTGATCAAGTGATATAAGTTTTTTATTCATTCCAGGCAGATTACACTCCTTACTCAGTGTGCAAAATAGTATTTATATACGATTCCAGAATGCCCGTCCACGTATACAGAGGCTCATCCTTCACATAAGCTAACAACGGAAATAATAGCATTGCAATTTCAATATTTATGCATGATTTGTCATTGTGTAACCGTTGGCTTTTGTTGTTCTCATGCTGGTTACGTCCACCACGCCCCCTGGATCGAGAGCCTTGTCTTCCTGGTGGGCCTTGTTGGAGAGTATACTAGAGAGAAACACAGAGCCGGAGAGTACTTGATCATACCATACCATCCCTGTCATAACCCATGACACTGATAAAACTATCCTATCCTATATAAAACAATGTTATTGAGCAAAATATTATTCTCCGTACCGCTTCGCTGTCTCTCGTGGAAAATAGGAAAAAAATAATCGACTGAGTTCTACAGTAATCGTCAATGAGTTTTTCTTAGAAGAAGAAAAAAAATTTTACACTATCTGTTCTGCCAATTCACGGCAAAATATGGAAGTGAAAAATGTAGCTCCTAGAGGCGGCGCCTCTAGGAGCTGGTCCGGGGCGGCGCCACACAGACAGGAATCGAAGCGGCGCCTCTAGGAGCTGGTCCGGGGCGGCGCCACACAGACAGGAATCGAGGCGGCGCCTCTAGGAGCTGGTCCGGGGCGGCGCCACACAGACAGGAATCGAGGCGGCGCCTCTAGGAGCTGGTCCGGGGCGGCGCCACACAGACAGGA
>LS824024.1:4305-21805 GCA_900490955.1 Micoletzkya japonica
CTCCAAGCATGCTTTATACGAGATTGCAAAGCCTGCCAATTTAAAATGGCCTGCTAATTCGAGACCTACCTTGCTTGACTGTCGAATCGGGGGTCCCTTTTATGGTTATCTTGCATCTGGTCCATTCTAGCTAGGACATTGCTCGATTTATGGAATAGATGAAACATTGTCATGAAAAAGACCCGATTCGACGGCACTACTCTCAAAGCAACGTGGCTCTACGACCCCCATATTCCGGGTCGTAGACTTGCCAGATACTTTCCCATAGGCAGGCTGCGAACTGCTTGCACTTCTCGCGTACTTTAACTGCTTTTGCCCAGCTATATAGGGTGTTGTTGTCCCAACGTACGTTAGGCTGGATGCCAGCACCTGAAAATCATAACATATTTTTTACAGTAAAATAAGCATACGTAGGCGTGATTGTCCGATCGGACGTTAGGATGGGCGCCTGCACTAGAGACTCATTGTGTACAACACTTGCTAGGATGGCTGCTTTTGATTTTAACTAATTATGTAATTTTGTGTCGGACAACACTAGCCCGTGTATGAAAATAAGCAATTATCCGGTGCGCACTGATTGCAGAATTGTGAGATCATCGATGACCTGTCCACTTATACGCCCAAGTCGTTCGATCTGCGTGAAATAGTATTCGTCGCCCAGATGCCCCACGCACGGTTGGTTATTGCCTGTGCAGCTAGCTTCGACTTTAAAAGATTAAGAAGATTGACCTTTTATTGATCCGTTGCTCTTTTTTTTGCTGCCCTTCTCTCTCTTTACTAGCGGTTCTCGAATGACGATTAATGCATGCACAAAACGAAACGAAACGACAGTTCGTACAGGATTACTGTATTTTTTCCATACGTGGGCGGACTGTCCCATAGCCCGTTAGGATGGGTGCCGGCACTAGAAAATCATAGTGCAAAACGCTTGTAAGGATTGTCCGCTTGTGATGTTCCCTTCTTGCGTAAGGCAGAATGCACAAATGTTAGGACAAACACTACCCCATGTAAATACGTGCATGTTTTCAGAGGTGGCGTCCAACTGGAGTACTCTCCGTGGTTCCAATTCCTCCTCGGCCTTCTCCAAGTGGACATTGAGTACAGCGACCACTTCCAGTACAGTCAGTTTTGCCTTATCTTTTTTTAAATGATTTATCGGTAAAACGATATTTATTGCGCGAACGACAGCGCATAGTAAGGTAGAATAAAAATTTTTTTTAAAAAGTAAAGTGATTTTAAAATGTTGTTAAGCGAGATTTTTCAGAACCCGGTGCGCGCATTATGCTCGAGGTTCGGATGGGATACCGTAATCGCGGGGACGGGGCGGACGAGTGGAAGGAGTACCTGGAGACGAATACCACGAGGACGATGGAGTGCAGGATTGGCGAGGATAAGGCAAGAAGGGGAGATTAGGAGAGCCATTTCCGTATATGGGTAGTCTGCCCAATTATATTTTGTTCAGCGGTTATAATATCAAAAACCGTAGGTTTTCAACTCTACAGTGTGAATACGTCTAGAATTCTGTATTGGCAAGCTGCCAACAGCGCCGTAGATTCACCCCATTGGGAGTAGGCCAATCTCTTTCCCCTGCAGCATGCCTCGGGCAATCTCTACGACTGTGACGTGATCGACCTGTTCGAACTCGGCTCGAACCCGTACCCCTTCTACCTGCTCAACATTCGTATTCCCATCGATCGGGTGAGTGTCTTATGGGAATGCCCTTGATTATTCATATGAATAAATAAATCAGTGATATTAGATTTTATGTCCAGATCCTGGTACGGTAGTGCAAGTTGTTTGTAAGCCTTGCTTGATCATAACCAACTGGTCAAGGCAGCCAATCTTCTTGCGTGGACTAGCCATATTCAGGGGAACATACAGTATTTGACTGTAATTTATGGAGTAGGACCCCCTCCCGCCCGCAGGGCCGCCGCTTACTATGAAATCACTGCAGTGCGAAATTACCCCCAAGTTCTCGATTTACATGGCGTCCCTTCAGCATTTGGAAAATGAGCCCTACCGCGAAATTAGTTTCAAGTATAGGTATTTATCCCCTGGCCATATTTCCACCAATTCAGCTTATTCACTTATCCTTGATGACCTTTTGAATATTGTCTGCAGGAAGCCTGCCAGCGAGACGACAGCGCGCCCAACTGTGCAATTGGTATGATCAACGCGCTGCGGGTGGTGGTCAGTTTTAGCTATTATATTAAAATAATAATGCTAATTTATTGACGACGCATTTACTGCGTAACGAGTTGAGGATCTCGTTTATGACGTTATTGACCTCTTACTGAGGCTCTAGCCGAAACCTACGAGTGCTGAAGCGGTACTTTTCTCTCATATTCATGCTTTTTCATGCCTAACATTCCGTAATTTGTAACTTGCAGGCCATCCACCAGAATGGCGGGTTCACGATGATCTGGCTCTGGCTCAAGACTGCCCTCCTTCCGATTGTGACGGCCGCTCTCTGGTGGTCAGTTTCGTTCATTCGTTCATTCATTCACGGGGTCGTGTGGTAGGGAGAGCGTTTAGAGCATTGCATTCGAATCTTTTGATGGTTGTGCGCATCATTACTGGTAATATAATATAATTTATCACCACAAAGTGTGTATCAGCAAGTGAAAAATGGCACATACGAAAAGATATGAAAGAACGATAAGAATGATAAGAACGATAAGTGGTATTTAGTGCTACGCGCTGCGGTTATAGTGAATGCCCGTTATGCTTCACCAACCACAGTTTGACAAGTCATACGCGCATTACAGATAGAGCACGTGATTCGTATACGTCCGGTAGTTATGCTTCAGGGGATAAATACTCATACTTGAATATATCTTCGCGGTACGGGTCATTTGCCAGATGCGGCAGGGTAGCCATGTAAAAAAAAGAATTTAGTACATTGGTGGGGATAATTTCGCACTGTGCTACGGGTAATTTCGTAGTAAACGATGACCTGCGGGTGAGGGGTCCTACCCCGTAAATTACAATCAAATACTGTATTCTCTCCTGTTATGCTTTACCCATCGAATGATAGCAAACCATAGGTTCACTATCAATGGATCGCGAAGCATAGCCAGTAGAGCCGTCGAATCGAGTCTTTTTCGTGGTTATGTTTCATGTATAAAGCCGTCAATGTCTTGCTTATACTGAACTAGATGAAAGAAAACCATCAAAAGGACCTGATTCGACGGCTCTATTAGCCAGTAAACGCCGAATCGAATGCTCTAATAATAGATTGATCGTGGAACATCGAGAGACCGTTGCACAGGTTCAACTCCCGTCTCCGCCTGCTGCCCCGAGGCATGATGCTGCTGGAGAAGGCCATCCTCGCCCTGGGCATCGCACTGGCCGTTCTGGATGGTCCGTGAGCAAAAGCTTACTTTTCCAACGATATTTTTTACTTTATCAACTATAAATTACTGTAGAAACTGTATATTTTTTAATGTTTTTACGTGTTTTGCTACTAATATTAGGTACTAAAGTGATGATGTGCGCTATTTCTATGCAAAGGCGCGGACTGTCTCTAATCTCCCCTCCAAACTGCTCCCATTCAGCCCCGATCGAGTGGCTCTCCCTGTTCGCCCGCGTGCCCTTCCTGCTGCTACTATCGGACCTCAGACAGGTGTCTCGTAATTTATTATTATTGTTGTGAAAGATTAACTGCGGAAATTTCGTATATCTAGGCTAATTATGATATTTTGAAATTAAAAAAAAAACAAGCAAAATACAACTTGTAGGGTCTGTTCTACGCGGTGCTGTTCTCCTTCTGGCTCATATTCGCGGGGGAACACCTCATCGACGACACGTCGAGAAACAATCTCGTGAGCTTTTATCCGATAATACCCGGCGATTGGTGGGAATGGCGGACATTTATCGCCGTTTTATCGCCAAGTTACCGATATATACAATTTACTAAATATAGTAGCAGCAATGTCAAAACTTGAACTTTCAATGCATTCATGCATTTGCATGGCATTATCCAACACAAACCTTTGAAAGTATCCTGTAATGGAGTTGTTTTGATGTTTACTCCCCTTTCGCCCTTCACTAGATTCAGCATCAGTTGGCTGTAAGTACAGTACCCCTCCCCCCTACAGTATCCCCCTACTTACAGTACTCATACCGTCTCAACCTGTCCCTAGTGGGCGTGGCCTCGCTCGCCCTCCTCCTCTACGACATGACCGAACGGGGCATGCAGCTGTCCGACCCCTTCTTCTCCGTCTGGAGCACGCACGCAGGCACACGCGTCGCGGTCAGGGCGCGCCAAATTTGAATTTGAATTAATCGTGCGATTGCAGTACGCCTCGATCTACCTGGCGCTCGCGTGTACCGTCAGCTACTTTGGATTCCTTCTTTATAAGGTATGGGTAGAGTCTTTTCGAAACTCCACTAAATATAATGCAATAATAATACAGCTGGACTAAGAATGAGTGAATAAGGAGTTTGCCTAGCTAGATGTTGTTTTGCCTAGGAATGAGAGATATGGTCTTTCAGATTATCGTAGTCTGGAATACGATCAGGCGGAAGCGCGCGGCTCATCTCTATCGAACGTCGGAGAACCGACGGCTAAAGGTTTGAAGACTATTGAACTGAACTCACGCGTCCAGCTCGTAAAGACTTTTAATCCCAGAAGACTATTCAATTTTGTCCATTTTCCGTGGCTGAAACGAGAGCAAAGTAACGTTAAATTAACTATGCCTCATCATATTAATGAATGCTATTCTCACAATAAAGCTGCCCCCATCACATGATTCCCTTATAGTGCGACTCGAGTGTTTTTTATGATCATTTTTGAATACATAAATCCACCATTCCGATTACGCTAAATGAGATACGATAATCAATTCTCGATTATCAGGTGGAGGGAGTCATCTACCGCTTCAAGTTCCTCATGCTCTTCACGTTGGTCTGCTCCGCCCTGACGATTGCCGCGTATTTCACGAGGTTTTTACAAAAAATTAATTCATATTTTATTTTTTTCACTCAATTTCTTTGTGTATTTTCTCTCATTTTTTTTGCAAACGACGAATGATGACCAAGCAAGCATCCCGCCTAAACCCCAGCGTTTGTAGGCGACCTGTTGCCTGGTTCCACTTTTGAGGTTGCTGGATCAATGTGATATGTTTTTTTTCGCATTATACGCCTACCAGGACTATCATCAATGAGCAACTAAAAATGTTATATTGGAAAATCGATAATTTGAGGCAATTCGGCGAGGCTTCACTACATGCGGATGAGCCGGACGAGTCAGTCATGACGCAGTCGACCTCGGCCTTCTTCACAGGTATTTATCTTTATTTATTTATTTATTTATTTATTTATTTATTTATTTATTTATTTATTGTTATTTATCTATTTATTTATCTTCACGGGTATCTCTCACCAAGTTTACTAGATATTTCTTTCCGATTCGATGACACTGGCGTGAGAGTACTTTCTTCACTTTGTGCACGGGTACTGATTGTGCATGCCTGGCCCCACCTCTACATGACTTTTCACTCTTTTTGACTCATTTTCTGCGCTAGAACAAAACTTTGCGCTAAGACGTTGTGCCTACATGACTAGGGTTCCCTTTTTTGACTCTTTTTCTCGGCGGTTTTTTTTATTTTTGTGGCTTTTAGCGCAAAGTAAAAGAAGGGTGAAAGGTCTAGATGAAGCTGATATTTGAACCCGGCTCTCGGAATACCATGGATACTACGGTAGTCGTTTGCAGGAACCTTCGGAATGTGGAATATCTACGTTCTGCTGCTGATTGCGATGTACGCGCCGAGTCACAAGCAGTACGCGGGAGCTGAGGGTACGGTAGGGATACTGTGGTTCGGATACGGGTTACGGTAGCTATCATAAGTGGGCGGCCTTCCCGACCGTATTTCGAGAAACAGGCCTACCATTGTACAGAATCGTGAATTTTCGAGCCTACCAATTGACAATTCCTGTCAAAATCGGGCCTATCAAAGTAAAATTCCACGAATATTTGGGCCTACCACCCATGCTATGGGTTGGCGCCCGTGTATGGTAGCTATAGAACCTGTGGTTGGGGCCTTCAATAAGTATGTTATAGTTCAACGAGCAACGTTTATGTAACATAATGCTGCTTTATTCGCCGTGAAAGTGGTCCATTTCCCGGTCCCTAATCAATGCTATTCCCCGGTCACCGGTCTCCGTTCAGGCCTGGTCGACGAGCACGATGAACTGATGCGCAGCGAGGGTGTCGAGTCGAATCCGCTGACGACCTTCTTAAAGCCGGCTACGGATTAGGCGAGAATTCCCGGATGCCGGATTGATTATTCATTCTCATTGTAACCCTTGTGTTTTTTGTGGTCTATAACTTATAGACTTTGATCACGTTTTTGTCTAACTCATACTAAGCATTCGACAGTTTTAAACGTTGTACTTGCCCTATGATTTCACTTCGAGCTATAATATTCTTGTAACGTTCAATTCTCTGGCAAGTCTGCTATATTACCATCTTGTTAGTCATTCGAAAAGCACAATTCTAGCCCAACGTCCTGCGCATAGCCAGCCTTCCAAGCATTATATTATTGCCCCGTTTACTGTTGATCTCTGCGATTGCATTCTGTTTTGATATGATGTGTACTGTTCTAGAGATTTCGATCTTCTCTTCACACAATCAGCCGATAGTCGCCTCTTTTCTCGCACACATGTGGATGTTTTGAAGCATAACCAACCTACAGAAAGAAAAAAAAATGGAAAAAAAATGGCAAAGCTGTAATCTAATCTCAATAGGTTGTCATCGCCCTATTCCCATCACCTCGACCCTCTTAGCTTGAAGCTCGTTCTCATCTGTGTACACTACTTATCACACCTTCCCCTCCCGACTGTAATCTCCCCCCCCCCTCCCCTCCTCCCCTTTCCTTCCTCAATCTTCACAGAAAACTCCCTCTGGGCATGTGTAATAACCATATATTGCTTATTCGGGGCGGGATAGATACATTGCTTAGCATTCCAGATATTTAACAGTAACCATTAATGCGGAATCGTTTGCAATGCTGTTCATTGCCTGAAAGAGTGTTTGTATGTTGTGACATGCTGTATGTTCTGATGAATTGTTTTATTGGCACAGAGGGGCTAAACAGATTGAGACATTCCAATCATTTCAATGCTATTTATGTAGCGCAACATAATGTTCCTGAAAGCTTGAATCTAGTGGAGTTCTTTTCCTTGCTATGTCTCATAATGGGTGAAAAACCAGAAAACATCTACTCGCTGTGATCGTGGAAATGAAGCATAGCTCCTAAATGTACTCTTGGGCACAGCCCTAGAGCAAAGCCCCCTATAGAGGATCCCTCTCAATGCGCTCTGGACAGTTCGGCAATGCGATACTCTCGGAACTTTGAGAGGCAGAGAGACGGAAGAGGAAAGAGAAGAAGAAGGAGAAGGGGGTGGGGGAGAGTATTGGTAGAGAAGAGACGAGCAAGGGCATTGTTCGTGCTTGCTTCTCAAGGGGGAACGAGACAAACAAGGTGTCTCTTGTATTGGGTGTGCTGAAGGACTGGAGATACAGTGTTGGGGTGATGCATAGCGGAAGGGTAGATACTTTAATCACAATTTTCGGACTGCAGGGCACATGTTATGTGAACGAGATACCGAAAAATACTCCCTCATTTGGGTAGGAACTCTCGCACTAGACACACTTCCGCCCAATCTTTCCGTCTCGTTCGGTCATCATTTATCACATTTTAACATTTTTAGCATTTTTTACCTTACTACTGGACTTATGGACTTCGATTTTTTGGCATCTTGCCAATTTCCAAACAAAGCGTCTGAAAGAAATGTAGCCATGCGTTGCTTATGCGGCAAGAGCCCATGAGCAAAGGGGAACTCGCTGATCTTTAGAGAAACGCACCTCCGAGAGAGATCTTTCGATCGAGAGGTAAACGGAGGAGAATGACTCTGGGTGGATTGGAACAAGGCTGGGTTGACTTTATGAAGTTCATCAGTAACATCACATCACTTCACACTCATTGCCGTTTAACAATGAGGCGAAAATGCATGTAAATGATGTACTTTACTGATAGATTTCGACCTTCCAGAACAGTAGATATCTGGGAGTATTCCTTCAGAAGACACGTGAGGTTCTTCGAACTCTCTTTTGGCTAGAGTATATTGTTTGTCCGAAATGGACCAACAAAAGCGGGGAAGGGAGGGAGCGAGGGAGAGTGAAAAAGGAGGCGTGTGCGCGCTGAAAGCGATACAGTCTCGCGTGTCTAACTCTCTATTCTCGTCCTTCCCCTTTTCCCTGATCACTTCCTTTTGTGGATTATACAAGGAGAGCAATAGAGGAATAGGCTACCCATTGAAAGCTCAAGCACTAGATGGATATTTACAGTGATCGTGAAACATACCTCACCATCACCGGCGAACATTTCCCTCCTCTGTTGCTTGTAGGGAATGGATTCCGGTAAACTCTTTCGTTCAGTGCACTATTATGCCAGTAAGTCGTTTCATCAGCACGAATTGTGAGATTTTTTTTAAGACCGAAGTGATCAAATGGTGGTTTCGCATATTTTCATGCAGAACGCCGGACACCCTTGCATTCCCTCATTTCTGAACCCGCTCATCCCGGTGGTGGTTTTTTGCTTGTGTAAGAGGTGTTGTCCGATGGACTTAGTCTGCTGTATTCGGCGTCTTTTCCTTAAAAGAAGAGGGGGGAGAAGAGAGGAAGATCAGAAGAGCGGAAAGAGGAGATGAAGCGAGGGCCAACGAAACAGGCAATGAACGGAGCAGGGTGATATTATTTAATTAATTTAAGGTTCATTTAAGATTATCGACGTAATCAAGAATGATAAAGATAAAGAATTCAATGAAATTCACCAGTCGCGCTCAATTTCACTCGAGAGTCTGCTATCCTAGTGAAATTCAGATGCCGGAGCTGAGCGGAGGACGCGGTGATATGATAGGAAGATAGAGGAATTTATTCGATTTCACAAGAATGTAATTATTAATAAGGAGACTCTCAACGAGGAAACAAGAGAAAGTAGCGAAAAAAACATTAATACCTAGATTATGGCCAGTACTACTTGCACACCAGAATATCTAGTCAATGAAAACTTCTCTGATTTCATCATAAGTGGTTATTACAACGGAAAACCTCCCATTCCTCTCATTTTCCACTGTTCCGCTTCCCGTCAATCTCCAGACAGTCTTTATTATCCAGCCCTTCTTCCGTAGCTCTTCACGCGTCTCCCCTATCCCCCCCATTCGTGCAAAGCCCTCAAAGCTCTCCCCCTCTCGTCTCGTTGCTTCTTCATCATTTGTCCAATAAACTGTCTCTCCCCTCCCCCCTCCCTCATAGCCAATGCCTATCCAAATGCCATCCTCAACCACCTCCCCTCTTCCATCTCTGGTCCGCCTCTTATCTCTCTGCATCTGCCGAACGCATTCTTGGGCTCTCCCTCCATCGTTACATCCCCCCTCCCCCCTCTCCCCCTCTCGAACGTGTTTCCCATAAGCATTCCTCCCTAGCTCGTTCTCCTTCCTTATGCCTCCACTTCTTCCGATCACTAATTATCACTAATCATTGCCCGCTCCGCCTCTCTATACCTTTTTATCCCTTTTTCACAATTTTCAAGCTTGTCTACTATCCCACGCGCATGATGTCTGCTATCCCAGTATGAAGAGATCACGCGGAGTAACAACTGAAACGGGAGAGATGAAAAAAATACAATATTTGACGACCCTTCCGTGCTCCGTCCCCTTTCATGCCTTTTCGGTTCGTTCGCTGCTCCGATGAGATTAGGTGCTCGAAGTTGAGATGATCTTATCACCGCTTACCAAGATCACCGCTCACTCTTCGCTCGTAGTTTGAGTGCCGACCAGTACAAAGCAACCATGTGCTCATGCATATATAAGCCAATTACCGGCAATGCCCTCAACTGCCACCGTAGGGATCAGTACTGTTCGAAGGACATGTCCGTTTCAAGACTACAGTCTAGTCGATCGGGCTTGTACGCGAGTGATAACTATGACGCTAGGTGACGCTGCTGAAACTGATCTCAAGATTGGCAAACCATACGAAAATTAGCTACGTACGCCAATAATCCCTCAGCTTGGGTCCTTTTGATTGGTGATCGATGTAAAATCAATTGAAAAGACACATCGGAAAGCTCCATCTAGATACAAGCGCTCTGTGTTAGATTAACGTGATCACAAAACCTTTCTTTGTTACCCACATCCATTCTCCCCCTCCCCATACCCCCTACTCCCCATTATTACCCCTATCTCCCCCTTCTTCCCTTGTCCCCCTTCACCCCCACCCCCTCATTCGATCCAGATGTCATCGGATCTCAACGCGCATGCGCGTCTCTTCCGAATCGCCTCCGCGGTTGCCTCGGAGGGTTGCCTCTCCCTTGCGCTTACCTCTCCCTCTTACCTCTCTCTTTCTCTAACCTCTCCCCCCTCTCACGCTTCCGCCTATTCGCCCCCTGTCCTTCCATGAGTTCTTCCCCCCCTCTGTCCATTGTCTCCCCTTCCTTCTCTCACCCTTTGCTCTTCTCTTTTTTTCTGCACTTCTTCCCACGCGCGTGAAACTATTTTTTTCAGCCAATGATATTCATGTGATCTTGAATCGCCCTCCATCATTGCGCGCTTTTGATAATTTTCTACATTGAAAAGCCCCTGACATTAATCAAATGAACGACTCCCGCTTGCTACATCTCAAATTTTAATGATTTATGCATGCTTTCTCTCTGCCTGCCCTTCCCTGTTAGCTCAAAAAACGGTGTAAAACCGAACTGAAGCTGAGCATACTTTCAATTTCTCGGTCATTCTTCCCTCGTCTCGCAATAGATATATCTACTCTCTGGTTCGCTCGACTGCCCCTTTCCCCTTCCCTTTCCTATAATATATCCCCCCTTCTCATTCCCTTCTCCGCACTTCCTCGCAGCTTCCGGTGTTGGCTAGAGCACGCTCCTCGATCTCTTATATATAGGCCTTTTCTCATTGCACAATAGATATTGCGAGATAAACTATTATATTTAGTACAGTCCACGATTCGCGCTTTTTCGTGATTACACTTCACCATCTGTAGCTGAAAATGTGAGCTATCGCTATCATTATTTAGTGCATATATCTCACTTGTTGTTTATCTATTTTCACGCAGAGAAATATGTATAGCGGGTTATACATTATACACAGTCATTTTCCCGCATGGCTCACCACTTGAAGACTTTCTATAAACAAGCCAAGTAATTGATAATATTCAACTATTTTATGTCTCCGACTTAATTTGCTGCCCTCCGTTTAATCTATTATATTTAGTATCAGCATGAGTCTTAGTTTGCTGGTTGTGATTCATACTGATCATAAAAGGCTAACCATCTTTTACGATAGAACGCGTGAAACATAGCAGCCCTCAATATCAACTAGCCTTGTAAATACCTAGATATTGATAGGACAGGAAAACAAACTTATCTAGGATCCCGTTGTTTTTTCCGTACTCTTTCATCAGCTTTGGGCATCTTCGAAAAAATGTGCTTATATGAAAGCCCTAGTCCACTATATTCACATCTCTTCCCGTTGAACCTTTTCTCCTTAC
The DNA here is from genome assembly GCA_900490955.1 of Micoletzkya japonica. Classification (NCBI taxonomy): domain Eukaryota; kingdom Metazoa; phylum Nematoda; class Chromadorea; order Rhabditida; family Diplogasteridae; genus Micoletzkya; species Micoletzkya japonica. The sequence goes on from LS824024.1 coordinate 15,866, forward strand.
GAGAACTCGCACTTTGCTTTTAGAATATGAATATTACAGTTGCGCCTTGCTCTCATTCACAACATCTTCATCATTATTCATTCCTGTTCCTGTATCGCGTACCTCACTTCCTGTCCACCAAATATCACAAGAAGTGGCCTACAACAATAGACAAGATAGACTCACCCCGGGGCAAAAGAGGAGAGAAAAAAGGGAGAGTTGAAGGGGGAGAAGGCAAAATGAAAGAGTAAACACGAGATTCCACTTATGAGCAGAGGGGAGGTTGACATCCATTTTATGGCAACCGGTAGAGGGGGGCAGAGACAAAAAGAAGAGGGCAAATACACTTTTTGCATGAATTCATCTCGGGTGATATTGACTAAATATAATACATAGATTCGAGGCGGCCCTGTCGACTCCTCTGCAATCCTTGCGTCAATCAACAAATTTAAGAAACAACTAGAGAGGTTTATCGCGGAACTCACCATTAATTGCAAACTATTATTTAATTTCCCTGACAAATCAGACGCGTTGCTGACAATGAGTAAGCTGCATGACGAAAGGAATGGGGAACCGTTCTCTGCACGTCCTAAACAGCCCTGCTGAAACATTTGTAATTTTGAACCTTTTTTAAACTATTTTTTTTCAAATTTAAAAAAACTATTGTTCTAATACTTGAGCTGCCTTCAATGCTCTCTCTGATCCGCAGTTTCCCCATACTATCCCCCCTCCCCCCATCCTCCTCTTCAAATCCCCGCCACCCATAATAGGAGAAGCCGTAAAACGAGAAGGAGAGAGCTCCCTTTAGTGTCATCCGACTGTACTTTCCGCGTGCTTCTGTCGCCACTTTCCGATGTGTTACTAGAATCTATGTTATTTCCGCATTTCCTTGAGAATGGCACAATCTGCCTATCTAGACACATAGATATGCATGTCAAAATCCTACCTTTTCATGCATATGTCTCACATTATTGCATGAAAAGGGTCCGTCTAAACGTGTGTCTATAGCTGTCGACAGCTCCCCTAGCTAACCCATTATCCCTATTGCACCCCACCTACCCTCCCTTATCCCCTCTTCTCACCCCTCCTGGAGGGAGAGATACCACTTCACGCAATCAACAGTGCGCGACGACTTGGTGCCCAAGGTTGAGAAAAGATAGAGGGGAGGAAGGGAGAGAAGAAGAAGTAAAGGGAAGCCATTTCCTGCTCTTCTTTCTGTACCTTCTTTGATGCTAACCGCCATGTGGGGGAATAAGGTATATTGTACCTTGCTGGTTATCTCTAAATATTGTCGGAAATAGGAACGAGACTACCGACGGAACGGTTTCCTGAACAATAATTCATTGTACAGTGTTTATTGGCAACGGATTAATTTGCTCTTCAGTTAGCCATTCAAGTTTTTTTCAAGTTTTTCAAGTTTCAAGCCATTATGTGGTTCAATTTTGGAATATTTGCTAAATCTGTGTCTTATATTTACCCCGGGACGTTTGGTACAAAAGGGTGGGGGGGAGTTGACCCGTTGGTTTTCGGTTACAGGGCGTTTATGTAGTTTCTTTATATTGGCCTCTATGTTAATTGTGACCTGAAGCTTACAAGGATAGCAAAATCGGAAACCTCTATTCTTTTTCAGTCGATCATTTTGCCATGGAATGGTAGATTTGGTGAATTTCAATATAATTTTAAAAAGCAAATCAGCAAGGTATCCATTGAGCTTTTCGCTTTCACGTCGTATTATAGTATTAAAATTGTTCGTACATCGCGAATGACGACTGCGCAACGTTGCGCTGGGTCACTTTGAGTTCGGTGTGTCAGACTCATATTCTACGTTCTGGCCGCTAGCTATCTTATTATCACAATGTATAGATGTTCAACGTTTTTTGTGGTTATTTTTATTCGTTTTACAATAACGGTGGATCGAAAAAAGTGGGAACGGAAACCAAATGTTGCTTATCAATTTGCGATAGTCTGTTTGTGTGGCTTACTGTAAGTTGAAAATGTCAAACTTTTCCTATTTCATAGACGGTCTTTAGGAGGCATGAGGCTACGGCCGGAACGGTTTTATGTCAAACTTTTTGGCGCTTGTAATATTCGCGGTAGCTGTTCCATTGGTTTTCCTTGGAGGATCTCGCCAAGGGTCTCTCCCCCCATCTCTCTTTCTCACGATCTTCCATTTTGCGTCGTCGTACGGGAGGGGGAGGGGGAGAGGGGAAGACTGTCCCTCCCTCCCTTCTTCGCGTGGTACCCCGCCGCCATTCGTCCGCCGATTTCCTTTCACTTCAAAGGAAGGAGAAGAGAAGAGAAGAGAGCGTCTCTCCCCCTTCTTTCTCGCTACTTTCTTCCACTACGCACCCTTCACGTCTTTTTCACGTTCTGGCACGTTTTTTCTTCTTCCTACTTTGACTTTTTGCCCTCTCAAGGTTACTAATATTACTGCAAATGCGGAAATGAGAGGTCCCCCGTCCACAACATTAACTCTGTAATCATCGATCCGGTCAAATCCGGCCTAGTATTGCGTTTTATGATGCAGGCCTGCAGAGATCGACGTTTCTGGATATATGTATCTGGCATATATGAAATCTCTTGTAGACCTGATAAGGTGTTCCTGTAGTCACGAATTACCGTTTGATAATGACTAAGTTAAAGGTAGTGTAAACGGAACAACATTAGAAACTCCCGCCACGAAGAGCCCGTACAACCGCAAAAGATTACGGTAATGACAGCCAAGCCAAACATTCGACCAAACGCAATGTTCCGCATACTATTCTACGGATGGCGTACTGTATCGGGTCTAAATAATTGTTCGCGCCGTTATTTTTTGAATTCCCTGTACATCAAGCAACTTTTCGCTCACGTTTTCTCAGCAATTTGTAAAAGTTTTTAATTTTTACTTTTATATTTGTTTAGAATTAGCACCCTAAAATCACAAAAGCATGCCTGATTAAAGCCTCAAAAATTCTGTTTACACAACCTTTAATAGCATTCAGGCAAATATAGTGGATTAAAAAGATGCGTCGGAAAATCATTCCGAATATAAGACGGGAGAGTGTGCCAAAGAGGGAGAATTAGGCACTCATTTTGGAACGGAAGAAACAGACGGATCGGTTTATTGCACTACACCGTACGATCGCTCTCTGTGCTAGTTTCCATCTTCGGTCCGCGCATCTTCAATTTATATCCTCAATTATAAATATTGAAATATCTTCGTCCCATAACCGTCTCTTCCATCATTTCGCCACCCCTTGTCCTTATAGCCTTCCTAAAAGTCGTAAATGGTCTCTCCCAAGTATTCAAAAATATCGCATACTCAAGAGGTATGCGATTTTATTGGCAGCTTGAAACAGAACAATCTCTACAACGTCAATGCTCTACTTTCAGCTCTCTATCTCTGAAACCTAAGCTTCTCCCTCGCACTCTAAGCTAAACTTCCTGTACAGTCTAGTGTTCGTCAGCGTTCTTGTACCCCATCATCTTCTATTCTCTCCCCTATCTCCCCCCCGATTCCCCCCTATTTCTCCCCAATCCTCCTTTGTCTCCCCCACCAAACTGTGTTCTTTCGACCCCCGTCCCCCCGCTCTTTCTCTCGGATTATGCTCCAACCCAAGTTGTGTACATTCGAGTTTCGCCTCCTCATTCTCTGCCTCTCGCACGCAATCTTTCTCAGAGAAGAGGCGCGAGAAAAAAATGCGGAAGCTTCGGGGAGAGTAGTTGGGTAGATAGATAGAGGGCATTGCTTGTTTGATTGACCAGTAGAGCGTGCCCCGAGGCAATCTGCCCTGAGGGTAGGGTAGCGGGGGGGTGGGGTGGGTGTAGGGGAGATCCATCGCACACGCATGCCACCCTCACTCTCTCACGCAATTCAACCATCCTCCTGGCGCACAATGCGTTTTGTAGGCGAATTTTGCTTCCTGTTTAGTTGCTTGGTAGCTTGGAAGCTTCAGTGCATGTGATCAAAATATTCACCAACTGGCAGATATATATTATTGGAGGAAAGCGAACGTTGAGAGAGCTGCGCAGTTCTTCATTCCGCTAACCACCGTGAAACTTCAGCCGGAACCGGGCTTTAGCCTAAGCTGGCACTTAGCCAAAATAGTTTCACTGTATTTAGCGGAGGCGCTGCAAAGAGATTTCTCAACGTTCCTTTTCCTCCAATAATATTTCACGCTCGCTATATAGGCATACAGTTTCCAGATTCCACCGTTTCCCGTCCTATTCTCCTGCCTTCCCCCGATTACAAGCTACTCTTGACTAAAAAAGTTCCTTGTCTGCGTTCTCTTTCGCCGCCGCAACTAGAGAAAGTATGATAACGGTCAGAACATTTTCCTCGGCCATTCCAGCTTTGTCTATATACGCATGTAGTCACTATGAGAACGCGCTTCCATCATCCGAAAAGAGTTCATCTTTACTTAACGTCTAATTTCGCTCCTTCGCTGCTTTTGCAAAACACGTATTATATTCTCACCTCCATCTTATCATTGTTTTATTCGCATTTTCATACGAACTGCGTAAACTATCTAAATCACAGAGGCGATAGTGCTCCCCTTCTCAATTCGATCCATGTTCCGTACCTTCCCAATCAGTCTCAGTCTGCTGTCCCCCCCTTTCCCCTCTTCTTCAATCACTCCCCCTTCCCCTTTTTTGTCCCACTCCGTCTCCTCTCCTTGTAGATCGTATAAGGGAAAGTGTGTTGACTGTCTCTCTCTCCCTCTCTGTCTGTCTGTTTCCCTCTCTCGCTTCTCCCCAAGGGTCATGCGATCTCTCTCACTCTTCCACCAGATTCCCGATCCTTAGCCGAGCTTTAGGAGACTTAAGGTCTTCGGATTTTGGACCTCAGATCTTAAAGACCTTGCGGATATATAATAGTATTGGCAACTCTTTCCTACTTCGTCTGCACTCACCTCGTACTGCTTCGCTATCTCTTCGCAAGTAGGGATGGCTCCACTGATGGATCGTTTTCCTTACAGCCATTGCCGATGATGAGATAACGTTAATTCAACTATCCCATTAATCTTTGGTGCGCAATACGCTTCACCCAATTTCTCTGTCAAAATACATCATCCATCCCTTCGTTCTCTCCCCCCAGGCCATTCCCATACCCTGAGGCTATTCGCCCTCTCCCTCTCCAACCGTTCCCTCCCCCCGCAACTCACGCTAATCGCCCATTGCATCTCCTCCTATCGATCTAATCAGATTAGCTATCTGCAGTGAAAGTGCTCCCCTCACTCTCTTTACCTCTCTCCCTCGCATCTCCAAAATCTCTCCCCTCCCCCCATTCTCCATTGACCCTTCAAGCTTCGAACGGGTGATACCGCCTTCGCTTCTTCAGCAGAGCACTCCATTCGGGTCTTTTTGACCAATATGTTTCGCTGCTTTTGGTGACGATGAAACAATCATAAAAACCCCGAATGGAATGCTCTATTCGTCGGCACAACCGCTTTTCCACTCTCAAATATTATTGAAGAAAAAGTTCCACCAGTAAACTAATTCCTAACTCCTGGAAACGTTGTCTGCACTCTCTTCATACCGCTCCGCTCCCTCTCTCTCTCTCTCTCTCTCTCTCTCTTTGGAAGTAGGAATGAGGCCACTGACGGAATGCTTTTTTCCTCAACCATATTATACATGTTTCACAGCCTTCTCAAAACGCGCAATCAGTGCTCCACGCCGCTCGCTACTTCCCCTTTTGCGTTTTGAAGACGATTAAGCTTACCGCTAACTAAGCACAAAATATGCTCTAGCATTTCAGTACATACTGCATCGGGGTCATACTTTTCGCTTATCTTCGTCTATTCCGTTTTCTCGTATTATCAGCAGCGTCCTGGTGATCTGCATACGCTATCCACCTATTATTGCGTTCCGTCAGTAAACGCTCACTCCTACTTTGTCTGGACTCTCTGCATACTGCTATGCTCTCTCTCTCTCGTCGAAAGCAGAAATGACGGAACGTTTACCTCAACCATATATCTA
>LS824024.1:26805-29798 GCA_900490955.1 Micoletzkya japonica
GAACATCTTTTTGTTCCACCTTCCCGGTCTACGTGATTGATTATCTCTTCCGTGATTGCATTCTCGCTTTTTATTTCGTCTCTCTTACTCCTACCGTACTCATGACTACCGTACCCCGCTACCGTACTCTCTTCACTACCGTACTCCTAATCCTCGCTGTTTTCAGGTATTTCGCACTTGGGTCGTTCAAATCGCCTCGCCGATCGAGCCATTATTTCTTTTTTTTCGCAATTTTCATTTGCTCACAGAGCTATCACCATGTCTAACTACCCTGTACTCCCCACTCCTTCCCCGCCATCTCTCACCTCCCCTCCCATACCTATCTCCCCCCTCCCATCTCTTCACACCCTCACATCTGCTCTCCCCCTGTTCCCCTTGCGCAACTTATGTCTTCCGCTACGTACGTCTGTTCACAGTCTTGCCCCCCCCCCTTCTTCTATTCACCCGCAACAGAAATCTAGCGAGCAGAAACTTGCCAAGTTTTCGCTTACATTTTATATTCCTTCATAAGCGGCTCTTGTCTTTACGGGCAGGCTCCTAAAAATAACCACGAAAATGGTCCGTTTTTGGCTCCCCAGAAAGCAACATAAAGAAGCTATTTTCTATTCACCCCCAACGTATCAGGGGCCAACGCTTTTTTCGAGCGGGTAACAGCCATGGGAGTAACTGTTTTTTTCTTCAACAATTTACTAAAATACCTAGGCAAACTAATATCAGCGTAAAATAATATATATATATATATATATATATATATATATATATTGCGTTTCTGTCACAAGAGCTAATGACAGTGCATGCCAATGAAAGGGGGGACCACCATCCCTACCCCCTAACTATCTCTTTTCCTCCACTAATTACCGTATCTCGCCCGGTGTCTCCCTCATCGCATTCCCATATGGTCCTTTCATCTGCCTGTCCATCTACTAACCCTCCTCTGTCTCTCCACTCTCTTACTTCTCTTCCCTTTCTAATCCCCCTTCCCAGCATGATACGTGTAATAGCGGAAATCTCAAAGGCAGGTCTCTGTGCTCACATTGTTCATCTGAATGTTGACTGAGAGGGAGGGAAGGAGAGTAGGGAAGTGAAGCGGGTAGGGTAGTAGGCAATGGAACACCACCGTGTCCACCCCCCAAGCCCCCCCCCCTCTCCCTCTAGCACAACCCTTAACTCTCAAACCCATCCTTATTTTTTACTTTGCCTTTTTATGTTCAACTATATAACAGTTCAACGACCTGTTTACAATTAGCCTTATACCCGATCTGAACCCTAAGTGGTGCATCCCAAATGAGCCCTAAAGTGTTTCACTCTTTAGCGGTACATCAGTGGCCCTATTTCATCGGAATTCTGTTTGCTGAACATTTCCATAATTTTCTGAACATTGTGATGATATTTATCTCCCCACAACCTCACAATTCACAAGCTTTGCCCGTTATCTGTGCCCCCTTACACAGACCAATCGTCGGTCGCTACCCATCATTTCTTCCTCACGTCTTCCAAATGTTAAGCGAACGAGCAACAAAATGCTTAGGATACGGTGTTTTCCGTGCGAGAGTTCCTACCGAAATCAGGGTTACTTCTCGTCATCTCGTTTGCTGAACATTTTCACTGTTGTGAGAGCACTGTGTCCTAATATGCTTACAAATACCCTTATCTCCCCCCCCTCCTCTTCCCATCCTTCGCCTTCTTATTCAAACACATTCAGGCTCCTATCAATGTCCTCGTCGTATAATAATTTTTGTTACGGCCTGACCCTGGCCAAACGCAAACAGCGATATGATAACTTTCGGAGAAGAGAGGGGAGGTTCCCGGGCCGTTTATGGCGCGATGACTAACGGGTTCGGAAAGCGAATCTAGGACGGTTTCCCTGTGAAGGGGCTAACCTTTACCGCCAGCCGGTGTAAAATCTTGTTAGTTATGTCGCTCAGTGCATTAGTCGTATAGGAACCGCTTATATTTACGATGCAGGGCAATGATCAGCCGTACGAAGGATAGCTCTTTATGCCTAGAGGACTGACCAGCCGTAATTTATCGCAGGGTATCCAAAACTTTATCAGTTCCTTTGTGACAGCGAACCGCTCACTAGCCGGACTCCAAATCGCATCAACGGCTTAGCAGCTATTTCGGGGAAAACTGTACGGTTCGTCCGAAATATGTGCAGTTTGGGAGGGTATTTATATGCTAATGTCCTTTCCGTCCCTCATGAGCATTCTCCTATTTTCATGATTCTCAATAGTAAGTAGATCTATTATTATTATCACTTTCGAAGCTCTTTTTACCCTTTCAAAACGCCACCTCAGCATGAGTCAGTCCGTGATTGAATAGATAGTCTCGACGTCCCCCTTTTTTCGGCCGCTATGACCAATGCTTATCTCTAACGACGGCTTTTCTCGCCCCTTTAATTGGCCACATAAAAAGACCTCGTCCCGTGAGCACAAATAATAGTGACAAAGTTCCTAGGAAACAAAATTCAGCGAGTGTCTGAAACAGCTGCGATACCGTACTTGCAAGTATTAATGACGAAATAAATTCCGTCTATCATGCCATTCCTACTGTATTGGGACTCTCAAATACATTACTCCAACCTTAGTCTCGTCAGTAAAGTGTTATTGGTTTTGTTAGCTTACAGTCACAATGTTCTAAATGTTAAGCGAACGAGCCAAAATGGTTGGGCCAAAAGTTTTCCGTGTGAGAGTTCCTACCGAAGTCCGGGCTATTTTTCAAAGATCTCGTTCACTTACCATTTGCACTGTCGTCAGAACATTGTGTAGTACTTGTTTATCGTAATGCTAAACCCTCGCACAGCCTACCGCCGGCCTTTCCCCAATACTTTACCCTCGTCTGAATATCGTCCGATAACTCTCAAGAAACGATATCATGTTGTAGTCTTATCATCGGACATCGTCACTAAATCCTCAACAATTCGCATCATTCCACCACGTACGCCCACGTAGTATGATTTCTTAGGACAGAGAACCCCGATTCTGGATGATATT
>LS824024.1:29898-41958 GCA_900490955.1 Micoletzkya japonica
TCCGGGAATACCTCGATGCCATTTGCCTCGTTACTATGCGCTAAACGCAGTAAGACTGCGCCTTGGCTGGGAAACGATTTTTAGGATATCTCGCGAAGTAGACATTTTTGTGCACTCTGGTTTTGATTTCTATATTATTTAGGCGATAAACTTTCATATGAAAGCCAATCTTTTTTGGCTTCCATGTCCCTTTAAACTTACTCATATCAAACACCGCACTATGTTCTGCAGAAATGCAAATTGTTCGGAGAGCGAGCGTGCGACCGACGTTTGAATACGATGATACAGCTAAAATCTATCGCGAACTGGAAGCAGCTGAGAATGAAGACAAAAAGACTGCAAATTTTCGTACAAGAATAACTCTCGACTAAACTAAAAGTGGTGTGGTAGACAGTAGCTTTTGTTTAATTAGGTAAACCTCGCTCGCTCTCCGACCATTCAGAACACCATGACCGCGACACTAGTTCACGATTCAAATGGTGCGACTTCCGATGAGAGACAGTGTGAAACCGAGGGAGGTCACCAGTTATTCGCGATTAAAGCTGATTTGATTGTATTCCCCCCCCCCTAAAGCGCTGATACAATCCAATTGGAACGCAAATTATACTGCTATATTTCATTCAATATCACCGTCTCCCCCACTCTCTTTGCCCCTTGCATTATCGTATTACCCACACGCGTGTTATTCTCTCCACCCGTTGCCTTCTAATCGCATGTTGACCGTAAGTAACCCTTCATTAATCTTTCCCTGCACACGCGACCCGTTGTAAATATGTTTCACGTCATCTTTATAAGAGTCTATTATGCATCTCTTTTACTGAACCGTAAACATCTCGGTGTTTAAATACATTAATGCTAATTCCAGATCTTGTCCTTGGCTTGCTTGCTTTGACTGATTCTGAAATCATACCACTCTTCTGAAATCCTAGATATTTTCCACAGTACTCTGTGCTGTCAGTCGAACACCACGCTTTTTTTCGGTAGCTTTACGGTCCAAGAATGTGAGCTGTACCAAGAGCGCTGGAAGTGGCCCGGGGCGACAAATATGCAAATGAGGCTGGGATTCCCCACCACAACTGATTCCCCTCTCCCCTCCTCATCGTATCATACTACCTACCTCTTTCGGGAGGTCCACTCCCCCCTAACCAATGCATGCTGAGTATACACATTGAGATTGCCTCTGCCATATTCGGTCTCTCTGTCCTATCCCCCCACCCCTCTTCTCCAATTTCAGTCTCGGCTATACTCATCCACTTGTAGAGACAATGCAACACTCCACAACCTTCCCCTCCCCCTTCCTTTCCCTTTTCCTTAGTTCCCCCGGCCTGGACTCTACTTCCCCCTATTCACCTCGCGTACAAAAGGCTCACTGTTCATTCATTTACGGACAGTAGTATCCTAAACAATTGAATAACAAAGTATCGTCATATGGAAGATATGGAAGATTAGCGCACAGTATGGTCTAAACATTCTTTCTTCGTACTTCCCCCCCCTTTTTAAGTCCCCTCCTAACCCCTACATTCTCAACTGCACCCCGCTCAACATTCCGCACAGGTCTGGGCTCGCGATAAGGCGATATCACAAGCTCGGGAATAAGTATGTTCATTAGGTCGTCAACTCATTATCGCGTGCAAGAACAGAAACATACACAAAGCAATCAAATGTGCAGAATAGTCAGCACTTTGAGGCTAGCTTTCAGAATAATCTCAAAAATTCTACGTTTTCTACCGGTCAAGCTGGTTTCCCGTTTTCTAGTCTCGCCCTCACCTCCCCTCTACTTCCAACCAAAGACCACCCCCCAAAGTAGCCCTGAAGGACGCCTCTTCGCCTCCGGGGCATAGTTTTCTTTCTGTAATGGCAATCTGTCGGGGCGCACTTGTTTTTCCTTCTCTTTCTCGAGAGACAGAGAAGGAGAGAGTGACTGGGTATGCGTCTATACTGTAGGCCGGAACAGGAAGAAAGCTGAGAATGCGCTAGCGAGTCTCCCAGAATCAGCGAAAATTACCTAGTCAGCTAGGGAATTTTCATTAATTATGCGAAGCTCCTCCCCTCGCAAGCTACAGGCAACGTATTCAGTTTACAGCTGTTCGGATGGTCGTATATCGTACCAATACACTTACATTTAGCCAAGGTTCAAGATTTCCCGTCATTAACGCTCTGCGTGAAGCGTGAATGCGAGGGGCGCAACTGACAGCATTCCAAGCGTTCTAATAGCGAATAGCGGTTACCGCGCATAGGATGTGATCCTATAGGCGACTATGTGAACCAAAAATTATGAATTTAAAAACTTAAGTTCGTTACTACGATTTCTAGTAGCTCTCAAATTTTGGTGAAGATTGGTTCAGCCACTCTTGAGAAAATTCAAAAATAGTGGTCAATTCGCTATTAGACACATTCTTTACCGGGCGGAATGTTGTGAACTCTGACCTGCATCTCGAAGATACTGATTCACCATAAGGACCCCATACCTTTTTGATGACTCTAGTCAACGAATTATTAGCCCTATTTCGTACCCTGTGGTGGGTGAAGCCTTACCACAAAAGACTCCGACTTCCATCCCCTCTACAAAGGGGGGACCCCCTCTTAGCTGGTCAATCAGGTGCCAAGTCAATCTGCCTCTTCTCTCTATTCGTATGCCACTGGCACAAAGTGTACTTACTCTCTCAACCTTCTCCCTCCTCTCACTCCCTCCTCTCCCCTTCTCCCTTTGAAGGCGACCGAAGACTACCCGCTGTGGGGAATGCTTCGAAGAAGAAGAAGAAGAAGAAGGGGAGGTGGAGGAGGAGATGTGAAAGAAGTTTGACATCTGACTTGTGGTCTCCCCCTTGCATAGAGAGGAGCTCATGACTGTTTGGCATAATCTTTTCTGCGTTTTTATCTTTCGTTCACTCTCCTGTGACACTGATATATCCAATTCGCGCTGCCTTTATATCCACCGTGAAACCTAAGCCGACCGCTCTATCACCCAATCAGTATCACCACAATGTTCTGAATGTTAAGCGAACGAGCCAAGATGCTTAGGATACGGTGTTTTCCGTGCGAGAGTTCCTACCGAAATCAGGGTTATTTTTCGTCATCTCGTTCGCTTAACATTTTCACTGTTGTCAGAACACTGTGTCACATGCTATCCCGATCCTAGATAGATATGTCCCAGTCCCCTAACCATATTCTGCGATGCGTCAAGTAGACAGCTTAGGTTCTTATTGTTTTCCGAGGGGAAGGTGTATTTTTTTATTTCTCGACCATTATTAGCATTTGCACCACCTTCAACCAGAGTACTGTGGCCCCTCGTTCCCCTGTACCCTCTTCTCTCCCACGCCCTCCCCCGTCTCGCTCTCACCGACACCCCACTTCCCCCTCCCCTTTGCCCCCTCGTTCCCTACTTCGCACCCTTTCGGAACCGCGCAAGGACCGCGTCTAATCAGGTCACCCACACTATCGGTCCCTTTCCCATTCTTCTTAGTATGTTGAGCGAAAATGCCCTCATAACGCCTCCATAATTTGTGTTGTATCCTATTGTTCAGCCCTCCATTTCTACTATTCCTCATGAGATTACGGTACATATTACGGTATATCTCATTAACTTCCTCTGTTCAAGTCCACCTCAAGACCATCCCATAAGCCAGTCTACCTGCTTCCCTCCTTCCCTTCTTCCCTTCTCTCCCCCCATACCTGTCTCTGTCTTCCCCCCCCCCCTTCCGATCCCTCCTCAACGCTGTCTAATGCCTTTATGTTGACACTTTCCTGATGTTCTGACAGGAACTCAAATCGTTAGGCAGACGAGATGATAATATCTAGCCTTGATTTGCGCTGCCAACTCTCGCAAGCAACAACGAACAACTTGGCCCAAGCATTTTCGCGCCTTAGCTTTTGTTGGCATTTTGAACATTGTGTGATCTTTTCTCCGCCCCCCTACTCCCTTTTTTAACATTCCGCTCTTTTCCCATAAATGCCGTCATCTTCATCATTTTACGTGCCATTCTCTGGAACGATCTTTGCCTTGTTGTTGTGATAGGCGATTTTGTCTGAAACGAAGCGTCTGAAACCACCTTTATGTCTCATCGTGACATAACTAAATAGGTTGGCTGCTAACATCTCAGTGACATTGTGCCACCTTGATCGTTCCTAATCCAACTATGAACTAGAGCATCCCACTGCTGGTTTTTGATGCTTACGCGTGACCCTCCAACGAAGCGTAGACTGACTATCAAATGGTTACGAAACATAACTATTAACCAGTCCACCTTCTAAAAACTCTCTATCTATGGTCATTGTCATAGTAACTGTCCCCCCCCCCCTAACCCCATTCCCACTAGCTCCTATTCGTTGATCAGTTATGCAACGCGCCGTCTCCTGTGTCCATTCTCTCCTATCCAATCCCTTCCCTTCCCCTCTCCCTCTCGGGGGTTTACCCGCAACATGTGAACAATGCACGCTGTCAGAACACATCACGCGAATCGTGGATTGACCCCCCTATCCACACTCTCTCCCCTTTCCCCTCTCTCTTTACCTCTCTAGCCGTCTCGCCGTCTCTCTCTCTAACAATGCCATATGACTGACAGTTCTATGCAGCTAGATGTCCGTTATGCCTTCGTCCCTTTCATCTCGCCAATTTGCATAGCCCTATAGACTTGCTTGAATGATCTACCGTAGTCCCCCCAAGCCTATCTATCACTAAGAATTCAGTTTGCGATAAGCTCTGAGTCAGTCAGTTCATGAACTGATGTGGATCTCTGCACCCCGTTAGATATTGTTAAGATCTCATTGTTGGCTTGTTATGCGTATATACGCACGCTTTGGTTAGGCAAACAAGCTTTATAACCTTTATTATTTATGATTTACGTTGTTGACCGGACCACGTCACCGTGCACAACTTTTTGGTTTGAACAAATATATCTACCTATGACTGGCTATCTGAGGGTGATGCATAACCATGGTTGAGAATGAATGCTCTATTTTGAAATAGGCTTCTCAACCCGTCAATGTTTCATGAGGCCCATACATAGCTCTAACTAACAATTACAGGCGATAGCAAAGACGCAAAGCCAGAAAAGCACGACAATATTCTTCCTTTTGCACATATCGTTGTTCTCCCCTGGTTGTTTGCTCTCTTTTTCCTGCATTGTTCGCATCAATATCATTCTCTTTTTCCCATCTCATCCCCTTCTCCTCCTCCGTTCCCTCTATCAATGCCTTTGTTCCGGTCTAATCTCCTTTGATGTCTTCTTCACCGCAAAACAGACGTTCCAGTGCCGTTTTTCAATCACAATGCAGTCTGCGAAGAGGAGACCTTTCCTTGGGGCGTTTCTGTAGACACCTAGAGTCACTGGTTATCCCCCATTTATAGGAAATCCAATTGAGATGTCATTTTCTCGCCACAAAATAGAAAAGTGGCAACCGAGCATTGATCTTTGCTACTCTGCATTATACCCTCTCCTCTGTTCTCTAGACCCTTCCACTTCGTACCTTTTCATTACGACGCTTCTCACAGCATTCCGACCGAAAGGGGAAGTGTCTAACAGCGAATTGGCAACTAATTTTAAATTTACTCCAGTACGGCTGAATGAATCCTCACCAAATTTTGGCAGCTCTTTAGAATGATAGGGAGGAGCTTAAGTGTTTAAATTGGTGAATTTTCGCTCATTGTTATGTCCGCAGTGACGATAGATCACAGCGGGAACCGCCATTCGCTAATCGAACGCTAGGAATGCTGTGTTCTGCCGTGACATACGACCACACAGCTATATTTCACGAGGCGTCACATCACATCATGATGAAATACGCACTTTTCTCCTACCGTACCCCCTATTTCATCTTCGATCTCTATGTTTCCAGTCCGTTATTACTCCCCCCCTCTACTCACCTCTCAAGTGGCCGGCTAGCCACGCTTGCGCCTTTTAATCGCCGTCTTTTCTCAAGTCCTCCTCTCAACCCCTCCTTCGATACCCTTCTAAGAGTTCGCTCAAAGCCAGAGGGTTCGCGGCCATGCTTTCGGGAAGCCACTAGAGCTCTGCGTGAGAGTTCCCTTGATGACTACGCTTCAGACATCATTCGTAACCGCGACGCGTCTCGCCACCCAAAGCAGTGAAATATCTTGACCAAAAGAAGCATCATCTACACACGACAGAAATTGATGAAACGACAGATTTGATGAAATGACGGTTTCGCATACTTTTGCGTCACAAAGAGAGCCTTGCTTACATTCATGCCGCTTTGATGGTTATGCTTCACCCCCACATAAAACAAAACAATCAAAAAGCCCCCAATTGAATGATCTAGTCACCGATGCGCTTTTCGAAGCTTACTGTAGTAGAATCCTGCTTAGTGGAGCTTCAGAATTGCGAAAAATTGCGTAATTTTCACTAGACCCCCCTTGTATGTCCCCTTCACCCTTTTCATAACTTCCCCACCCACACCTACATAATAATCCCCTTTGCCTTCTTCTCACCCTCAGTCGCAACTCGACTGTTTGTCTCCCCCCTTCTCTCTCTCAGTCTCTGTCTATGCATTGTTCACACTGCCCAAGGGGCGAAAGAGCAACAGATTGACTTTCGGGAAGGGATCCCTCTCCCTTCCCTTTAACCCTCTCTCCTAGACTTCTGCCTGAGAGTTCTTCTGATGCTTATGTTGCACGCTTCATTCATAGCCGCGACGCATCTCGTCGCCAAGACCAATGGAACATATTGAATATAGTAGAGAAAAAGGGAAGATATAATCGTTCCGGTTGTAGCGCTGATTCCGGTGCCTTTCAAATTGATCTAATCAACTTCTAGTATGTATCATGAGAAAGTTTAGGTGCTACTGATCTCAAAAACATATCCATGTTCCTGATTTCTTTTCTTGGAATAAAATGGCACCGTTTCAAAGCGCGAAAAATTCGCTAAACACCGTAGCGGCGGAATCACGAATTATACGTTCCGATTTTCTAGATTATAAAAGAACTCGCATGTACATCTCTATTCTCTCCCCCCTCATTCTCTCTCCCACTCTTTACCTCTCCCCTCTCCCTCCCTCCCTCGTATCTCCCCTCCGAACACCGGGTTCAGGTTCCGATGTCCGTTTGTCTCATAGTTCTCGTTCAGGAACTGCCATCCATCCCCCCCGTTCGGTCATACAAAAAGCGACGAGATCCTTCATCGAACGGTTTTTTCTCTTATATTTTTTTGCCGTATATTTATTTCTCTCGTAATGTTATACATAGGCGACGTCCCGTAATATTATGCATAGATGCATTATAAGTAGATTCAAGAGTCACGCAGATGATTGCATTTCACTCATCGTCCTTTCGAAATGAAGGCTGTCCTCGACAGCCTAACTGTGCTTCACGATTTTATGTGCGCATTCTCACTCTACGCTAGGGTTTGATTTCGAAATGGGACGTTTCATAGCCTGACAATTGTGAAGGTTAGTCCGCACGCCGTATATACTCGCGCTGAAACCTACCCCAGCCGGGCTTACTCGTACTCTGAACGTGGTGTACGTGGTCTGATGGACGTTTCGACGAGGGGGTCGAAGTTCGAAGTTTCCCTTCCCTCTTCCTCTCCCTCCTCTTTACCTCTTAGATACTCCCCCCCCCTTATCTCGCTAATACTCCCCAAAATGAAGGACTGTCCATCCTCCGAGACGAGCCTCCCCTTCGCTTTATCATAACGTCTATCCGCATCATCCTGTTGTGGTCTTGCGGGTTACGGTGGTCGCTGGGTACTGTAGTTTTCCGCTTTCCTGGACCATTCTGAAGTTATATCCCTTGAGTACTGGTGCTTACAGCTCGAACCGCGCGCTGACCATTCTATGTTTCACGATGCATATAAATAACGGGAAATCAGCTTGCCTTGATTTTAAGTCCAAATGATACACATATTCATAATTCTTGAGCTACAGTAATCCATGCTATCGTGCTAGGACTCATAGCTGCTTCCTGAGAAGCCCGGGGTCATCCTTCCGACTGTGAGTCAGCCGCCGTATTTTAGTTCGTGGGGCGCCCTGATATCTCCTTCCGGCGTGCGCCGAGCGCGTGACGGTGGACGACGATTGGTAATCGTCGCCTCCGACTACACACGCACACAACGAAATGTTAGCTGATCTCTCGAGTATCACTCGCGTCGCTGTCTGAACGTCTTCTAATAGATAGATAGGGAGGGAGTCGGATAACCGGTCCACCATCTTTCAATTCGACCAGAGATTAAGATCTCGCTGGGAATCACTGACCTGCCGGTGAGGGTCTGAAAACCAAGCGCGATTTGCACATGTATCGTCTGACTCTCTTCATTCTTCCATCCTCCTCATCACTCTCTCGGTCTCGTAATGCGATTAAAAGGCTTGGTTTTCAAACCCTACTGCCGGTTCATTCAACCATTTTATCTTCTACATCGATGCCTGAGTGCTTTTGATGCAGATCACTGCATTTACGCACAGCTTGAAACCTATGCAACACCACGAATCGTCCCATCGCATTCCCTCTATACCCCTGGAATGCCATCGTGGACATTCCGTCATTCCACTCCCTGCCCTGCCCTTATCATTCACCAAGACGAAGCTATTCATTAGAAGCCTATCGTCGAACCCGGCTCGCTTACGCTTTAGTCTCCGACCCTTCTCGAAAGGGCCACTTTTGAACTAGGCTGCCATTCAGGACCATGATACATCGGGAAATCCCCATTTCACCAACTCGGTCGTTTGGTCAGCACTAATGGTCTGTAGATCACGGTTGATGAAATGACAGCTTTGATGAAATTGTTGTTTCTCGAAACTTTTGCTTTTATCCCCTATACTTCCCCGTATCAATGCCCCCGATATCCCAATAATCCCCTGTTTTCACGCCATTCCCCAATGTTTACAGTATGCACATCCACCGGTTAACTAACTACCATCACTACTCTGCAATCTTTTGAGCAATTTCCTGGACTGCGAAATAATAAAGCTGACCGCGGAAACTTTGTAGGTTACTGTCTACTCGCGACTCTTGCCCGCTACAAAGCCATAAAAGGCGACGAAAACCCGAGCCTTGATATTGGGAAGGGGGAGTGATAAGCTATAGTATGGACACACAAAGTAGTTACGGTCTTGTGACCGGCACAACAAACTCTCGCGAAGCTCCGCCCCCTTTTGAGGATGGGAATGGGGAGGCTCTCACACATGCGTGAAGCGGCGCGCGGTACGGCTGTGGAGCGAAAATGTTCCGTCAGTTGCCTCATTCCTATTTACGGCGAGAGTGCGAAGCGGCGTGAAGAGAGCGCACGCGAAGTAGGAATGAGCGTTTACTGACGGAACGTTTTCGTCAATAATATGTGACTTTTTATACCATGCGATGCTGCGGCAAATACTATTGCTCGCCTACTTCCGCTTCTCTATTCATGCTGACCCTGCAACCTATCCTACCTCTCCCCTTCTCCTCCCGTGCTGAGCATGCCCATTTGGATCTTGTGATCCGTTCATGTCATTCATTTATCGTTTTTATCGGAGCCAAAGCAGGAATAACAGGGACAAATAATACAGTAAATATTTGATGAAAGGTGGCTGGTTGTCTTTCTCGAAAGACCCATGGCTAGTTGCCGTCTGGTGAAGCCGTCACCGTCAAGAAGGCAGGCACCCTGGTGGAGTGCTACGCTTCCCTCTCCCTCTTTCATCCTCCCCACCCCGACTCGCGCACATGCCCTGCGGCACTTTCTCCTCTTCGAGTAGCTCTCCCTCTCTGTCTCTCTAACCTTTTGCCTCGCTCTCCCTCGCTCCCTCTTATCCCCCCCCCCCGTCCTCTCGTATCTCGTCCCCCCTACCTAAGCCGTAACTAATCGCCGGTCTGCCGGCACTCTCGTTAAATTGCGGCTTTTAGTAGTAGGAGAGAGCGGAGCAGGGAATGGAGCGACGAAAGCGGTGGGAGGGAGTATAGATGGAATAGTTGAGTAAGTAGTCGAACCAGACCTTCTCAATCCGAGCTTAGGTTATCTTTCTTGTCTCGAAAAAGCCTCTGTGGCCGAACCCTCGCCCAGCACTTCCTTTTTTTAGATCTCTTGGACCGACCTAATTGTAAGACTTCAACGGTCCTCGTTCCTGTATACAAATGTAGATATTGTGTGCCCCCCCGTGTTCTATCCAAACAGTGCTAGATAGTCTAACTTTTTACCGTCTACTCCTCCTCCTTAATGCCCAATTACTGTCCCAACATGTAGATAATACCTCGCTTGCGTCATCACTCCCTCCTGCCTGACCCCCCGAGAGATAAAAGCAGCCCCGGAGGGCAAACCGGATCGCTCTCGTTATGCCTCTCCTCCCCCCTTTACCTCTCCCTCTCGGTTACTCCTTATCCCCTTCAATCTGTAACGGAATGCGCGCCGATCGAATTCGTCTTTAGTTTCTCTCTTCCCCTTCCTCTTTGATTTCCGCGTTGCAATTCTGTCACAACACACTGGGGAATGAGGACCTCTTTCATCTCTGTTCCGAGAGGGAGAGAGATTGAGAGGAGAGATGGAACGATTTCAGGGCGCACCTTCACCCTGTTCAGGTCTTGCTATACCTCGGACATCTGACATTAGACTATTTGCATATGTTTAGAGAAGGGAAAGATTACGGTATCACGTAGATTTTGATATAAGCCCTCGTATAGTGTCGGTTTTGTGTAGTCTTATTTGGAACCATTTCATCATCTTATCCCAATGACCGCATGCCTGTGCAGCGTGGAGCACAAGATTGAAGTAGTATGGAGAGACAACAACCTGAAACAATATCTAACGTTGTTCGGCATATTCATATGTTTCACGTATTCTATAAATGCTAGCTTACGGTTCCCCATTGCTCGCCCGCGATCTTATCTAACGCTAACAACAATAATACCACTCCCGATCACGTTTTCTAGTAACAACAAGAAACGCGACCATGACCAATTGACCCCCCCTCTTACTTTCCATTGTGTTCTTTTCTCTTCCCCCCTCCAAACCGTCATAATCCCAGTTAACCCTCACACGAATTCACTCATTCTCGGGTCCGCGGCTCCGCCCCCTTCCTAGCACAGTCCCCCTCCCCCTCCTGTGACCATGTGTCTATCTCTATTACTCCCCTCCGATCCGCTTACCTCCCTCCCTCTCTAGAGATGTGCAGCGGGAGTCAGTAGTCAATGATTATGCTTCATGCATCATTCTTAACCGCGACGCGTCTCGTCACCAAAAGCAGCGAAACATATTGGTCAAAAAGACCCGAATCGCATGCTCTAGGTACTCTCTGTACCCCTCTCTAGAGGATACGAATAGTGTACTTACGGTACTTACATGTTTCACCATCAATTCATACTGAACCTGTGTCTTCTTATCTTCGGATGGCCGAAACACAACCATCAAAAGGGTACACGATTCGTATCACCTCTACCCCTCCCCCTTCCTTCTAAATGCCTCTCCCCCACTCTCGCCGCCACCACCATACTTTGATTGTCTCGTACCCTTCTCTACTCATCTCGCAGTGATTGCATTCATCGTAAATTAGTGCCGTAGGGTGTGCACGACTATATCAACGAGCTCCCTCTTACCTCTCTCGTTTACCTCTCCCTCTCTATCACACCCGAGGGGTCACTTTCCCCCTGCTAAAGAAGTTTCTCCGCTTCGATACCGTGCCGCGCCCTGCTGTAGTTGATCAACTCACAGCGCCTTTGCCTTCCCACCGCCAAACCCGGCCGAGGTACGTTTCAAGCCGGCCTTAAGAACGGTAGCCGCTAATGGCGGCCGTTAATGGAGTTTTTTTTCGATTTTAAACGTATGTTTTGAAAACGTCCAAAGCATTACTTATGCTGCATATCCGTTTACCGATAAGTTCAGCGCTTAGCACGATTTTAGAGCCTTCAAAGGCCGTGCCCGCCGCTAATCTTCGCACTAATTCGCTGCGCCTCGGAATGTCTCTTTCCTTCTCTAACCTTGCTCACATTCCATACAGTCTCGGTTGTGGTACAAGCATTTACTGAGAGAGAAAGACAGGAACTGACCTTCTAGCGAGGAAGTTAAGAGAGACTCAAGCTTCTTTGAATACTCTCCCTGTCTAGCTCTCTTTCTCTCCCTTCCTTCTCTCTAATCTCTCTACCTC
>LS824024.1:42058-61865 GCA_900490955.1 Micoletzkya japonica
CCCCCCCCTCACCCTTATCCGATAACCTTGCTATGTGCTTCGGTCTCAACCCGCTTCGAATACGCTTCACCCCCCCCCCCGGGCTCTTCTCTCGCTCCTGATAGGGCTGGCAATGTCTACTAATCAACGAATGTGAACGTTCACTCCGAAAATGTCTTTGCAAAATGAATGTTCATATCCCAGAATAGTTCTCATTCCCAACTCTTGCTCTACCCTCTTGAACATTCCATTCTTTTCAGACTTTTCGACGGTTATGCTTCATGACCACTAGATAGTGAAGCCCAATCAGAGTTTATGCTTTCGCATTGTCACCATTCGTAGTCACGAAGCTTCCAATGTCGGAGAGTTCCTTCTGTCTGCCTTAGCTATGAGTTGCCTAGCGCCCCCCCCTCTTCTTCTGCCATTTCAGTTTTCGATTCGCTTATTTGACAGCTATGTCCTGCAATTAGTATCTCACGTAGAATAAACCCCAACTTTGAGTCCCAATGGCGTCTAATAATCTCAAAGTTCCATCCCCGTAATAACAACCATAATAACAAAAACGTTACCCCCCTCACCCCAAACCCGCGCCGCTTACGTTTCACGACCCCCTAACTAGAGGGAAGGGAGGCGATTAGCGAATTATCGCCAAAAGGGCACGGCTTTGCCGTACCATCCCGCATACCGTCATCTGACTTTCCGCGTGCGACCCATCGATCGGGGTACTGTGGTTTATTGATTACTTTCCTTGTATGTCTAAAATTTATTTATATAACTCGAAGCGTAACTGCCTCTACTAGTCGAAGCATACCGTACCCTACCGTAATCCCGCTTTTCCGCTCAAGAGTTCCCTCTTTTCCGTTCGGGAGTAGGGGAATAACCTTGTGGCTGGCTTCATCGAGACATAGACACAGAGGGTACTGTCGCTTGCTCTCCCTTTGGCAAGAAGCAGCTGAGAGGGAGAGCGGGTTCACTCTCTCCCTCTCTCTCTCTTTTGCCTGCCATCCTCAATCACTCATCAGTTCCCTTTCCTGCAAAACATCTGTCCCCTATATCCTGTCGCGTATTGCTTCGTGTCGCGTGGTTCAAATTCGTGCCACTTGATCTTTGATCTTTGATCTTTAATCCCTGATCTCAGATGGACGACCTCAAGCAGTTCCGTGTAGGATGCGAGAAGCGCGTCCGACGCCTCGAGAGGTACGGTATCCTTAGAGTTACCTTAAGGTGACCCTAACTAAGTCCCTCGCTAAGTCCTTGCCGTCCTTAGCTGACCTTAACCCTAAGTCCTTAAGGTTCAAGAAAACCCGTAGCTTCTGCAGTCTCGATCAGGAGACCAACCAGGAGAACGACGCGTCTGATGGACAGGTTAATATAAAATTTTTATTTTTTTTAAAATAAATAATAAAGATTGAAATTAGGCCAATTTTTGACCTTATTGATGACTACGCCTACAAGAAAAAAGACAGTGCTCAAGCGCCCTTAGTCCGCCATAGGAGAGCGCTAAGGTTGGTCTTAACTCTCATTAATCCTTAGTCCTTAGCACTAACCTAACCCTTACCTTAATCCTTAACGTTAATGTTAACGTTCATCTTAACCTTAAGAGTTCGTGCCTCTTCCTCCCGTCGTCCTCGTCCCACTCCGGATCAGACGAAGACGTCGCCCGCGACGATCCCTTCGAGCTGATCAAGGAGAAGATGGTCAGTCGTTTGATCTTTGATCTTTGAACTTTGAACTTTGAGCTTTGAACTTTGAACTCTACTCTCCTCTTATTTCCTGCCAAACTACAGTCTACCCGATAAGCTACAGATAGATAAGGTGGTACGTGAAGCAGTCTGTAGCCTATAGTCAAGGACAGGGGGTCAAAGGGGAGAAGAATGAGAAGAACACAGGGAAATGTGGAGATCGAGACTGAATGTAGGGCATACTAAGAAGAAGAAGAAGAGAGAGAGGGAGAGGGTGAGCCGTTATGGACGAAGAGAGAGAGAAAGAGAGTAAGATGATGTATAAAGAAGAAGACTAAAGGGGGCTAAGGACACACACTTTGGTACGTATAGGATGGCTCTGTGTGTAAGTAGTAAATGCACGTTATGAAGGCGCGGTTCAGGGATGAATGGGGTTGGGATTGCACGGGGGGAAGTACTTCGTGGCGCTTAGGTAGATGGGCAATTTGCATATTTGCCGTCTTCCGTTCCTTCATGCGCCTCATCACTTTCTCGATCTCTAAATGGGATCAGAAGCTCTAGGCTATCCATGCAATGCTCAAAATGTCAAGAAAACGAGCTAAAACGTTCGGGCCACAGTGCTTTTCCTGGTCGTTTTTCTACTGCTATCGGAACACTGTGTCTGGAGCGAATTCGCAGTCTCGGCTATTCTGGAGTCCAATGCGTAGTAAGCCTGGAATTCGTATTGCCATTGCTTTCTCGGTCTTCGAAATGGTGGCGAAAATGGGTGAGGTCCTCCTGCATAGATACTAGCAAGCGAGAGAGTAGTGGTTATTCCACGCGACCTCACACATAGGTAGGAAGATGGGGGAAGTATGCTATGAATAGAGAGGAAGCGAATGAGGGAGAGGGACCGCTTGCGAGGCAAAGAGTCACAGAGATACCTTTCCCGCTGCTCTGCATAGCTTGTTATTGTATACTCGTATACGAAAAAAAAG
The DNA here is from genome assembly GCA_900490955.1 of Micoletzkya japonica. Taxonomy (NCBI): domain Eukaryota; kingdom Metazoa; phylum Nematoda; class Chromadorea; order Rhabditida; family Diplogasteridae; genus Micoletzkya; species Micoletzkya japonica. The sequence continues at coordinate 44,697 of LS824024.1, forward strand.
GGGGGGAACATGCCCACGGTTACCGGATGCAAAATTAGCCCTCATTTTCGCGCCTTTCCCCACTATGTTGCAGATAAATGCCAAAACATTTCTTATAGATATGCATCTGAAATTGATAAAATCTTGACTAATTTGCATAAGCCCAGTCCTCCTATAAGATACCGTACCCCGGAGTACGGTAGGTCGTCCCTCGGGTCAGCTAGATGATCGGTACAGAGAAACGGGTGGGAGTACAATGGGCGAAAAAGCGCGGCTTCCGCGTTTGATATAAAAGAGAGAAGAGAGAAAGGGGGAGATGTCCAATATTGAATTAGCACTTGACAAGGTCAATAGGCGCATACTCTCTCATCTCGCGGGGTTGCCGTTACCTCTCTGTTGCCTCTTTCCCCTCTCCCTCCCCTCCCTCTCTAGAGTCGTCGAATCACGTCCTTTTTATGGTCATCTTTCATCTGGTTCAGTATAAGCAAGAGATTGATGGCTTTATGTAATACATGAAACATGACCACGCAAAAGACTCGATTCGACGGCTCCGTCCCTCTCCCCTTTACCTCTCTCCCGTTCTCTCCACTCTCGCAGTGATAAATACCCCATCGTTCTGTCCTTGTTCAGTCAAGGTCCTCCAACTCTCTAGTGTAAATCCTATCTATCGGTTGTCACGCACTCTTTCCCTTAAACGGGGGGCCATAACTCATTGCGCTCGCAACACAAGCGAGAACTGTCATCTTTCAATGATTGACATCATAGATGTTCTTCAAACTTCAGGATAATTGCAATGAAAACAAGTATTTCCCAATATTTTAGCGTATTTTCAACCAGTATCGGCTAGCGATCGCTTCTTCATTATAGCAAGGGGCAGACTCTGCCATCCATTGTCTCCCTGCCTAATAACGGCCTCCTCGTACAAGCAGATGGTACAGGACAGTCCTCTTCCCCCTCTCACTGTCATGACTCTCTCTCCCCTCCCCTGTTATGGTTCCATTGATTGACCCTCAGGGCATATAAGGGTGGGATATGCAAATGCACTGTAGAGGGGGGTGCTCACAGCTGGCAATGTACTTAGTATTCTGAGAAGGGGGGGGGTGGACTCATCTCTCTCTTATAAGGATGTTCGAGGTCAGGGACCGGGCTGGGATAGGTTTCACGATTAGTATAAATACGTCGTGTGAAGTGGATTGCTCGCTAGAGGAATGTGTGCAATTTCGGTTATGCTTAATGATGATTGTAAAATAGCGCACAAAGTAGGAGTGGTGGGCAAATTTTTCGTCAATAATATAAATCATGAGCAGAACTATAGCTTTTACCAAATTTCCCTTCCGGACCGGGAAAATTAGAATGTGTGTGTGTTGTTTTCCCTGAGTCATGGTATATTGGCGGGTACCGTGAGTCCTCTCGGTAACCCATCCAAGAGAGAACGAGGGGGCCTGAGGGGGTTATGCATGCCTCTTGAGGGAAGAGGGAGAGAAAGAGAGCAACAACACGGTGGTACATTCTTGACACTCTCTGTCAATGGGAGGGGAGGGAGAGACCAGAGAACAGAGAGAAGGAGGGAACAGGGGATCGAACACAAAGAGGGAAATACAAGGGGAATGACAGGGGGGGGGGGGGAGAAGACAAACTTGCGAACTGGGGAAAGGTTCAGGGGGGTAATCCGAAAGCAAACTTCCAGCTATTCCTTCCGGCGATCGCGTGAAAGTACTTTCTATTAAAACAGGAAACATCCGCTTTATACGGGGTTATGGTGTGTATTATTGGACGAGGAACGGAGAAGGCTTTATTTCTTGCCTACTGTACGGGTAGTGTAAGCCTAACGACCGTCTTCGCATTTTCGCTCTTCATTAGGAATCGGGGTATCTTTGACGGTAAAGTTTCACGATCAATTCATAGTGAACCGCTTTCTTATTATGTTCGGATTTGCGAAACATAACCATCTACAGGACCCCGATTCGTATCCTCTACTCTTCATTCGTCATCGTTCCTGTTGCCAGGCTGATGATCGCATGAGTATCACCAAACGCTAGTCTCTAACCGTATCCAGGAAGCCTTTGTTCTCGACGGCTTCCGCCGATTTATTGACCAACAGCTGTCCTCTATTCCGATCCCTTCGATCCTTCCGAACCGTACTTGACCCCCGCTCCATGCAGTGCGCAGGTGACCGAAGTGTGGCAGCAATTCGAGCTAGGAGAGGGGAGGGGGGGGGGGAGACAGACTAGGAGGTAAAGAGGGACGGGAGTGGGAGAGAGTGATGGCGCAATAGGCTAACCGCGTATTACGCACAGATCGGTCAGTGGGGAGATCTAATGGTCCAGCTGCCTATGTGGGGAAATCGTATAGATAAATGGGCTGCTCTGGCACGACTAGCGCTTGATATTAGTAGAAATGTGCGATATTTCACGCTTCTCTATAGACGTTTTGAGGTTTTGACGTGATCCGAGCCCCAGAACTGTCGGAATGTCTTCCCACATGTTTTGTGCAATCCTCAGCCATTCTATACCTCCTAAATACCTTCCCTCCGCTAACGGCCTTACCTTAATAGCCTTAAGCCTTAATTTGGCTTAAGTGATGCCTACGGACAAGGATACGCAAAGGAGGGGAAATGACAAGAGGAAAAAGCGGAAAAGAGGGACGAGAGATAGAAGGGCGCAAATCCTATTGGAGCGAGCGAGCGCGCTTTTACGGTCACTGCTAAGAGGGGACTGAGACTATGAGGGGGGTTAGGGGCAATCATCATTAGCGATGGAGGGATACTGCCTGAGGGCATAAACTCCGAGATTCCTTCGATGCGGCTGATCAGGTGCCGGGGATCAAAGATCAAAGATCAAAAATCAAAGATCACGAGACTGGCTAATGATCGTAGGTAGGTAGGTACTGTGTGAAGTAGCCCTGGGGGCACACCCGGCTTTTGAAGTGGGCCTCTTCTCCATTCACCTTTCCGTGTTTGTCTTAGGGTCGAACCATGAACTTGCACAAACACACACAGACACTCACAGAGACTGACAGACAGACAAACTCGGAATATTTGTAGTGGATACACACACACGGATCATATTCACACTCTCTGACCACTCTCTTCCTCGGGAGGCGCGAATCCAAGCAAGGAGTGCGCTAAGGACTGTTTACGGGAAGTGCAAGGGGAGCGTGACAGACACACGTAAATAGACGGACAGACGGACGGACAGTACTCAGTGCGCGATCCTATTACAGAGTGCGAGTTGGCATGCGAAGGTGAGAGAGCGTGGAAAGTGGAGAGGGTCGAGAGATGCAGAGACTTGGTCAGGAATAGGCACACGATGTAAGGCAGGAAGTAGCGGTGGGGGGTAGAGTGTAATTGGGGGTAGAGTTTACGGTGTAGGGATTAAAGAACAAAGACTAAAGATCAACGATCATGGACTAAAGATAAAATATTAAAGATCAAAGACCAATGATCAAAGATCAACTTGCAGATCGGCCTGATGGAGGACGACGTGTCACTGCTGCAGCAGTTGATGACGCTCACGGAGAAGATCAGCGAGGTGTGAGGGGATCTATGACGAAATAGACGGGATACGGTATTTTGCTTCCAGAAAATTAGCATATTTTCATAGCAGGAAGATCAATTTATGCAAATTTATGCGCAAAATGGAAAATTGAGACCATCGAACGCGGATTGCATGAGACTATCTAGATGTTCAGGGTCTTGGAGTGCGTTAAAACGATACGCCGCACTCGCTTTCCCCTTTATAGGCTGCGTGAAACATATGCTATTCTCGTTTCTAGCGCATCGCTACTTTTCTGCAATCTTGTTGGGGCCTTGTGAATATACAAAAATAGAATATCCCGAAATAATCTGTAAATTGCAGGTCAAACAGGGCAGGGGCCTGCTGACTCGCAGCCAGTCGCATACGAGCTTTCAGGATGAAGATGCGGACGAGGAGGAGGTAGGCAGACTGCAATAACTATCAATATTACCATTTGAATTCCCGCCCGTACAGTAACCTGCGCTGCTGTAGGTACAGTAGAATGACAAAAAAAATGAAATAAAGTCGGCAACAAACATCGCCTTCCCTCTCTCCTCGTCACATTCTGACCACACGAAGGCATCTCGACAAAATTAGCGTTTGACTTCCCGCCTTGTCTGCGTTATTTTCTGCTAATATCGATGCATTGCTTAAATTGTAACCCTCGAGGACTCTCAAATCGTGAATTTCTAATACATTTCGCGACCATACTATACTGTGCGTATGGATTACGTTTCACGACCCGTATATATTATACTTAACGCAAGTCTCCAATTTCGATTCTATCATTAAAGCGTCCCTCAAACCATCTCATTCATTTCAAGAGACAACCAATTAAGAGCGGTTGATTGATTGTGAGAGACAAGAGAGGAATAAAGAGACGCAGAGCGCCAGAGAAACCTTTGCACAGCTTTTTCTCAGCAACGGCGAGTTTTCAAGTAAAACGGAGAGAGCATGAGGCTAAGGACAGTGAGAACTATCCAATGATGTCAAAAAATACATATGGTAGATATTGCCTGGAGGGGCCCTTTAATGCCTCTAGCACATAAATAGAACAGTACATATCAATCAATACAACTAATCAATAAAGCCAAGTTTTCCGTTCAGGACCACTTCGACGACGACGTCAGCAGCAGTCGGTTCGCCTCGTCTGCGTCGGCCGTGACTACCGTATACCTGAATGAGGAGGACGAGTCGCCCCAGTACTTCTCACGGAAGAACTCCGTCCTCCGCATCCCGATTCCCCCGAGGGCCTCCAATCGAATTAATGTGAGTACTGGGGGTTACGGTAGACTAATACAAACCAACGTCTTTGGGTATAGTCATTGTAGTATACATAAAATGTCTCAAAGATAAAATCGATCAATAATCAATCAATAATTGCATTCCAGCGCCGTCCCTCCGACATGTCTCGCCACTCGCGTACCCTCCGCGTGGACTCCCTTCCCTCGCCCCTCGCCCCCTCTCTCCCCTCGCCCTTCCTCCGTCCCTCCTCGCTCTCCTCTCCCTCCTCTACCCTCTCCTCTACCGTATCCTCGGCCTCGTCTACCGTATCCTCCGCGTCGGGAGTCAAGATCATCCAGCGGGGCTCCTCGTCCGATTCAGGCCGCGCCTCTGACTCCTCCCATTCCTCCTCGCCCTCGCCCACCTTTGAGTAGAGCCGCGACGCGTCCGCGACGCGCCCCCTTGAGATTGCGCGCGAATTCAAAAGCGATGACTACCTCTGCCCCCTCCCAGCGCTCCCTTCCACTTCAGTTCCAGTCGCCTCGTTCTTAGTCAGAGTCCATAACTAGCCAGATGACCAGCTGCACATCGTTTTGCCATTCCATTTCCTGATTTTACCTCTCAAAGTTGGCTTCATGCCAATTATCTCATTTCTTAAATATGCGAATGCTAAATTCTATGGCGCGAAACGATGTCTCAGTGTCCCTCCCTAATACGTTGCCGGTATAATCCCTAAGCCTGTTATCTTGGTCCGTGAGTCTGCATCGAATGAATAATACTTTGAAAAAAAAATGTTTCAGTTTGACAAGTATTGCCATTAGTAGTGTAGACCCTCACATTTCTGCATTTATGACTCCTCCTCCTCCTTTCATTACCACTCTCATCCACTCCGGTTTCTTGATTTCTTGTGGAAATTCGTGACAGGAACGGAATAAACGAAATACAATATTGTCGAGGGGAACGTGCATATAATATGGTATACGAACAGTAAAAAGAGAGCATAATGTATAATACGTCAATTAGGTACCTACCATGGTGAGATACGTTTCATAGTATTTATAAATCTTTCTCCTTTCCTTTCAACTTCGTTAGTTGTATATAGCTAAACGTCTCCATCTATAATATTTACACAGTATCAATGAGAAAAAGTAGCAATGAGCAACCATTCCACACCCCCAATTCTCCCAAAAATATCTATCGTGCATATTTCTTTCAAAGCATTACGCGGCTTTGTTGAGATCCTTCTTCGTAAGTTTCACTTCGAAGGACCACTTGGGACTGGATGGGAAGAAGGTGGCTACGATCTGAAACGATACAATTATACGACCAACAATCTGCAATTATTTGCGGTTTTGAAATTATGCTAGTTAAAACAATATCTAATTCATAAGTGCTCAAAGCGAAATTCTCCACATAATTCTCATTCCGATATGCAGTCGACTAGGAAATTTTTCACTATCTGTACTTTTTTAAAAAGTTTCCAGTCAGTTATTTCGTGTAGGTACTTTCAAAAAAGGGAAACCGACCGTCCGCTTGGTCGCCTTGTTATTGCGATATCCGTTGGATGCGTCCTCGATCCACTGTATGCGCGTGGACGAGGTGTTGTGGATGGAGATGAGGTAGAGCGGGGACACCGAATCCGCTACCTGATGATCGGCTAAGGTTCCCGTGTAAAAAACAGGGGGGGGTCCGAAATTTGAGAGCTGGAACATCCAGAACATGAGGGTCCCGAATTGCAGTTCAATGTTTACTCTGTTTTTGACTAAAATGTGCCTCATAGATAGCTTATTTAGCTTTGCATAGGAATGTTCAAAACATGCTCTTGAGGTATAGAAATGCTGTCAGAGAGGCCCTTTAGTCCCGGTGAAAGCGATAAATGAATGAATGAAAGGAATGACGGAACTTGTTCGTCAGTAATATTCAGTCTCGTGATTGTCGAAAATCTTCCGTCAGTAAAGGGTTATTTGTCGACTGCGCTCTCAACGGAGAATTTACCTAAGATCGGTTTTATCTAGCCACCGTGAAACATAGTTCACGATGTGTTTATTATGACTGCCCAGAAAAGGGTCATCTCACATTTCTTGATACCAGTGCTGCATAGTAGTCGGTTCGGAAGAGTCGCCAGTTGAGCGAATACTCCAGTCGACCCGTCGACATGTCGAATTCCATCATCTCAATTGCGAAATAAATTACGGAATAAATTCCGTGAAAGGTTTAGGAATGAATTCCTGATGTATTAGGGTGTCCCATAATTTATGCACCATTAAAGGGACATGGAAGCGAGAAATTTTGTGAATCCGAACATAGCCATACTTCTAGAATATGTTTCTGAGACGATAATAAAGTTAATAGTGTTTGAAAAATATCATCAAAAAATTTCTGCGGCGAGAGATATTTATTTGCTCCGGGAATACGTCGATGCCGTTTACCTTGTTCCTATGCGCTAAACGCCGTAAGACTGCGCCTTGGCTGGGAAACGATTTTTAGGATATCTCGCGAAGTAGACATTTTTGTGCACTCTGGTTTTGGTTTTTATATTATTTAGGCGATAAACTTTCATATGAAAGCCAATCTTTTTTGGCTTCCATGTCCCTTTAAAGGAAATGTCCCACGAAAAAAATCGTTATTGAGTTAGTCGTTGGAAACATATCAGTATAGTCTAGACAACAAGATGTGCAAAAATCCTGATTCGAAACGGCTCTCTAGGCCTCAGTACGGCCATCTGAAAGTGTGGGATACGGTAAATCTTGTGGGGTAGTTTGTAGTTTCAACCAATCACTCCCCTCTCCAAATATACCCAGTGGCATCGCCTGATCTCCACCGCTCACACATCTACAGACCTTCGCCCCTTCCCTTGCTCTTCCCTTGCTGCTCCATGGATAGCGAGACCGAGCAGGCATTGCCAGGGGTTATTTAGATAACCGGTCTAGACTACAAACTACCCACAAGATTTACCGTATCTTACACATTCAGATGGCCGTACTGAGGCCAAGAGAGACGTTTCGAATCGGGATTTTTGCACATCTTGTTGTATAGACCATACTGCTATGTTTCCAACGACTAACTCAGTAACGATTTTTTCGTGGGACATTTCCTTTAATCTTTATTTTCTCGATAAAACTTCTTCTTCTCAATTAGCTTTGTGGTACACTATGCAGGTAACTACCACAGCTAAATAATAGGCAAAAAATTATTGCGTTGCTCTTAGATAAAAGCAAGATATATATACGCATACAGAGAAAAACGTATGGCAAGCTTCCTGATTTATTTGTGAAGTTATGCGATGAGATATTGATCCCCGCACTTCACGAGCTCGTTAATTATGAAGAGGAGCTTTCGTGGAGCATAAAATGTTTCAATGTTAAATTTTCCAATTTGCATATACTTTAGAAATTCGAATTTTTGGCTAAGAGTGGGTTTAATTTATTCCATTTTAAACTTTCGTTAGTAGCACAGATTTGAACACAAGTTTGTAAAGTCTTACGACTGGGCTCGTGAAAAATATTTTGCATAGAAACAGTTTCATTCATTTTCGAAATTCCGAGGAATCAACTAGACAAGTACAGTTAAACGACTTTTCGTGGGTTTACACACTTTTCTCCTATTATTCACAAAAAGAATTTCTCTCCGAACCAGCCGTAGAACACCAAAGAGGCTTATTATATATTCTTAAAATTTAAACGATTTATTTGGACCTTTCCAATCAGAAAGTTATTTTTTTATTGATTTGCATATAACGCGCTTTTGGTTGAGCAGGCCCGGATTGAGCAGTATTATCGCTTCTGTCACAGCTACGAGGTAACCGAGCCAGAAGTACTGAGCATGGGACACGATAGTACTATTGTTTAAATATGAAATGTCATCTCCCTCCTACTCGCTGCATAATTATATTTTGAAAGTGGTGCATAAATTATGGTACACCCTAATAGCTAACTTTTCGGAATTATTCCGAAATGTTCGGAATTATTCAGAAAAAGTTGCAGAAACTGACCTCAGTATTTCTATTTTTCTGTTTTCAAGCTGCGTGATGCGTGCAGCAATATTCCAGTCTGTACTGCGAGTGCCTTACGAGCACACGCCTTTTCCGCATTTCGCCATGGCGCTTCAGTGTTGCGTCGTGAATAGGAGTGCGGTAACCGACGGAACATTTTACTCAACCACAACTGAGCTCACCTCTTCTCCCCTATCAAAGAGGTACAGAGGCAGCAGGCTGACGGTGTCCTCCTCGATCACGTGCAGTTTCGACCGAAGGGGCAGGTTGGCCGTCGAGTGGACGTTCACTTTGAACGGGCACAGCTGAAGCTTTGATCTTTGGTCTTTGATCTTTGATCTCCCTTACTCTCGTCTGCGTGAAACGGCTGTTCACGCCCAGATTGCGCAGGTTTACGGCTACGTCAGCCAGTGCCTCCTGGCCTCCGTTGACCTAAAAATAATAAAATAATAAACATAAAAGATGAATAAATAGAAAAAATTACCCTATCCCCCTCTAATGCCTCTAGCTGATATAATAATCTTCTACCGTATCCTACCCATCTTATCTGCTTACCTGTGCCTTGAACATGTTGATGAAGGCCGACATGGGCATGCCGACAGACGGGTCGAACTGGAACAGCTCCGCCATCTTGTTCCATTCCTGAATGGGCACACTTTAGCTTGGACATCCTTATTTATTAATGACGAAATTGTGCAACTTCATTCCTACATTGTCTACACGTTTTTACATTCCTCTGTAAATATACAAGTTTGTAAAGTAAACAACTTGGAGTACGCACTCCTCCGATAATTGAAGTCTGACGATTACGACGGCTAATAAGGTCGCACTCGAAACAGACAGTAATTGGCCTGTGAGTAGCTTGTGACTGAGGAAAATACTCCCGGAGCGTCACTTGTAAAATAGCGTTCCGTCCCAATTGCCGCACCCTCATGATACCCGCTTGCTAATTGAAGTATTCAACCTCTCACGTCTTGGTTTATTACAAACGCGGTCATTTCTCTTGACTCTAGTTATCTATACCCGTTCTAATTTCGTCCTTCTGATCTCCCGATCTTCCCGAAATAGTGTTCCCATAACTGATGTCAGGACGTGTCTTCATTCTCTCACAACAGCCCCCCTTCCCGCGTTCCAAGCCATAGCTTTTCCTCAGTCCTTACGTGCTTTTTCACGCTCATTTTCTGCTCTTTCGACTCTCCAGGGAAATCGAGAGCAACAGCACCGTTAAACACGTGTTGCACCACTATTCTTCTTGCATTTAGTCATCTGCCCTCTTCAGCACCCTTTCACTCAGCGCTTACAGTATTCCGTCTAAGCATATCTAGAATAGGGTTATCTGATTATTTCTTCATAAATATGTATTTCCGTCATATTATAGAAGCCTATAGGCATACATCACGGAACAAAGCCAGAACCATGCATCTTGATTAGAGCTCGCGAATCGATACCAGTTAATTCAATTAGGCATTTTTTTCCAGGGTTATGTTTCACTCCATACATATTAGGAGATTCGATTCTGACCATGTTGACAGTGAAACGTGACCGGTGAAAAGCGGCTATCGGTATCGATTCGCGGGCTCTAATCTTGATTTTTTTATTGTCCTGGTTTCTTTTATTGTCCTGGATCCTATGTTTCATGCAGTCTATGTAGCATGTCTAGGTAAGGATGTGTGATAAATCCATGTGATCCACTCATCTGCCTAGAGCATTCAATTCAGCTCCTTCTGATGGCTATTTACGCTTCATGATGAACCGATAGTGAACCAATGGCTTATTATCTTGAAGCAAAAAATGCCCGAATAGAATGCTCAATCTATCAACCTCGAGTCTATCAAAGTTCGTCTAGTCCCTCTCCATCCCTTTCCCCTCTTCGTTCCCCTCGTAATCTACTATTCTCCCCCCCCCCTCCTAAAGGGGTGATTCGTCCCTAATAGTCGACAACAGGAAATTCGCGTGCGCAACGTCGCGGACCCGCGTGTGCTTCAATTGCACAATGTTCTTTGGCTAGCGAATATAATAGAGTAGAGCACGCGAATCCGAACCATTTAATCCAATTAGGCCCATTTTACAGGTTTACGTTTCATGTCCTCCATAATAAGAGCGTATTCGCGTGCTCTAGAATAGAGCATACGGTTCGCGTCTTTTTGGTGGACGTTTTTCACATATACCGATATAGAAGAGGGGCGCACCGCTTTGCATCTTGAAACATAATTGCTTCCACAACGCGAATTGTATGCTCTAGAATAGAGTAGACCTCCTGAATCGAGTCCGACCACCGCATTTCGGGGGGTATCTTTCATGAATGTCATGAAGAAAGTCTCTCTTGCTATAGCTAATGCCTGACACCTAACCAAGGAAAAAAATGGCCTAATTCAATTAAATGGACGCGATTCAGGAGGTCAAGAATAGAGCGTACGATTTGCCTTTTTGCAAAGAATAAATTTCATACCCTTTCTACACCTACTTTGTCTTCACACTTCATGCGGTGTCGCTCTCTCGTTGAAATAATAACAATGATGACAACTGACGGAGCATTTACCTCAACTATATCTATGTAGTCAAGTATCTAGCCAACACGCTAGATTTATGTTCTATTGTCTGTATAAGCATCATTCTGGCTCAGAGCGATGCTCTAGCAATACGCCTCTCACTTTCATAGTAATCAATCATTGGTTTATGATATTTCGACGACAATGCTCATTGTCAGTAAGCTAATTCATATTTTGTCTAAATTCCCTACCTTCGCTGTTTCACCGAAATGTTTCATGGCTTCTATGAATAGGCGTTATTCATGCTATGTGGGATGGGCAGGCGCATCTAGTCATGCTTATGGAAATCAAATGTGTGCATGGCATTTACTGTATATAACCGGGCGTTCTAACAACGGGAAACAAGTTTCACACAACAACAAGCTCTTTTCAATCCTCGCTCTCTTCTCTTCTGTAGATACACTCAGCGAAATTTCACCACCATACCGCACCTAGTGAATCATTCACCACACAAATTTCACCAGCCCGCTGGTGAAAGGCGCAATATTCACCAGCGGGCTGGTGAAATTTGTGTGGTGAATGATTCACTAGGTGCGGTATGGTGGTGAAATTTCGCTGAGTGTAAACCGCGCTCAGCCAGTTTCCCCAAAATCTCGCACACTCTCGCCTGATATTGGGAAGGGTGTACCGACGTAGATATAGTGGAACAAACCGATCCATCAGTTTCGAGACGAATTCTCTCACTTTGGCACACTCTCTAGCCGTATATTCGGAATGCTTTTCCGACGGATCTTTTTAATCCACTGTATCTTTCACTCAACTACCCTGAGTTATTATATATAGCTTGCTCCAGCATTACGAGCCAAATAATAGGACGACTGGCTGTGGTCGATTTTCAACTACACTATACCATTTGGGGTAAAAGAGCGGTTGTATATCTTCCCTTTGCCCCATTGCCCACCTCATCCGTGTACTCCATCGTATCGACGGGCTCGTCCTCCGATATGAGGCAGAAGAGCTCGAATTCGCCCCGCGACAGAATGCCGTCCTCGTTGATGTCGAAGACGTCGAAGAGGTTCATCAGGAGCACCCTTCAGCATCACAAACTACATCCATCAGCATAGTTTTTCATAGACAAGGAAAGAAGAAAGCAAAAGCTGAGTCGAACATTTTTTTTATTTAAATCTTCGCTGTTCTATACAATTTACTGCTTACTAGCAAATCACTGCAAATTTTGTCCGTCTGTCTCTGTGTGTATCTGTCTGTCTGCCTGTCCGTAGCACGCATAACTCGTTTAGAAATGCGAATTTCAAATTTGATGTGAGGTTCATCAGGAGCACCCTATAGCCAACTTCAATACGCCGAAAGAAAAAAAAAGGATTACTTCGCTTGAACAACATGCGGCGTGAACTAATCACACCATGACTGGCATGACCCATAACACTGATATAAATAAAACCTATCCTATCCTACCCTTCAACGACCTCCTCAGCCATCTGTAGCTTCGCATCCCTAATGATGCAAGGAATCGAACAAACAGAACCTATATCCAAAACAGGCCAGTTTTAGACAAATTTTCAGAATTCCATACTGTTATTGGGACATTCCCGAAGGCAATTTGTAGACGCTCTTTGGGCGCCCTCTTCACCCACTAAAAGCTAGCCTAGCCAGGGCTAATCATCCTCAAACCACTCGGTCTCTCACAAGAACAATGCCTTTCCGTGGCAGTTTTGCGGCGCTATTCGAAGAGTCTCGAAGAAAGTGGAGTCGGTGGACTCTTCTATGCTATTCGGTGTTGTTCTAGCACGTAGCACTCGGGATAATAGCTCTCCTCCTCTACGCATAGAATGTCGTTTAATGGCGAACTGTGCCGATTCCTGCGTAGCTCTTTCTGGGATATTTCAATTTTTGGTGTATTTTTCGTGATCTTCTTCACCCTAAACTGTCGTAATATCGGAAAATGGCATTTATCGTATTCTTATTATTAGGTGTGCTAGGCAGTATCTGAGCCACTACGTTTACGTGTTGATAGATATCTTATGAAAAACGAGGCGTAAATGTCATTGGGCCCGTCGGTTAACTCATTCCCACTTTGTTTGGACTCTCTTCATACCACTGCGCTCTCTCGTCGGAAATAGGAATGAGATGACGGACGGAACATTTTACTCAACCATATTATGCCCTGAAAAAAAGCAATCCCTTGCAGTGTCTCACTTGAACTTCTTCTGCATGGTCCCGTCCGTCTTGAGCATGTCATTGGGGCGAAATTCGTTGACCTCATCCGGGTCTTCCATCTGAATGCTCTATTATTAATAATTTACATATTTGATTTCTTCAACCTTCGTTTCAGCTATTGCAAATTTTTTTTATTTATGAAAAGGCGCCAGTCAGCCGATATATATCTAGCTCCTCTATCGAGACACAGTGTTCTGCCGCAGGGCAAAACACTGTGTCTCTTTGGAAAGCGACAAATAATTCCGACATTTACTAATACGGTAGATCGGTGTGCAGCGCACCACAAATAAAATAATGCGAAAGGAAGTCCATCTGACAGACGCTAAAGCTAACATCAATCCGACAATTAGATAGAACTTTTGGGAACTCAAGGAAAACGGTGTCCTAGTCATTTTAACTTTCCAAAGGTATAGGTAGAATGCTGTGGAGATAGATAAAGTAAAGTAAATCAAATCTAAAAAAAAATCAAAAATTTGACACGAACTCACCTTCGTGTCAAACCGCGTCATCACAAAGGCATACCGCCCAGGCGCGTAGTGGTATCCGCCTACGGAAAACGTCTGAAACCGCCCCTTTTCAACAAATTTTTGATCCTACATTTTGTTCCTCAATAGTCTAATTTCCTCAATAGCCACGAAAAGTTCTACTCTCCTTAGCGAGCTTGCATACTGGAAAATAACGGTGAAACAAAGAGAATCCTACCGATAATTTAGGAAATTGTCGCTAAATCCGCCTATGGCCCACCTCTTCCTTGGGCATGTGTCGGGTCACGTTGACTATCTCCCCGGTGTCCACGTTCTTCACGTAGCCGATCAGATCATTCTTGAACAGCAGGTCGCTCATGTTGCCTGTTATTGCATTTTATGATTGACGAAAAAGTTCCTCCAGTAACCGTCATTCCTACTTCGCCAGCCCTCTCCTCATAGCGATTCGCTCCATCATCGTGAATAGGAATGAGTGTTCAAAGTTTACAATTGTAATTTAGCGCAATTTTGTCGTTTTTCACAGTCCCCCCATGTGCACAATCTGCCAACTTACTGTGCCTTCGCACGCGGAACCACAGATCGACGGCGATCAGTTCGTCGTTCGTCTCAAAGTGCACCCCGATTGAGTAGGCGACGCTCCCGAAGGTTATGTAGCCATTTCCCGCGTGCTGGAATATATATCTCTTGGGGCCAAATTATTGTTACAGCGTTCCTCTGAACATCTCATTCATTTCTAGGTACATCCAATTAGCGAGCGGTTACTTGAATGCTAGAGACAAGAGAGGAGTGAAGAGACGCAGGGAACGAGCAAAATCGCGCGCGATTTACCTATATTTATTGCCCCTTCTCTTCATTATTTCAGGCCATACCTCTCTCGATCAGATAATGCGATTAAATTCCTTTGTTTTCAACCCCTTGCATTAGGATGGGAAAGAAGAAAGTAACCTCAAAACTCAAATATTATGTAAGGACCGTGAAGCGTATCACATGAATTTGTGATATGATAAATAATGAATGCATGAATGAATGAAGCATATAGCTGAGGAAAATATCCCGTCAATAGGTAGTCACATTCCTAGTTCCGACGAGAAAGCGAAGCGGTATGAGGAGAGTGCAGACACGACAGGAATACATGTTTACTGACGAAACATTTTCCTCGACAACATTTCACAAAGAGAAGTGAGAGAATTGGACGCATTTTGGAAGCAAAGCAACGGATGGACAGGGTTATCCCCTCTACATCTCGACATGTCCAACCTCGTACTCGTAGTGCAGTTCCTCGTCCGTTTTGTGCGTTCCGTTGCCCTCATTGTCGGCCCTCATCGCACGCAAGTCGATCTCCTCCTCCTCTTCCGAGCTATTTCCCGGCTCTACCAGCTCTGAATCTTCCCTCCTATTTCCCGGCTCTACCACTTCTGAACAGTGTGATTGTTAAAGGGCCCCTCCGAGCACTTTTTGACCCCAAGGTTTCTTCCTCTCATCTGAAAGAGCAATGTCGAAAACCTACAATCCTACCTATATTTTCATCTTTTTCCCGCCACTCTCCGCTGTTCAAATGAGGTGAGAAGTTTTATGAAAAGTTACACTGCTCTTCACGGACCGCGCGAATACGAGTGTCATTTCGTGAATACTCCTCAGAGGAGCCATTTAAGGGAACGAGATGTCGAAAAATTAACCCTGATTTGGATAGGAACTCTCGCACGGAAAACATTTTATTTCGAACATTTCGGCTCGTTCGTTTAACATTTCGAACACTGTGATCTTCACCTGCGCGCATTGCCTTGAGCTTCTCGACCTCCGCGTGAAACGCGTCGTTTTCGCTCTCCAATTTGGCCCGAAACTGAAAGTTTCACGATCTGCTGGTCAATTATCTGGTCATTTATCTCTGAACAAAAACATTTTCTTTAAATCTTATGCATTTCTCTGTAAGCAGTTTCTTCATTTTTAGCATAAAAGTTTTAACATTGGGACCTCTCCGTGTCTAGCCGTGTTAGCCCTGCACAAAACACAATATTATTTATTGCCGAATCACAATATGCATTCTCCGGTCTCATAATTCGTCTCACCATCTATTCAGCCAAGCCTGTCCAAT
The DNA here is from genome assembly GCA_900490955.1 of Micoletzkya japonica. Classification (NCBI taxonomy): domain Eukaryota; kingdom Metazoa; phylum Nematoda; class Chromadorea; order Rhabditida; family Diplogasteridae; genus Micoletzkya; species Micoletzkya japonica. The sequence goes on from LS824024.1 coordinate 60,707, forward strand.
ATCTATGTCTCCCTGTTGTGCTCAAACCTTTTCAATGTCAAAGACCCCTCCGTCCGCCTCGAACTCGCGCAGAAACTTGCGAATCTCATTGCGGTCCTCCGGTGGGATGTCCAGCTGCGAATATTTATAACTGATTCTCTTGCACATTTATCTGTTCACTTCATAGTGCGTTTCAGTTCGCATTTGAAAGCTTTTATTTATTTATTTTTATAAAAAATATTCATTAAATTACCATCTCAGCTTTGTGGGCCACCTCCCGATACAGCAGGTCGCCCTCGACATTCGTAAAGGAGACCTCGGGAAGCGAGACGAAGAGGTCCTCCGCCTCAATATACGAGGGAAGGGAGACTGCAATATTAGGGAGATTATTATTACGACGAGGGTCGAGTGGCCAGTAGGACCGCTGGGTTTAGTACGAATTCGTATACCACCCTGAATCTTCCCCCACCCAAAAAGCTGCCGAAGTTGCGATTTAGTACTAAGTTCGTTACGAATCGTATGCTCCATGTTCCCCCTAAAGCTGCCTAGAGGAAAATAATGCTGCAGGTGATCTTATGATCGTTTTCTCTGACCTTTCCTTTAAAGGAGCCGTACCACGGCCATATTCGCTCTTTATGCCATTCAGTAGATCTCATGATCCTGATCGGGTATTCCGAATCTCACGCGATTTCATTCACTCCCCGCGGAGCACTGAAGGTCCAAAGAGCAACGCGATTTTTACAAAATCGAATAAATTAGCTGTCTGAGATGAGATACTTTGACAAATTCGTTGACAAAACGGGTTTTCACATTGTTCCGATCATTTTAAGAAACAGAACGACCGAAAAAGATGAGCGGAAAGGCCCAAAATTGCAATATCAGGGTAGCGCGGGAATTCAAATCCTACCGTACTCGTGGGCCGGCTCCTTTAAGCGCACTATAGATTTTTTTTTTAAAAATTCCGTGACTAAGCGCCATGCCTATTATTGAATAAAACTCTACGTCCGTGCACGTTTCGACGACTATGCACTAAGCACCGTAAGTCGGCATTGTAATTACGATCGGAACGGAATATTCTAGGCTTCGTTTTTGCCCGTTTTCTCGTCCTTTTCTTGTTTTTCCGACTATTCCTTGCTTGCGTTGAGTAGTTCTATATTGGAACAATTTTCCTAATGTACAT
>LS824024.1:62655-75086 GCA_900490955.1 Micoletzkya japonica
TTCTAGGCTTCGTTTTTGCCCGTTTTCTCGTCCTTTTCTTGTTTTTCCGACTATTCCTTGCTTGCGTTGAGTAGTTCTATATTGGAACAATTTTCCTAATGTACATTCAATCTCAGACATCTTCGCATTGAACGGTAAATGCAGTTTAGAATATTCCGTTCCGGTCGTAACCTGCGGTGCCGAAGTGTGCACGGTTAGCGCGTAGTCGTCAAAACGTACGGACGTAGAGTTTTATTCAATAATACTTTGTCTGCTCGCTGTTCGCGCCGCTTTGCTCTAGGAAAAAATAAATAAAAAAATAGGAAAAATGTTGACAATTGACGGACCACATTTTGCCCTACTAAACGCTGCCTTGCGATTCCTCAAATGCCATCAGGTCCTTTATCTTTATCTTTATCGGGTACATCATAGTTATGCGGCGGACTGGAAAAAGGTGTAAAAGGTTTTGCAAGTTCTCCGGTCCTTCAACCTCCAAATTAGCGTAAATATGCATGCATTTATGCAATTTCACCTCCGTATTTAGACTAGATAGCATGAAATTGTTCGCATTGTTTTACGCTATTTCTAGGTATTTACGTGTATTACGCTATGTCGGAGAACCGGAGTTGTTGCCGGCCTCCCCCCAGTCCTCTTCCCCATACTCGAGGACCGTCGTGCTTTATGGTTAGTCTCTCCTTCCCTCCCTGTGCTCCTCTCATTTGTTTTCCGTCTACCGAACTTCCGCTTGGTCTCTCTAAGCACTTTGACGTCTCAGCCTTCGCTTGTCCTGGTCATTTTCCAAAACATCGTGATAATATTGACGAAAAGCCCCGTATGTAAAGCATTTTTACTTCGCCTCTTCACTATTTAGAGGATACGAATCGGGTACGATTGATGGTTATGTTTTGACCCTCGAGGATAAAAAGACAGATGTTCACTATGAATTGATCGTGAAACATAACCGTCCAAAGTATCCTCTTCTCTTCATGCCGCAAGGATAAAGATGACCGCAACCGGACATTCTGAACGTTTTATAATTTTAATCCCCAAGTTATGCAATATTTCAGTTTCCTTTTTAACTGTCTCTCTTCTTTCTTCGCCCATCACTCTTCATTATGACCCTGTGAGTGTGTGAGTCGCTGTAGATTGTTTTGACCATCGTCTCCGGAACAAGTGGATAGAGAGTCGTCTTCTTCACACAGGAAGGGAACCGAACCGCTATGGGGGAATGCTTATGGGGTCTATCTATTCCCCCCTGTAGATAGTTGACGAAAAAGGCCCGATGTTTTCAGAGTGAGAATTCCTAGGATAATGAAGGATAATTTTCGGCGTCTCGTTCGCATAAAAGTTGCACTGCCGATGAAAGGCAATGCTTTACGAAGGCTATATTTAAATATTTATAAATTGTCGATATACATGTTTTACCGTGTTCCGCAATCCTCACCCTCTCTCAAATCACGCAAAGGTTATTTCGTCGCGTGACGTGGTCTCAATTATTTACGTGTGTTGTCCCTATTCCCTCCCGGTCTCTCCCCTTTCCCCTCCCCTCCTCCAGTCCAATCAGACCGCTCACTCATCTCCTCCCTTTCACACACTTCCTTATTCGCAAAATATGATCGCTTTGGGTGGGGGGGGGTAATTTGCTCGCTGGAAGCAAACAAAAGCAGGATAGTTTCGAGACTATGATGAATTCTATGTATGTAGATATGAATAATTCAACGAGAATTACGCTCATCGAGGGGAAAAATGCAATGGTTTCATCGTAAGCAATCATTGGGGGGAATAATCTATGCAAACCAATGGGCAAGCCCTGCAGAAACATCCGTTTACGTCGAATGTCCGGTCTGGTAGGGGCATGGGGTCCCCCGAACCTCATTCCACCCTTCTCCGTATCAACTGTCCATTTGGGCAGGAATGATTGCCCGAGATTAGGCCTTGGGTCTTTTCTCGCTATGCTTCACCCCGCACAGCATGAGATCAGTTCATAAGTGCACCGTGAAGACGCGAATGCCATTAGACCGGCTGAGATAAAAGGTCGGGCTGAAATCTTGCCACGAAAGCGAAATGCCAAGCGTCGTTCCTCTGGATTCTAGGCACTTCTTGGCCTTTATGATAAGATTCTATCCAGACCTTTCCTTTCTTACACTGGTTTGCCGAAACGCATGCCTATTGCGCTTGTTGAGCTTTCTATCTCTGAATGCAAAAGCTCCTAATTATTCCATGCCTAAGTGTTTTCCCTTGTCCTGTCCTGTCCCGTCTCAAATTCCCCGTGTAAACAGTCGCCGCTCGTCTTTCATATTCGACACCCCGAAGGCCTTCTCCATTTTCGCTTTTTCTCCCTTTTCGTTCTTTGCCTCTAGCCTTTCCTTGCTTTCTTCCATGAAAATCATTTTTCCCATTTCCCTATCATTTCCTATAACGCATATGTAGGTTGTTCATTCAGCAAAAGCGGAAAAGCTGCAAAATTGCGAAAAAAAACTTTTCCTGGAAAAGCTTACCAATTCCATCGGGCCAGACCGTTCCGATGTCCGCCTCCCTCACATTCTTGCCCGCGCCTACAGCCAGTTCGAAGAGGCACTGCTTGTCAACGGAACTATTTGAAGCTGAAAATTGCCAGTCGAATATGATTGAAATAATAAAAAATTAAATTATTTTCGAAAAAAATTAGCTCACGATTGATGAAGCTGTAGGCGTCTTTGAACAGGGCTGTGGTCATTTCTGGAAGAAACGCGGGAAATTCAAAATAAATAACATCGTAGAGGAAAAGGCGCCCAAACATTGGGAAACGCGAGCTTTTCTGCTAAAATAATAGATATGGGTAGTGGAGTAAAAGGTCCGGAATGTAAGACTTGAGGTTTATTATTTCGGGGAGCGCGAAGAGCACGCTCCGTATGCGCGTTCGGTACGTTGCCTGGCAACCGCCCCTCCAATGCACCCGATTTGAATCGCCGCGTTGCGCGGGAAACTTATGCGCCGCACCCCCTCCAGAGAGTACGTCGAGCTCCCTTATGGTCGTTTGAGCTGTGCTTCATTCACTATACGATAACACGTTGAAGGATCACACAATTAACGGCAAAAATAGATTAGTAGATTGAACCGCATGGACTGCGCCAGGAATTTCTCTCACGATTCGCCATAATAAAGAGACACCTCAGCCATATGACTCCATCTTTCCGTCTCTCTCAGTCTGATCTTCACGTCCACTCTCGCTCCCCGTGTGTAGTCAGTCCTTTTCGATATTTACTTTTTATGATTAATTTACACTGAAGCTGTGCCATGTTATCCTGCGGAACGCACCAAGTTCTCAACATCAGTTTCGTCCCATATCCCCTCCTTACAAACGGATGTTGTCTTTATTACAAGCTTCTGAAACATAGCCATGAAAATCAACCATTTCCGGCTCCCTAGAGTGCTCCATAGGTAACATGCCATAGCTTCACTCTCAATTGATCACGAAGCTTCACCATCAAAATGACTTCCGAATGGAATGCTCTATCCAGTGTCTAGTCCGCTTACCGGGAACCCTCCCCGGTTCTCCTCTTTCCAATTACAAGTTGCGAGCCGTTCTCAAATTGTCTGAATCTCAATCCACCCCGTACCACTTCCTCGTCATTATTTGGTCATTATTTCCGCGCGAAGAGGGGGCGTGAGCTATGTATTATAGTATATCTAGTAAGGTTGTGCGATTCCTAGTCTTCTCAGTATACTTCTCAAAATATTTATAGCTTTCACACAGAGAGTAGCCAGGTGGTCTAGTGGTCTATGGCGGTCTCCCGGCATGAGTTCAGACCCGGGTTCGAATCCCGGACGGTGCATTATCCTTTGCTGTTCTCAAAAACTTTCAAATATACCAGCATTTTGGTATATAAATATACCATGAAACACACCCCGCAAATATCTCTCGCTCTCGAAAAAATGCAAATTAAAGTATGCAAGTCCTTGCTATCAATCAAGCAGTCCCTCATCTAATCGTCTTGTCTCCCTTCTTTACAGAAAACTATACCCGTTTTCCAACCATTAGGTAGTTCAAAACCTCGTCTCTTTATGATTCTAATCCATTTTAGTATAGATGACGACGACGGCTTGGACTACAGCATACAAAATCACAGAAATATTATGAGGGGGGGGGGGTGAATTTTGTGTTGTGCGAAAGCTCCAGTAAAGATCCGAGAGTGGGCGTATGTATTACATAGTGGTATACTCACTCCCGTCTTACACAACACCCTCTCCTCTCCCGGCGAATCCACCGCCGAAACTGTGATTATCGCGCGAAAAAGCTGAGAGCCGGGTCCGAAACCGGCCATTAGGCCAGGAGAGATTGCAGGGGAGAGGGGGGGGGGACTTGAAGCTATAGGCAGAGACTCCGCCTCCCAAATAGTTCTCTCTAGGGCAGACGTGCACTTGGCATGCCATCCAAGTGCCTTTATATCTACGCTTTTATTTTATTTTAAAGAATCACGGAAGTAATCTATCAAAGTTCTAGTCTATCAAAAAACTCGATAAGTAATGCATGCTCTCTCCGCTGTCGCTATGCAAATTAACTGAAAATGAGAGGTACTATTGTGGAATGGTCAATTTGCTGCCTTTATAGCTAGTATGAAACGTGGTTCCCGCTTGTCCCATTGACAAGCTGCGCTTTGTATGCATGCAGAGAAGAGAAGGAAGGGCCTGCGAGTTCCTGAATAGTAGAGGAAATGCCCTGAACAGCTTTTAGCGCAGGTCTTTTTGATGGTTATGCTTCAGGATCAATTGATGATGATGGCTGGTTAAAGGGCTAGTTAAAGGGTAAAAAACCGATGGCTAGTTAAATGGGAATATCTACAATATGCATTTTAACATCATTGGATAGTTCTCAATGTCCTGAATCTTATGCTGTCTCCTTTTTTTTGTTGAAACTTCGCCGCTGCTGAGAAAAGGCAGTGTAAAAATTTCTTTCGCTGTCTGCGTCTCTTCAATCTTCTATTATCTCTCACAATCAATCAACCGCTCTTAGTTGGCTATCCCTTGAAATGAATGAGATGGTTGGAGGGACCCTTTAAACTATGGTGAAGCATAACCGTCAAAAAGAACAGAATGGAATATTCTAATTCTAATGTTCTGTTCGTCTGTAGGTACCTTCTCTCCTTTTTTTCTATTGACACTCTGTCGTCATTTCTCTTCCTCCTCACTATTTCTAATTACTGTATGACACCCGATTCTCGATCTTCCTACCGTCGTCTTTGAACCGTAGACCACAGTGAATTCCTAAATAATTCGCGGGTATTATTGACGAAACGGCCCGTCGCTCTCCTGTCGCAAGTAGGAAAAATGCGACAACCGACTGAACGTTTTCCTAAACCATAAAGATCGTTTCTGAATGATTAACACCCTCACTATGATCACGACCATTTATTACTGACCTAGAGTCCCGTTGTAAGCATAATTTCTGCTTTGCTCCTTCTCGTAATCCCGTAAATAATAGTTCCCACGTCCTTTCTCTAGCAGAAGTTTCCATGCGAACGCGCTCTCGTTGTTCTTTATGATATATTCTTGAGATTTCGCTCGGGTCCTTCAGATATGCTTATAAATAATATGAATCATTTTACTGCTTTCAGATGTACGTGAGTGATATGCTATCTAGTTTGCATGACTATTATAGAGCTCTTCTGCACACAAACCTAATATATCCCCCCCCTTGAGAATATCTCTGTTCCTCGTCGCTAATAAGACCCCGAGCTTTCAGCGGATGACTAACGCGATTTGATCGGAGTGTTCTCTTCCTTCGTTCCGCTCTCCATTCGCGCTCTGAGATTCGAGTAGGAGAGAGTACTGCGAGAGGCATGAACTCCTCCTCGACGACCTTTCCCATAGAGCTTTGCGTTCGGCATCTTTCGTATATATAGTTTTGACGACCAATTGATGGTTATCCCGTGGAGAGCGAGGCACTCGAGTTGCCAAAATTGGTACATTTCCCTGCATTTAATAGTGACGCGGTTACTTGTACGAAACACAACTAGTAGATTATGCTATTCGTGAAGCATAACAGTCAAAAAGACTCGAATAAAATGCTCTAATTATTAGGCGCGGTGTTTTAACCTCGGTGTTTCGTTCGGACCTTAGTGAAAGACGCTTTCTCCTTCACCCCTCCTTCTATCAATCTTCCCCCTTCTGTTCCCACGCTCGCTTCAGTTCGCGGTTCTCTTCTCTTCGCTTTCCCGATGAGCCTCGAGCGGCCTGCAGGAGATTCATGGATAATCTCTCAACTTTGTTCTCCGCCTCAGACCACGACAATGTACATTTTATTATTATTATGGTTGAGAAAAATGTTCCGCCAGTTGCCGCCCTTCCTATTCACGACGCGAGACCGAGGCGGTAGGAAGAGTTCAGATAAGTAGGAATACGTTTACTATCAATAATATCAAAGTTCTTTATTATTTCACCGTGACCCTAATTACTGTCAACTACAATGCTTTCGCCTACGTAATCGCGTAATCGGAACGCTTCTGCGTTCGGAATAAGGCCACTCGAAGAATAGCGCTGTCAAAACATGCCTGACAGGTGTTCTCAAGTGTTCCTACGCGGGCTTGCGTAGACTATTAGGATTGGCGAATAATAATAATAATAAGAGTGTAACTGACAGGGGAACTGAAGAGGTGCAAAGGCATGCAGACCCTCAGTATCGACATAGGCATTACTAGCCGGCCCATTTGAGAGCGAATGTCTTTGGCATGCCTTCCCATCTTCTTTTCCTCCGTTCGTCGTTCGCCCCATATCCTTGCATTTGGTCATCCAGTTCGGTATGGCATACCAAAGTTCGAGACCTTCTGAGTTCACACACATCATAACTTTTCACGTACTAATGACTCCTCTCTAGCCGAATTCATGTTATTATCACTGTCCCGCCATTACGCAATCGCAAATTATCCCACCCCATCCATCATTTAGAGATGGTCATGTGCGTCTCGTCATGTCATGAAAGCTGCGTCACCCGTTCGCGCGGACTGTGGCAACTGCCCCTATAACTTAGACATAATAATAATAATAATAATAATAATAATAATAATAATAATAATAATAATAATAATAATAATAATAATAATAATTTATCGACGCACTGAATGCGTAATCTTGATGCGAGTCTAGATAGACATATCTAGATCCGCACGAAAATTCTTTCTCCGTTCATTTACAACTCTGAAAGAGCCTCCCATCTCTACCATAGTTCTCAATATTCTTCCACCCCACACGCATGGATATTTGTATGCGTCTATCTAATTGTCGCTCGGCCTCCAAACAGAAAGTTCTGAGACCACCAGATAACACAACATTTCGCACGTGCCCCCACAACACAATAACAAGGCCTGTCCTCGCCTCTTCCAAATAGTGTAGACTCCTCATAATTCCCACCTCCCTCCTCGCTGATTCCCAGAACCCCCTCGTCTTCTAGGGGAGAAAGACAACAGATGACTTTAGCAGTGCTAAATTAGCACAAATAGGCAATCTCGACTTGTCCCTCACCCCTGCCCCTTTACTCCTACTCATACTCTCAACATCCCCTAGTGTCCGTCTCCGTATTTCTAATTTGCCCTCCGCGAATAAGACTTGCGTTATTTAGCAGAAAGCGCGAACGATCCTGACCATATCCGAATATCAGCCGGACCTTCGGCTCTGAAGTGCCGACTGAACTCTCCTCATTCCCCTCCAGTTTCCTCGTTCTTCCATCATCAACATTCGCTCGTTCCTCGCATCATTTTCCATTTGTTCGCTTGCTTCGTGGTGCAATTGAAACACGCCAAAAGTAGCGCAGTAAACGACGGCTTTTTCCCTCCCGAAATTCGGCCAAACTTTTCGATTGCACTCGTAGCTAACTTGAATCTTGCGACCTCCTTTTCATTCCTCTTTTCTTTTATTTCTCATTCTAGGGCATGTAGTCCGATCGCTTTTATGCTTACTGTCGTGGAATAGATACTACTGGTATAACAGAGCTATCGGTGTGGAATAGGGTTCTCTTTTTGACGCTTTTTCTCGGATATGTTTCAGACCTCCGTAAATACAGGGAAATGTCTACAGAGCATGAACACTGAAACGTAACCGTGGAAAAGCGTCAAAAAGAGAACCCTAATGTGGAATATGTAGAAAAAAGGAGCCGAATAGTCTATCCGCCCGACCGTATGTTTATGTCTCCGTTTCTTGATCCTGTCGTGGAATGCATAACATGCTTCCGCAACCAGCCATATGAATGGCTGAAGATCCTTCCAGAATCACGTATGTTTCACTGACCCAGAGAGAGACTACCTGGTCCGATTGCTACTAATATTCTTGTTAGCACAATCCGCTCAATATCAGAGCAACGCTGTTTTGGTGACAATGTTCACCGATATAGCGAAGCGGTGTGAAAAGAATCCAGACGAAGTAAGAATGAACTTACTGACGGAACGTTTTCGTCAGTAATAGCAGTAAGTGGAGCGGTTGCGGTCGTTCCTCCTAAGTGTTAGCGCTCCCCTTCCGTCCCCTATCTCTCCTCTCCTCTCCTCTCCCCTTCTCAATCTCCCCTCTCCTATCTACGTTCCTGCAGTGTTTCTCAGCGCCCCTTCGCCTTCTTCTTTTCTTCCCTAAGAGCGAGTCACGAACAAACCGAATTTCACGCCTCTCCCCATGTAGAAAGTAGGAGGACAACGAGCGAGATTCTTGTTCCCTTCCTTTTTTTCCTCATTTCCCAGAGATGCCCTTGGATGAGGAGTAGGTTTGCTCTTCTAGACCATGTAATCTATCACCTGCATAATACATTGTCTCATGGAGATCAAGTAGATATAGTAGAATAAACCTGTCCGTCCGTTACTTTCATTCCAAAATGAGTGTCTAATTCTCTCACTTTTGCACTCTCTCTCGCTTGATATTCGGAATGCTAAAGTGACGGATCGTTTTATTCCACTATACACCATCAAGAAGCATCTCTGTGATTGAGGAAAGTGTTCCGCTCGTTCCTACGTCTGACGAAAGCGAGAAAACGGCATAAAAAGAGACGAATTAGGAACGCAATAATACCCAAAAACCCCTCTAATTCGCCTGTTTGTCGGCGTGTTTATTCAGCAATTACAAGTCTGTTCAACTGTTCAACACCTCTCATGCATTCCCTCTCCGTCTTCGTGGACCAAAGCAGAGCCTATTATGGTCCAACCAGACGCTATGCTTCACCGATGTCAGGATATCTAGCTGTAGGCTCATTATAAAAAATTATCATATTTTCTCTCCTCTGACCAAACTCTCGTTCATCAACCGCTCATTGACTCCCTCTCGTCATATGAACCCTCCACCCCCACACGAACGCCCGTAACCAGACGAGTGTACTTCTATTGACGCGCCTTTCACAGTTACGCTTCAACCAAAAACTGTGTCGTGTTCATCTCTACCCTCTTCCCTTCTCAACTCCCCCCTCCTCTATGTTCCTGCAGTGCTGTCTTGTTATTTTTTGTCCTAAATACGCCAACGTAGCTTCTCATTGTCAGTCCAAGTACCTACGCTTCTCCTATGGTCACTTCATCGCCTCAGGGGAGAGGATAGGAGATGTAAGGTGAGATTATACGAGTAAGGACGGAAATAGAATTGACGAGAGGCCCGAATAGTACAGGGATGAGGGGGGTGGGGGCCGCTTAAGGGGCCTAACTCGATATCTATGTTCGATTTGTGCCAAGGCTCGTAGACTATCCATTACTATCGCCGAGTCTTAGGAGGAGCCGGAAAGGGCTCGCAATATTAGCGCGCAAGCCTGCGAAGCTCACCATTTATAGCCATCTGCTGCTTTTTTTGCTCATTAACTGGTCAAAGCTGAGCCGCATATTCTCTGACCTACCGTATTGTGCTCAGAGAATCTGCGGACTCCGTGCGGCTTATTCCATTGCTCGTTGAAAGAGCAGATATGGAGGGGGGGGGTGTGTTGTGTCCCAAGCCACGGTGGAGTAACCAATATGGTTTATCGAAGAGGAGAGGCGAGTAGGAAGACAACAGAGTAGGGATGGAGAGGGGAAGGTCCAGAGCCAACCAGCCAGCACCAGAGCCCAGCGAGAGAATGACTAGGCGACGGGCCGTCGCCCTTACATTGACAATAGGCTAATGGGGCTGAGAGACGAGGTGTTGGGGAAATACAAAATAGGTATAATGGGATTAACCCTATATACAGCAGAGAGTGACGGGTCTCATGCGTACCGTATATTACTTGCACCCACCGCGCAGTCCTCTTCTATGTCCCGTGAGCTTAATCAGGTCACTACTCAGGAAAATAATATCTAGATAGTCCAGAATATTATTCTAATCGCAACCGTTTAATCGATTGCTGTCCATGGTTAGGTTTGAATAATCCGTCACTAAGTTATACTTTTTGAGCAGAGCTGCATTCCCTAAATATTTTTTTCCTATTTTCGGTCGCTTTACTGTAATGGCTAAGCATATAGATACCTAGTGCCATAAGTACGATCGTCTCTGCCTAACTCTCTTGTACGCTCGTGCCTGTAGGCAATTTAGACGTGCAAGCTTCACTCCCCTCCCCCCTCAAATGGAAATCCGAGGCATCCCAGTCGTCGTTAGCTGTGCACAAGTTCACGACAACACGGGCCTCCTATTTCCCGGTCCGGCTATTTATCCGGCTCTGTCATTTCCCGGTCCTCCCGTTAATCCGCTCGTGCTCACTACAAACACATCATTTCGATAGGCTTGCCTTACGGGAAGATATAGAGATAAAAGAGTGAAAACGTGGTTTTCATCTCGTGCTGATTGTCAGAACGCTTATTACTTTCCCACCGCTTGCCCGTCGCTCTCCAGTTTGTAGTGTGAGCACACACTATCCGTTGATTAGGTTACCTAATCGCCGGCCGCAGTACAGGACTATTTTCCGGCTCCGGTTTGTTGACGCGCACGTAATTGCCGGCTTGTTGAGCGGGGAGTAGTTCTCGGATGTGTCACGACTATTAGGGCAGAGGTTAGTTATTCCGGGGGCTGACGAGAGCGCCCCGAGGGCACGGAGCGAGATTTCTTTCCCTGACTCTGGGGAATATGTCTCCGACCTGCTGAGGGAATATTCCCCAAGGTCTGGGAAATATTCCCCTGGAAATGTGCGTCATTATTGCTATTCCATTTCAACACATGGCGTCAAAGTAGGCAACTCTCTACACGCGTTTCTTGCTCTGAAGTAGATTCAGAGACTCAATGAGCTTCAGTAGACACTTCTAGATACATCATTATCAGTTCATGTTATTCTATTCTATTTTATTCTCCGCCCTTTGATGCTCCTTAATCTCCTAAGCCCATAATAGCCATTCTGCTTTATTCTTCCTCGCGTCATATCGTTACTTCCAGGATCTCCGTAACCTTTACCTTCGCTTGCTCTCCGCCCGTTGTCTATGAGTACATTGAGTGATATTAGCCAAGCTTATTTTCCCCCCAGCCTCATTGGGTAAATACAAAACACTATCTTACCCCGAATGGCTAATGTATTTTTGAATTTTCCCCAGCCAGTCGGTGTAAGATTTACCCCATAAGTCCTAAACCTGGGTTAATTTCGCACACAAGTATGCTACGACCAGCACTCGGGAAAACCGTTTTATTAGAGTCCGGCAAACGACTAACTTTCGTGGTTAGCTGCTTTCTATGTATTCGTACGCGCGCGGTTTTATGACTTTTATGTAAACCCCCGACATAATCATCGAAGCAACCCCCCGTGAAACGCTTGCCTGATTACCGTATTCACATCCTTCTCACCGCGAGTTGTAGAGTTTTCACTAATATTTGACCGTATATACATTGTGCAATCTACCTTTTCATCTATTTATCTTCACCCCTTTAATCTATTTGTCAGTCTGTACAATAAATATTATTATTATTATGATTGACGAAAATGCCCCGTCAGTTATGGTCCTTGCGTGTGAAAAAAAGCATCGATGGAGTTTGCTAACTGAACGTTTCCGTCAATGCGATCTTATCCGTCATTTAGCAAACCGTATCCGTCATTTAGTCCCCTCGCCCCCCCCCCTTCTACTTCCCGGATGCCGTCGACCGCGCCATTTGACGGCTGCGAGCCGATCCAGTTCGCGGATCCGGCCATCACGCAGTACGTACTGAGCGAGCTCGGACCGCGGTGTCAGCAGGTGAGCTGAGATAGATTTATCTATTTATTTATTTACTTATTTATAGTAGAATAAAAAGATCCGTCAGTTCATAATTCTGAATATCAGGCGAGAGTGTGTGTGTGAAGGCGAGAGAATTAGATGAATTTTGGAATGAAACACACAGAAAAATATGTACCGCACATTAAATGTGCCAACTGATCGAGCACATTTATGTGCCGCCGGGGAGCACATTTCGAGGTGCCGGCTGAGGCGGCGGCGACCAGGATACGGGAAGAATCTGGCACATTTAATGTGCTCGATTTACTTGTACTGGACAGGGGTTTCTGTAAGAGAGGGAGGACTGAGAATGTAGAG
>LS824024.1:75772-95843 GCA_900490955.1 Micoletzkya japonica
GGCACATTTAATGTGCTCGATTTACTTGTACTGGACAGGGGTTTCTGTAAGAGAGGGAGGACTGAGAATGTAGAGAGAGAGAGGAAAAGAGAGGGATGGGGATTGAGGGGGACATTGAGGATGTACCTGGAGAGAGGGAGGAGGGAGAAAAGGGGTAAGAGGGAGAGAGAGACAGACAGAGGGGGATACGGGACGAAGACAGGGTTGATCTATGAAAAAATTTATGGTGGGAGATTTTTTCATAGATTTTTTCATATAAAGGAAAAAGTAAGTTCACTTTTTCAAGAAACAATCGTTTAATTATGAAGTAAAACAGTTCAAACTCAATCTTCGTATGCATTATCACAAGATTCTGCTGCGTAGAATAGAATCGAAAGTGGAGGCGAGAGAGCATGGAAATGGGAGAGACGCAGAGACATTCGCAATTTCCGAACGCGGACTGGTAAAACGTCGTGATTATCACATTCCGCACAACATATTTATAAAATTTTTTTAGTATGTTAGCATAAAACCATTAATTAATAATAAAACATGCAAAATAAACAAAATAAACCGTAAAAAAATATTATGGACTACGGTAGAATTTAAATTGCCGCTCCGTTTTTGAAATCGCGCCAAGACGAGATACAGTAGCGGAACGGTGAAAATTTTTGGGCCGGCTTCCATTTTCTCTTCTTTTGTGTTTATTGTCGCGTCTTTTTTATATTTATTTATGCTGTTGTTTCATTAGTGTTAGCCGTAATATCTAGCAGTGTTAATATTGCAAGCTCCTCAGGTATCCTGAATATCAAGAACCCGATCGAGCACGGAATAGTCACCAACTGAGGCTATGTCCGGACGTGAGTTTCCCTTTGATTATTCTTATTCTCACGTAATCCTTTTCACGTAAACATATGGTCAAACAGCAGTAATCTTGTTATTATCGGATAAACATCTCCATATTCAGGTAAGACCGGAATCGTGCTGGAGTCTGGAGATGAGGAACACCGTGCCCATCTACGAAGGCCCAGGCTATCCTTCGTTTGGATCTGGTCGTGATCTGACTGACTACCTCATGAGGATCCTCACTGAGCATGGATACTCCTTCACTACGTGATCATGGAGAAGCTGTACTACGATGCCCTTGACTTCGACCACTCCTTCCCGACGGTCAGGTTTGGCTTGGTCTTGACTTTACTTGAGTTAACTTTGATATCTAGTCTAACCCCGCCCCATACGTAAGCGCGGTTGGCTTATTGGACGTTAAGATGAGTGACTGTGTCAGAAATCCTCGTGTAGAGGCGTGTAAGCATAGATCAAATAGTACGTCGGATCCGACGTAACCAAGACACTTTTTTTCCCGTGAAAATCTAGAATCAGGGCCTATGAGCCCAAAATTTATCGTTTTCCGCCAAATCATGCTATATTCCGACCTTTTTAAAGTGAATCAAGGCACTTTTATACCGTTCTCCCTTAGAGAATCAAGGCACTTTCGGGTTCAACGACTTTACTATTTGGTCTATGCTTGTAAGAATAGCTGAGTTTATTTTTCCCTACTTATGTAAGAGCAGCTGTAGATAGTGCCCTACTAGCACATTAGGCTAGGGAAGGCAGCGTCCAAAACGAAACTGATTTTAGTTCCAAATTGCGCTGTAAGGCGGTGCAGAATTTTTTTTCTAATATGGGATAGGTCACTATAGAAGACTATGCAGTCTTATTATTGACGAAAAAGTTCCGTCAGTGAACTCGTTCATACTTTGTCTGATCACTTCACACCTCTAAATATGAATGACTAAAACTGACTGAGTATTTTAATCAACCATGATGAGACAGTCAAAATCCCAAATAGCACATCCAATTTTTGTTTTATTCTCTCATCCAAAATCTAATCTTAAAACGTTTAGATCGTAACCACCGGAAGCAATTCGTTGCTCATACAAGGCCAAGCTCGATTATGAAGTGCGACATCGATATCCCAAGGACCCTGGACCTATATGCGAGCACTGTAAAGGTTTGGAGGGCAGGGGGGGTGGGCTATGTTGTAGCGAAAATACTCAAATTTTGAATTTTTGATCTAACATGCACATCAAGAGAGGATTGGCACGTTGCCGAATTAACAAAAAATTGCGGTGGAGTGCAAAATGTTTTGTCAAAGCGGACGTTTTGAGTCATTTTTCTAGTTTTTGCTTTAGGGTAAAAAACGTGAAAAGAAACCCCTAGTGTACATTGCATGAACTTCATGCTGTATTCATGCCTCGTATTTATAAAAGCGTGAAACATAGCCGAGACAAAGAGTGAAAAAGAGAACTCTGGAGTAGACCGCATTGGAGACGAGGACTAATTAGGCTTTGAAGGAAGAATACGAGATGATCTGAATCGTTGGCAAGTACGGAACCCTTCATGGCATCGCCTGAGGCACTCGTGCGCCATCTGCGGAAAGCAGATAGCAATGAGGAGAACTGATTAAACAGGCAATTCCTCTCTTCTTTCATGTTTACTATAATCTTATGCGATGCATTATGGCATAAGTATGTGTGAAGCCAATGTTCGGGTCCAAGCCAATGTTTTATGATTGTTTTATGATTGCGCACAAACTGATCTGGGAAACCTATAGATTATGGCTGAACGTCAAGCTATTAGATTCAAACGGATATTCTATCTTTCCATGCGTGAGCGCGGACCCAACTGTAGTTGTTCATTAATCTCGTTCAATAAGTGACCCGATAGAATTATTATCGATTAATAAATAAAAGCCCACTTTACAGATGCCAATCGAATCAAGGACAAGAAGCGGATGGGAAGCATCCGGGCAAGCTGAATCTCGCTGGGCGCTCCCAACACCCTCCCCCCTCTCTCTCTCT
Source organism: Micoletzkya japonica (assembly GCA_900490955.1). NCBI lineage: Eukaryota > Metazoa > Nematoda > Chromadorea > Rhabditida > Diplogasteridae > Micoletzkya > Micoletzkya japonica. The sequence goes on from LS824024.1 coordinate 78,613, forward strand.
CCCCACTTTCTCTCTCTCTCCCCCTTCGTTTGTATTATGTCCCCTAGGTTTTTATCACCATTGTAAATGTTTCTTTGCTTGTTGTATAGTAAATTAATAAATAATTGTACAGTATCCCTTATGAGCTTAGCATGATATTGTGGCATATAAGAGTGAAGTGAAGTGGAAGTAGAAAAGCGGGGACATAATAAGCAAGGGGTACGGGGGGGCACCCTGGGACCGGGGTAGCGATTTGGCACATTTATGTGCCCGATTTCCCTGGCCAGGAGTGGGCTGGCAGGGCGGCACATTTAATGTGCTCTATCGGGCACATATATGTACAGGGGCGATAGTTGGCACCTCGAATGTGCTCCAGGGGGCACATATTTTTCTGTGTGAATAAACCGACGGACCAGTTTATTCTATATACTATCGCTCACGGAGTGTACGTGAGCAGTAGACATGCCAGAAGCAAATGATACTCGTCCCTGACTTCTCCTATCTATGCCGAACAACCACCTGCTCTGCGCGCTCCTCATCCGATCCTTGTCGCATAATTGCGACAAAATCGAGTGAAATATTTCGCCAATGATGGCAAGCCCGTCTTCGCTACAACGAAGATCTCCGTCTCTAGGCATCATCCAACCATGCGCTATAGCCGTTTACGCGATACCAGAGGAAAGCCTAGTTTGCCTAGTTGCTTCAGCGAAAACTCCAAACTACACCAGATACGTGTAATGTACAGAGACTCTGCCTTCTCATACTGATTAGTAGAAAGGGAAGCAAAACACACGCAATCCCAACTCTTTCTAAATGCATTCTCAGTAAATATGCTCCACGTCCAAATCACAGACCTCTTTGTCTTGCCTGTCTATAGCTCTCTCGCAGCAGCAGCTTAGGGATGAACAAGGGGGTCTACTCCCCCTATATTCCTGTTGACCACTCCCCGTCCTCATAAATTCCCCTCGCTTTCGTGTTCTTCCAGCACTTTTGTTGCCTTCACAGCTTCGTCGTTCTCACGCGAGAGAAGAAGAAGAAGAAGAGGGGGGAGTAAGACAAGTGAGACAGAGAGGGGAAAAGCGGCACAACAATGTTCAGAGACTTCCGGGGGGTGACCGGGTTAGAAAGGGAGGAAGAGGGGTCGGGATATGTTTCAGTCCCGAGGTAAGTATCTAGGAAGCGCAAGTGTACACATCGCTCATACAACCTCAGGGATGAAAATGCACAATGCTCATGCACAGTTTCCATATTCCTCTTCCATAGTAGGTTCGTGCATCATATTCCTGAAAAGGGTACGTTTCCCGTCACTATCGGGCTGTCAATCTTTCATCCCTTCATCCAGCATAGATCAGGATCCCCTCTCGGTTCTGCTGTCTATTTGCAGATATTCGCATAGTCGCTTTCAGCACCAAATATGAGCCCCAATCGATTCCCCCCACCCCCCACCAAATCCTCTCCTGTTCAGCTCTCGATCCTCCTCCCAACCCTTCTCATCTACGCTCTGCTTCTGCTTCTCGGAGTGGTCGGCAACGCGTGCACCTGTGTGGTCATCGTGGCTGATCGCTGTATGCACAACCCGACCAACTTCTACCTCTTCTCCCTTGCCGTCTCCGACATCATCATCCTCATTCTGGGTCAGTGTCACTATTTTTGACAAAAAAAATTTCCGCCAGTCGACTCATTCCTACTCCCGACGAGGGAGCAAGGCGGTATGTAGAGAGTCCTAGCAAAGTAGGAAATGAGGTTACTGACGGAACGTTTTCGTCAGCGATATCTAGAGTCCGCTTGGTCAATATTAGAGATGGAAGGATGAGGAGAAAAGTGCAAAATAGTGCCACGCACAGAGAAAAAGTGACCATCTTTCGTTGTTCTTGGTGATGCGCTGTCCAATATGAGGGTAATGAAAAACGCAACTGGTAAGATAATTATGCGGAACTCATTGTTTATGGAGGACTTTCCTCTCCCCAGGGAACTGATTCCCCTCTGCTTTCTTGCAAAGACGAATCAACATCACAGTCCGTGTGCAAAAGCGTAGAAAATGAACAATGGACAAAATGCAGGTGGCTTGATATTTATATCTCATCCCACAATAAGCGTACTGTACTTTCTATAATATTAAGAAATACGCGGAAGTGTCTGCTGTAGGTCTAATGAACACTTGTCATTTGGGACTTTTTCATGGTTTCGTCTCAACTGGATAGCTCGAATGTCGGCTTTTGTTCTAGAGAACCTCTTGACTCTTGACTCATCTTTGATACGCTATGAAGAAAGATGATATCGAATACACCACACTCATTATCTATGGATGCTGAGAGGAGATTCGCGAGACGCGAGAAACTTGAATGTAGTCAACAGGCTGATTCGCAATGCCCGAGGGCATTTCGAATTCAGGGAACGTGAGGATTCGATTGCTTCGAGGTGGATAGGAGTCGAGGAGTGGGCAGAGATCTGACAGATTTATTGACATTCAGACTTGGTAACTTCGGGCTAGCATACAAAAATACAAATAGAGCGCACAATCCGCGTCCTTTTGAACACTACGCAAAAGGAAAAGGTTCTATCAGTTCACGAAAGACGGATAAATATCGCATCATATCCTCTAAAAGCTTAGCACGTTGTCTCAGACATCAAAAATCTGCCTTGTGCGATCCACACATAATCAACAACTTCCCGCTTCTTCTCACCCACTCATCTCAAGGCTCCTCTGCCTCTTTTCAATGCCCCCCTCCATATTGAATGCGGGAGCAATCTACCCACAGGGGTTGACAATACGCTAAATCCGATCATCCGATTACCGGCAACAATGGAGGAACAGCCGTTGCATGCGATGATCATAGGCACACGAAAACGTTCCTATCATACAATGTCGCGGTTTATCCTAAATCGTACAAGTATCGCATACTACTCGGGTAATTCTGTTGGCTATTTTTCACGATCGAAAAACCTTAGTACGGGGCACAAAATAAACAGCATTAATTGCTAATTTCGAAACAAAAATCAATACCTTCCTTGCAGGACTCCCGATGGAGCTGCACGGCGTGCTTGGGCACTCCTATCCGTACTCCTTCAGTCCTGCAATCTGCAAACTACGGTAGGTCTTCCGTTCGGGACGCAGTAAGGTTCAAATTGCAGGGCCTTCCTGATCGAGTTTACCTCCTACGCCTCGGTTACCGTAATCTGCGCGTTCTCCGTCGAGCGCTACTTTGCGATATGGTGGGTGCGGACAGCTTTTGAGCGAGCAGATAACTATCTATTTTAGGTGCGTAAACAGTATTAAAGGGAGGAAGCTGCCTCTAACCAAAAGCTTTAAAATTCGATGAAAATTCTTCTAAGGTTTCAAAATGTGAGGAAAAACATAGTTACAATAAAAAAAATCGAAGAAAAAACTCGAAAATTGCATGTTTTATTTTTTCGTTCCGGGCTTCCGTCGTTGAGAGGAATGTCGCTTTTGGCTTAATTCCTTTCGCTAAACACAGTAGCGTCGTCGTTGGGCGAAATTTCAAAAAGTCATTTCTCGAATACTATTAATTTTTATTATTTTTCCTTTTGCTTTTATACTAATTACGACAAAATCTTTCATATAAGCTTCACTTGAAAATCACTTCCATGTCCCTTTAAAAAAGCATAGGAACATGGCGTAATCAACCCAGCTTGCGCAGTTCACGAAATCGTCGGTAAACCGCAATAAAACCGTCACCTCATTTTTTTTCTTCTGTTTCGTGTAGTACAGAATTACAATAGCTCTAACCCTATCCCATCCCATCTCAGCTTTCCCCTCCGTGCGAAACTCTTCTCGACTCTCCGCCGCGCGATGACCGTAACCTTCGTCGCGTGGTTCATCTCCTTCTTCGCTGCGCTGCCCATGGCACTCATCGTCGAGGTCTGATATCGGTCTGAAATGCGCGACCTAAAATTAATTTTAGGCCAATCAAAAATCGTTAATTTCAGGTCAACCGCCTGCCTCTTCCGCCGGGAATTGACAACGCGACTATGGCGCTGGTAAGCCGACCTTTGTAGTTTTTGGAATACATTTCACGCCTTTCATATATTTCATATATTTCTATTTTACGCAATTCATTGCCAGCTCTTTATCGGTGCTTTATTTCTCTAGTGTATTGTCATGAATTTATATTCACGAAACGTTTAGGTTAGCTCCGACGGTATTACGGTAGATAATACGGAGTTCTGCGCGATGGACTACCGTAAGCACCAGGAACAGAAGACGCTCATCTACACGTCCTTTCTCATCTTCTTCATGCTACCAGGTTTGTGTCTAGGTACAGCGCGCCAAAATAGATCCATACTGCCTAGACGTTCCACTCTCAGCGAAATTTCACCACCATACAGCACCTAGTGAAGCATTCACCACGCAAATTTCACCACGCATTTGCTGGTGAATGGAGCACAATTTACCAGCGGGCTGGTGAAATTTGCGTGGTGAATGCTTCACTAGGTGCTGTATGGTGGTGAAATTTCGCTCAGTGCAGGCTGAAGTGATAAATTGTACATTTAGCTATCGTGATGAGCTTCATGTACGGGCACATTGCATATCGGCTGCGGACTGCCGACATGGTGAGATTGAACTTTAAAGGAGTACGGTAAGATTTTAATTCCTGCGCTACCCTGATATATCAATTTGGGCCTTTCCGCCCATCTGTTACGATCGTTCTTTTTACTAACGTAAAGAGCCAATATGGTCAGAAACTCGTGGTCCGGCTCCTTTAAAAAAATTCAATCTAAAGAAATAATCATTTCAATCATAAAAATCACCCTAAGCATTTGAATGGATCAGGATTTAGAAGTTACCGAGATATTTGAGGTGCTCACACGGCAGCGCCGGGATGCGAGCAAGACGAGCAAGAGCCGAAAAACGGTCATCAAAGTACTCGGTAGGAGTTTGCGCTAGGCTCTTGGCACGGCGCCAACTATTTCCTGGCACGGCGCCAATTTCAGTCTCGGTGGTGCTGACCTTCTTCATCTTCTGGCTGCCCTTCCACCTGCAGCGACTGCTGTCCGTCTACCTCAACGATCACCCCGAACTGACGACCTCGGTCAACGTCCAGTTTGTCGCCACGTGCCTCTTCTACATATCGGGTACGAGATGGGCCAGACTAGAGTGGACTTTGAAGATAGTGGAGAGCATTAGGCATACCGTTCCTGTAAGGAATGCAGATAGAACATATGCTTGCTGGCTAGCAAAAAAAGTAGAGATGTTCAGACGAGTCAGTACAATGATTATGCTTCATGTATCATTCTTAACCGCGACGCGTCTCGTCGCCACAAGCAATGAAACATATTGGCTTAAATGACCAGTCTGCACAACTCTACAAAAAAGCTTCACCCGTCACAGGGTTAAAAAAGTCAATTCGTTACGAATTTCTGGTGAAGCAGAACTATCAAAGGTACTCGAGTGCTCTATTCACAATATTCTAGGCACCTGCTACTACTCCAACTCCGTGTGCAATCCAATCCTGTACAACATTCTCTCCGAGAAGTATCGGCAAGCCTTCTGCCGTACGATTCTGGGCGAGCGTCTGGCCAGGTTGGAAAATAAAATATTAAATCGGATTTTATAATTTTTTTAAATTCGATTTATATTTTAACGTTTTTTTTTCAGAAAATTGATGCCCGGCATGACGCTAACGACGGACATGCGCGGGCTGAGCATACACAGTAATTCGAATCTCAGGAGGTATCAACGGCTTTTTTTTTAGATTTTATGTTATAGACCGAGTGAAACTGATTCTTGCCGGGTCTCCTTGTTGAACCCTTTAGCTGTTTGCTGTGCATAAGTGTGAGGGGGTTTGGGCAACTCAGGGCGGGATTTTCGAACGAATTTCAGCGTGCTATTAGCCTAGATACTGATCAAATAGCGAGTACTATTATTCACACCACAGTAGGCTTTCTCCAACAGGCGGACCATAGTCTCTATAAACAAATCAGGCAGCTAGTACACTCTATCGCCTGACATTCGAAATTACAAATCATAAATTTTTTATTCCCCTATATTCCCCTCGCCCTTCCTAGTCTCCGTCGGGGCCAGTCTCTGCGGTCCATCAAATCCATCCAGTCCTGCCACGGTTCGCTCATGCACTCATGCTATGCGATACGGCTGCAGCCTGGTAGAGTGGAATGACAGTGACAGTGACAGTGACAATGACAATGACACAGTCCATAATGACATGCGGGAATGCGACTGTCACAGACTGTCAGATTGCAGAGTAGAGAACGCTCCAGTGCAAAGCATGCGATTCCAACTGTTTAAAAGGCAGACCGAAATCTCGAATAAGCGAATCGCATGCTTTAGAAGATAAATAGCATGCTAGCCGCTCCTCCCTCTGTAGTATCTGTGGCATCTAGATATGCTCGATTATGCCATCGGTTAGTATAATATTTCGTGTCGATTTGCCTGCTCATCCATTTCCCCTATAGCTACCGTAATCGAGGTGGAGCTGTCGCTAAGATCCATGACTCGTCCAGTGGGCTCCTTCTCCTTTGTCGCAGATTGGCATTTGGGAAAATTTCAGTCTGACCAATCTTTTGCCAAAAATGCTGATCAGAAGCTTTCTAACGGCTTATAAGTTGAAATGTCAGACTTCCCGAATGCCAATCCCCCTCGTTCTCCTCTAGAGTTCCGCAGACGAGTCATTGCAGTATAAATATTTCCTGCATCATTCATAACTGTCACTAAAAGCATACCGGCTGCTTCATGCAATAAAGTAACATGTAATAAAGTAATGCAAATGACTCGTCTGCCTAACTCTAATATCCCCCCTACCCTCCAAATTCCCGGTCTTCAGACTATCCGGCTGCCCGACCACCCGCAACTCGATCGCCGCGACCTGCCGAGACTCCGTAGTGACGATCCGGCAGTACCCGTCGGAGATGATGGGCCTCGGGAGGGACAGTCTCAAGTGAGTTATATAGGGAGAATAATAATAATATTTACTCTACGGGTTGAAAATACATTTTTTCATGCCGCGTCGTTCTCTTGTCGTAAATAGGGAAGACGGAATGTTTTCTCTACCATATAAGGGGGGGAGCGATGTAGAATCTACGCAGTGAAGACAGCGTAAACTGAGCTATGCTTCACCTTCCATATTTAACCCTCTTTCCCGTGATTACTTGTTCACCCTTTCGTCATGCCACTAGAGTTCTGCAATCGAGTCCTTTTGATGCTTATGTTTCATGCATCGTTTCACAACCGCGACACGTCTCGTCACGAAAAAAGAATGAAACATATTGACTAAAAGGACTCGATTGCAGATCGCTACATTCCACCCCACCTTTCACTCTGCTTACAATCATCCTGCCATCTCTCCCGCGAGAGGTCACCGCCGACTCTTTCTAAACGTCTCTCACTATCTCTCACCACAACATTGCGCTAGTCACCCGCTAATGAGGTCAAAGTGCCGTCGGTCTCCTCCTTATTCTTCTCCTACTCTGCTTATCAAATTCCACCACGGGCCACTGACCCGCTAACAAGCTTATCTAGCACTTTTCGATTTCATGCAAACCCCTCCGGGCCCTCCGGAGTGGTATACCCACCCCCCCGCGAAAACTGGACGGGTTCTAGATAAGCTGAGGAGAGCTCGCATGCTTTTTATGGTTATGCTTTACCCTCAACAGCATAATAAAAAAGTATTCCATGCCCCCATCAGAATAGAGTTAGACAAACAACTGCGATAAGAGATGGAGTGGAGAGCATATCCGTATACGGAAATTTGTTAGGCGCATTATACTTAGAGAACCCCTGGGGCACGACAATTTCAAAGCTAAGCTTAGCGTTCCACAACTATAACACCATAACTCCTCACTGCCTATCCCGTCCTTCACCCGCCAAATCCTTGATGTGCAATGTCACTAAATCCTTTTCCCCCACAGATCCACCCCGCCCCCCCCTCTCGGGGCTGACAATGAAGCAAAAAGCTCCCGCATCCCCGGTCGAGGTTATCGTGTTCCGCTTTTCATCGCGTCTATCATTGGAGGAAAACGAACGTTGAGAGAGCTGCACAGTTCTTTCCGCTAACCACCGTAAAACTCTGGCCGGCGCCGGCTTTTAGCCTAAGCTGGCATTTTGCCAAGAGAGTTTCACTGTATTTAGCGGAGTGCGCTGCAAAGATTTCTCAACGTTCCTTTTCCTCCAATAATATATCGCCGCTTGAATGGATGTGTGGAACGGGAAGTGCGATTGCGACCGTTCCATTTATGGTCTTCCATCGGTTATCACCATTCCTATCTATTTCGGCCAGAGGACGATGCGGAATGAGATCAGTAATAATGTCAGATAATACTGCACTTGAGTAATCATTGAGAAGAAAAGGAAAAAATCAAAAAGAGACTCGAAACGTAGTGTCGAAGGAATAAAGAATGCGCCCATGACAACGCCAATGCCGCCTCATCTTTCCGTTCCATTCCTTTCCAAAGAAACTGGAGCTTGAACTTGGCTTGGAAATTGAAAAGCATTGGTATATGCCCAGGATAAGGCCAACATCCCCTCATCTTGCCCATTGCAGACCGGACCTCCTCATTCCGTCCATAACCATCGACAGCGAGGATGGCGACTACCTCCTGCCGGCGATAACGCAGATCTCGCAGCGAATCTGAACCTTAAATCTGCAAGCACGCCCAAATTTCACGAATTCCGGGTTTTCTTCGTTTCAGGCTTTTTGGAACGAAGCCAGTGAAAGATCTGAACGGCAAATTCTAGACATTATGTATAAAGCCGATTTTGACGAAACCGTTCCGTCAGTAAGCGTATTTCATGTTCAATCTCCCTCCTATATATCTAGGGCGACTGACGGAGCGGAGTGATATATTTTATTGTGAACCCTTCAGTTCCGCAAACCTTTTTCTTGTTAGCTACGAATTGTCAACTCCTCCATGTATATAGATACCAATGATTTGCATAAGATCTCCCTTGCCTCTCAGGAAATTCTCCCTTTCCACTTGCCATTCTCCACTGAATTCTGTGCTTGTGCGGGTTTCCGGCCTGTTTAACGTTCTCTCGTTTATCTCATTGTCAGTAAAGTTGTGCTAGTTGTGACAGGTTTGAGATCGGGTATAAACGAGCTTTTGCGCACACCGTTGTACGCAGATCAGTCGGAAGATTGAGAGAAATGATTGATGAGAAGCGGAAAATAAGCTTTCCTATTCCTCTTCACAGCAAGCAAGGCAAGCAAGGTAGTGACTAAGAAACCCCGTCGTCTCGAACGTTCAAGCTTTATTGGTATTGTTGAGAAAAATGTTACGTCAGTCGCCTCCCTCCTCATTCCAATGAGAGAGCGAGGCGTTATGAGCCCAGACAAAGTAAGAATGAGTTTACTGATGGAAAGATTTCGTAAATAATAACAGTGATATATATATATATATATATATATATATATATATATATATATATATATATATATATATATATATATATATATATATATATATATATTCTATCATCATGCCTACACATGAAGCAACATTTAGTGAAAAGCAAAGGAATACAATTATGGATGACTCTCCAGTGAAAGTGAGCGAATAAAATAAAAACGGATATATATCAAGTCAACATAGTAGTGAGGATTTATATAACAACCGTGAAGCATAACTCTGTGAGCGTTGAAAAAACATAAAACTTTTTCGTGTTTTATGCCGGCTTCGTAGTTGTGTTTCCACTCACTTTTAAATTTACCTTTTCCCACGAGGAATGCTTGAATACTGGTGGCAAAATATGCAATCGGTTGCGCACATCGCCACTGATATTGTTGACGGAAACGTGGTCCCTCAGCAAACGTCATTCGTATCTACTTCGTCCGGATCCCCTCTTCCGCTCTCGCGTCGACGACAACGGACGGAACTTTTCGCCCTCAACCACATCTCAGCCCCTCCTCGTCCCTCCCTACATCCTCGTAATCCACGACCTTCCATAATGATCCCGTGTGCCCTCGTATTCGCCATTTAACCTGTTCATACTCACTCTCCTCCTCCTCCTCCTCTCATATACCCTTCCTCCTTCCTCCTTCATTCTTTTCATCCCCCCCGATCGCAATCTCTCATTTGCCCACTCGTATAAAGGCCCGAACGGTCGGCGGGTTAGAGTTCGGTGTTGCCGGTGGGGAAGAAAGTCTCCACTGGCCTGCCCATATCCCTGTTGCCCTCACTTGTCGTGTTACGGAAAACCATCAAAGCCGACCATTTTGTTGATGAAACAATTTTGATGAAATGGTGGTTTCCCGTCGTTACGTATACTTGAATGTGATAAATTTTAAATTGATTGTTGATTGACAGGGGAAACCATGCGTGTTGTCGCTCTGATCGCAGCGTCCGCACTCTCCCTTTGCACCGCCAGCTCACCCGGTAAGCCCATGTTTCGGATATTTTTGAAGCTTTCCCTCCGATTATGTTTCAATGTTTATGATATCTCGTTAGCAAAGTAGCAAAAGATTTGTCTCAAATGCAACCAAAGTTCAGTATAGCTAACAATATTGAAAGAGGCGTGGCATCTCTCACTTCAAGATTACTCTCACTTTCACCCCAGTCCCCCCCCCCCCTCCTACCGTTTGATTGCCCCACGCGCACAGACCGGGACCATCAAGTCGTTTGCTTTCCTCTTTTTCCCCTTTTCTCTCCATCTCTTCATCTCTCCGATTTCCCTCACTCTCCTCTCGTAGATACTTTCTTTCCCTTCCAATCCTCCGCATCCTTATGTTAGGGGGAACCGTGACTTGCCGACCAGTCCCATCTTCTAGCATAGTGGTTTGTGGCAGATTTTCCTTGATGTATAGCTTCATTTAATTGCCAGCAATACGTGCGTATACTTTCATAAAGTCAACCAATAGACTAGAAGTGCTGTTGCTTGATCTCCTCTTCGATTACATTTAGGGAACAAAAACTTACTGTTTTCAAAGCTGTCAATATTTCAAAAGTATGGAAAGCCAGCCCGAAGTAGCTTGGTCCGTCCTAAGGTTCTCTTTTTGATTTTTCCCGGCTCCATTCCACTTTTCTATAAATACCGAGATGTCTATATAGCTAGGCTTGCCGAGCATGAATACTGAAACGTAATCATTTCATTCTATTTATTTATTTATTATTAATATTATTGATTATTATTTATTCCTCCCAGATTCGTCGTTCGTCGATGCAGTTGTTCGCCTGTGCGAGACGAACCCCCGTCACACCCTCTGCAAGCGGGTCAGCAGACTCTCATCCATTAGTCTCCCGTTAACCTCTACACTGACGGGAATAATTCCCTAAAAAGTCGAAATTTCCCCTGCCGGCTGGTGAATTATTACCGAAGTGCAAATCGTGGGGAAATATTCCCCACAAATTTCTCTGAGTGTACCCCGTGCGAGTTCCCCGTCTCGGTTACGCTTCAGCCGCTTTTCTAGTCCTGCTCTCTTTTCGACGCTTTTTCCCCGAGTATGTTTCAGTATTTGTTCGGTAAGCCAATCCCGCTATCTATTTGTAGAAAGCGTCAAAAAAGGGCACCATATTTTCTAGGTGCAAATCATCGACAATGCGGAGGAGGTGCCAACCAGGACGACTAAGCGACCCTTCTTCAGGTTGGCTTGAGCTCGTAAACTCGGCTTTGGTTGACGGTCCGACAGTTAACTCATTTCTACCGTATCTTCATTCCGGCCCAAAAAATATAGAAAAAAATATATTGTCTTAAATGGAAATGCGGAAACTGACGGAACGCTTTCCTCAACCTTATTCATTGCCTCTAATTACACACACACACACTCTCTCGTTGCTGTTTATAATGCATCTGGATTACTAATGGTGATAGCGCAAAGTTTTTTGACCCCTTCCAACCCGTTATATCCGCTCTCCCTTTCAACAGTGTCTAGGCTGCGCTGACCCGTCCATCCATACTACATTCGTTCCCCTCCACCATATCCGGGTTGGGGTCACTTTTTGCCAAGCTATCTCCCTAGCAGATTGAGGAATAAGCCACGATGTCCCTAGCAGATGGAATAGGGGGGAATAAGCCGGTCCGCCAGTTACTTTGTTACGAAATGCGTCTAATTCTTCTACTTTTGCATAGTCTACTGGCGTATCATTATTTTATTGATATATTTATTGCTTGATTGATTTATTTATTTATTGATTTTCGGCTACTCCGTAAACGATAAATAAAATGGAATTAGGCACATTTCGTTCGAGCGAATTACAAGGAAATGTGACGATGAAGATTCCACCATAAAGATTAGCGCCTGCCTTTTCGGCTATCCTTCACGGCCAAATCATCTCGCTAGCCTAGCTCTAGTTCATCAAGCAATTAACCTTCGATCCGCTCTCCGTCCCATTCACTACCATCGTGTGTTGGTAGTATCTAACTGTTTCAGCTCGCCCCCCCCCAACCCTTCACCCCTACTCCCCCTCAGCCTCCATACCCCCCCCCCTCCACTCCTCTTTTCCGTCCCCACTCCGTAACTGATCTCTACTAGTTCGCGAGCGAGAAAAAACGATACGCGGTTTTGCGCTCAATTCAAGCTTTCAAACTTCCGCTCACCTTCCCTTTTTACGCAATTACAGTTCTTCTCCTTTATCTGACTTTACAGCGCAGTTATCTCGTCATTTCATGACGAAAATGCAGCTTCGTTGAAATGTCGAAGCATCTTGATATCTAAACATACAGGGGATTTGCTTGGAAAGCTGTCTAGTCTTGTCAGAATTAGTAATTTTTCAACTTTAGTATCGGCGACAGTTCTCCAGTAGATATAATGATGTATTGGCTGAAGCTTAGCGTCGCCATCATCTATTCTACGATATATTTTTAGGTCGCTAAAGTCGCGTGCCGCTCACGCGTCCCGTCTGGCTGTACCCGAGTTTGCAGAGGTATCGTTTATTTAGTTAGTCATCGAATATCCCAACCAGCTTGTGTTATGTTTCATCGAATGTATTTATGTGAAGCTGTTCGTGAAAGGACAATGGGCAGATGAAAAAGGGTGCAACGCATTACTATAAATCAAAAGATTACCAAAAATGATTCAGTGAGCAGTAGTATACATAGTATTATTGGCGAAAAAGCTCCGACTGTGAACTCGTTCCTACTTCTCTCTTCATACCGCTTCTATCTCCCGTCAGAAGTAGAAATGCGATAACTGACGGAACATTTTCCTCAACCATAGATACAAGGGTTTGAAAACCAAGCGCGATTAGCGTATTTTTCGTCTGACTCTCTTCATTCTTCCATGTTCCTCATGACTCTCTCTGTCTGATAATGCAATTAAAAGGGTTGGGTCTAGAGCATGCCATTCGGGTCGTCTTGACCACCATGTTTCGCTGCTTATGGTGACGAGAGGCGTCGCGGTTACGAATGAGGTATGAAAGATATCTAGACATCAAAAAGACCCGAATGGCATGCTCTAGTTGGGTCTTCAAACCCTAAGAGATATAGAGGATTAAAAAGATCCGTCGGAAAATCATTCCGAATATAAGGTGAGCGAGTGTGCAAAAGTGAGAGAATTAGACTCATTTTGGAACGGCGAAAGAAACTGGCGGATCGGTTTATTCCACTATACCTCCCCCAACTTCCCCTTTGCAGCCCTCTCCCCAGCCCTCCGCTCCCTCCCGTGCCACCTTCTCTCGATACCTTCGCGTCAGTTCCAGCATCGACTCTTCCTTCCATCCACCCTCCTCCTCCTCCACCTCCTCCTCTTCTATTTTCACATTCTCAGCTTTCCGTCTGTTTGTCTGTCTGGTCGCTGTCTGTCTGTCACGAGGCGCACAGCGGGTCGCTTTTCAACGCAAATTCCATAGTCTTGAGATCTGTTGAGTCTATTTTATAGTTTTTCTAACGGCTAGTGAATAAACAATCCTGCATGGCATTTATGCCAGTGCTGAAACTCAGTCCGTCCGTTGTGCCCCTCCTCGTCCCGTCAATCCTTTTCTCGTCCAGTGCGCGTCTGATCCCCTTAGTTTGCGGCCTCCTGCATCGCCCCTCTCATAATAATCCACCACTTTTTTTAATCAGATCTCACTTTATTTTCATGTTTATTTATGCTTTTTAAGCCAAGTTTAGTCAGGGCGATTCAGAGGCTCCCCCCCCCCCCCGGTCCCGTCATTATCTCTGTTCGTCTTCCCCCCCCCTTGAGTTCCCCCAGTCCTCGTTCCCGTCCCTGTCAATTGGTCTCCCTTGTATTATTAGTGTGACACACCCACTCGCACCTCTCAGTGTTGTGTCATCTACTGTAGTGTGACCAGAGTGTTGTAGGATGGCTACCGTATCCCAGTTATTCCGTTCAGGAGCCGCCCGTCGCCCCACCCGTGCAGACGACTACGCCCTCGATATGGGCTTGGATGAATGATAAGAAGAGGAGGAACGAGGCTGACAGTTACATGTTCGAGGAGAGTACGCGGAAGCGTGCGGAGATATTCAAGAAACGGTGGGTTTCGCCATATTAAAGTATCTTTTTTTCTATAATATTAAGGCATTTTGGCTTTTATTATATGAATTATTGATATGGCAACTTTCATTGCGCAATAAATGCCGGAACCCTTGCCTAACCGTATGTTTCTTCCATCTCCCTAACACAGTGTTCTGAAAACAGTGAAAATGTTAAGCGAAGAGGGTGCCGAAAAATAACCCTGATTTCGGTAAGAACTCTCGCACGGAAAGCACCGTATTCTAAGCATTTCGACCCGTTCGCTTAGCATGTAGAACACTGTGATAATCCCCCCTTCAGATGGCTGCGTGCCCTCCGGGCTCGCAAGGCCCGCCGACGGGCGGCTCTCGCGGCCAAGACTTACCAAGTCGAGGTACGCTCTCACTCCCACTCATTTGCATAGCACCCCCTAATTTGCATATTATCATACCGAAGCATACGATCACTAAAAGACACTAGAGATGTTGTTACCTTTTGACGACTAGGGTTCGCGCATAACTATCAAGGAAGCAACTCTAGAGACACCTTAGAAGACAAACAGAAACGTCATTTTCAACGTTTCGTTCGAAAACCATATCGGCTGCCATCTTTACCATGCGAAAAAAGCCCTTTACCTGACACCACCGGGTCGTAATCTTCCTTTCCGTTCTAGAGCGAGTTTCCCTCTCAACTCAGCACGTCCGATCTGTAAGTCCCACAATCACCACCCCACTTCCGTTCCCTATCCCTCCCCTCTCACCCCTTAGCCCCCCAACCCTACCCTTGCACCCTCACCTCCCCCACATAGATGTCCTTTGATAGCCAACGGCTCTCCCACCCAGCTACGCTTGCTATCTAGATCTGCTACCGCTTTCGCTCATCTAGATACCCTCTCCTCCAAACTGAGACGAGCATTCCGCGAAATTCCCCTAGCCGACTGGGGAATATTTCTTCAGACTCACGCCGTAGGGAAATTTCGCTCTACGTATTTGAGCTTTTTAATAGTTATCCCCTAACCGTTCAAAAACATGGCTTTTGCTAACCACAGAGAGGTCGCCACAAGGAAAGTAAATGCTTAGTAATAATAACAAAAACAGTAATATTTCTCAAAATACACAAAAAAATTGCAGACGTCGCATATTATCGATCTTGGAGACGCACTCCACGCGGTACGGTGGTGAGGAGGGGAATCGCAGGGAAGATGAGGAAGAGGATGACGTGAGAAGAAGGAGAAGTAGAGGCGTTCCGGGCATCGACAACGACTGGGGATTCACGCAAGTTGTGCCGGAGGTATTATAGACTCTCCTGATTGTGAGTTCGTTATTAGGGAAACGGACCATTGTGCTGCTTTTAAAGACAATAGCCGTTTGCGAATGAATATGACGCGTAACCGAAACCTCGGTCCGCTTCCCGCTTGCTGTTCATTAGCGGAGATTGCTGTCTGCGATTCGTAGCTTTTCATCGATTCGTATCGTACACGGAAAGGACCTTGCTAATTTATACAGTCCTTGAAACATAACTCTGCAGAGGACACGAATCGTAGGCTCTCCTGTACACGCTTCTGTTTCACGTGCTTCCTAGTCCATCCAAAGTCGCGCTTTAGCCAGATAAAGCTGAGATATACGAAGGCAGGATCTCTGAAAATCTTCTGATAAGTGAAAATGTAGTGAATTACTCAACTTTGTCAGTTGGCTTCATGCCGAATCCGTCAATATTGTCATCGTCCTAGCGCTCGAGTAACTCACTATAAGCACACGTTTATAGAGTGTAGATTCAATAGTTTGACTATAGTGTAGTCTGTACTTTGCTAAACCCTGACCCTTGTCCGTGTGTCATAGTGTTGCCTTTACTGTCTTCCGTCTGTACGTTTGTCCGCGTCTTCTGTAGGTATGTCTGTGCGTTATTGTTCCGTTTGTTCCTGTGACACAATGAAGTGCTACGATCTGACTACTGCGCACACAGTATGCAAATTGAAGAGTGCGAAAAGCATAATATGCAAATTAAGATTAAATTGAATTAAATTGAAGGTGGGAAATGCAGCCAAGCCGAAGCAGGGAATATCGCCTTTTACGCCTGCTACCATTGACGATCCGACCAAGTGAGCTTGTGATGGTCTTATTTCCGGATTATGCTAAAAAGAAAGTTGAAACAACGGTACATATCTATGTGGGAAGGATTCGCGTACTAGATACTAAGCACGCCTCTCGTGAAAGGTTTACAACACAACTGTGCACCATCGTCTAGACAGTTTTGGCAGATATCTACCCGCGAACCTGATAACGTTCAAACATTCTCTTAGGGACGGCAGAATGAGCGGGAAAGCACAAAACACGGTTCAAAACACTTTCATTCCAATTGATTTCCCATTATTTATAATAGATATGCCGCTGCTCTTGCCTTCATTTTGCAATAATCTGAAATTTAATAAAACTTTTGGTTATTCCTAATTTTTCTCTCTCTAAGAAGCGGTGCCCTTTCGTCACTCGGCGACGTAGCCAACGTGGGCTTCGGATTCGGAATCGGCGTGCCGGGAAACGATCCCGTTTCCGTGCAAACTGGCGTAAGTTCATGATCTCAAATGGATATAATATTAATAAGATAGGATTCAATTATCTGTGAGCGATGAAGCATGCAGCAAAACGCATAGATAATCAGCAAAAAAACAAAAAAAAACTTTAAAAAAACCTAAGCCTAGCTTAAAGGGAGGAAGCAGCCTCTAACCAAAAGTTTTAAAATTCGATGAAAATTCTTCTAAGGTTTCAAAATGTGAGAAAAAACATAGTGACAATAAAAAAATTGAAGAAAAAACTCGAAAATCGCATGTTTTATTTTTTCGTTCCGGGCTTCCGTCGTTAACAGGAATGTCGCTTTTGGCTTAATTCCTTTCGCTAA
>LS827841.1:11787-22508 GCA_900490955.1 Micoletzkya japonica
CTGGTTAGGCTCTTTTTATATGAATGGTAGCTTGTAAATAGAAGTTTGTTCTTATTGGAGACTGGTGATCGTTTAGCGAGCTGTGTTGCTCGTTTCCCTGACCGCTGTGAAACTAGGCCCGGAGCTTTTAGCCTATGCTAGCATTTTGGCAAGAGATTTTACTGAATTAGCTCTCTAAACGTGCATTGTCCTCCAAAAAATAATAATGAAACATAGGTGAGTTCTATTCTTTTTAATTTTCGTTATTTGCATATTTTACGTTCATTATGTTTAAAAATATTCTGTTTTATGATTTTTAGCTAGTGGTAATAACCTCAGTTCTGTATTTATTGTTGCCACTTTAAGGAAATGATAAATTTTTTTTCGTATTTCGATTCACCTCATTTATACCGCACTAATAAGAAGAAAGGGGAAAGGGAAGGGAAGAAGCGAGCAAGGAAAGGGCAAGCTGTGCGCGTGGTCAACGCACGATGAAAGCGCAAGACGCGCGCCAGCAAAGGAAAGGGTGCTCGCGACCGCGCCGCGCGCTCCCCTTCCTGGCGCGCGTCGCGCGCGAAAAGTCTGGAGTTACTTAAATTCAGATAACTATAAAATGTGGTAAATGTAGTTCAGTACGCTGCGTTTCATGAAGCCTTTTCCCCGTATTTATGTTTCTTTTTTATTGTATCTTATAACTGAGTCATCTTTCTAGGGACAGTACGATGAAAATGTGGTTCAAGGATAAGAACGCTTTTCTCCACTAACTAAAGTGCACATAAGGCTGCTTAAGGCCGAATTAAGGCTAAGCTTTAAATGCGATTGGACAGAGGAATACATTAATTGCACAGAGAGTTGGAGAAGAGTGTTCGAGAAATGAGTCGCGTCTGAAAAGCAGGAGAGTTTATTTTAATGCCGAAAGTTTAAAAACCGAGAGATTAAATTATATATTATAGTGGAATAAAAAGATCCGTTAGTTTATCATTGCGAATATCAGGCGAGAGAGTGTGTGAAAGTGAGAGAAATAGACACATTTTGGAATCAAAAAAACTGACGGCCGATTTATTCTACTATATTAATGAAGAGACGCCAACGATTTTTTTTGGTTTTGTAACCCTCGAAAAGTGAATTCACTGTGAAGGGTCGTTATGCTGTCGGCAGCGTCTTAGTAGCAAAAGTAGTGCCTTTCCTCCATTCTGTTCCCCCATATCTATTGAAGAGCTATCTCATGCTGAATAATGTCACAGTCAAGGCATTTTTCTGTTAGCAACTTCAAGATATTGACCAATTTTGAGTTTTCTCGATTTTTCCTAAGAATATTTTTCTCTAATGTAGATGTGTATAGATCCGGGGCACGAAATCACATGAAATTAGAAAATTATGTCTCGGTTTCTACCTCTCCGTACCCTTCGCGTGCGGTTCGCTCTCCCATTCGTCTCTCGATCAAGTGTAGTGGAATAAACCGATCCGTCAGTTTCTTTCGTTCCAAAATGAGTCTAATTCTCTCACTTTTGCACACTCTCTCGTCTTGTATTCGGAATGATTTTCCGACGGATCTTTTTAATCCGCTATACCACGCAGTTTCAACCAAGGATAGGAAGGAAGAATACTCCCCTCTGAAGACTTGGTGTACGAGGGGAGTACGCGCCAATCGAGGATCAAGAGAATTCTCAACCTCGGACTGAGTGGGTTTAAATATTTGAAGAAGATTTGAAGTTCCTAACCTCTACTATCTATATCAAATGCCCCTCCTTTGGATCCCAATCCACTGATAGTCCTGATAAAGGTGTAAAACTGGAATGTCTCGGCTGGAGTGGTTTTAGGCGACGTGCAAAAAAAAATGCACGCTTATTCGAGAAGTGCAAGGAAACTTGTGCAGGCATTGTTTGAGACTTTGTGCATGTTGCGCGTAAATACAATAGACAATGGATAACCGAGGCTATTTAGAGAACAAGCGTCATGGCATTTGTGCGAAATGTCGCGTCTTTCAACAATTATGGATGGGGAAATGTTTTGTTATATAGATGCCCTCGGTCCTATTTGGAATGCGGACAACTAAGGGACCTTCTCGCAAATAATATCGTCAGTTTGCATAAATAAATTAGTCTGCTAGACAGTCTGTGCTATCAGTGAGGGGGATAATGTAATCCCATCTCGTGCCATTTGTGAGGGTACGGCCTTTGGGATAATTTATTCTACGTGCTTTCCTCTAATAACAGGGAATACGCTATCGAGAAGAAAAGTGATGGCCAATTCGAGAGGAAGCGAAAGCATTTTGAATTATCGCAAGCAACATGATTTCTGGAATTTTTCGACATTTACTGATCGATGTGGGTTAAAAAATAAAATAATTGTAAGCTTGCTGAAGATGAGGGAGGCAAAATTAGCACATTTTTTGTTTCATATGCATGTTTCCAGAAACATGCATTATGTTCGCCTCCTCCGAAGTGCTGATTGATGCGGATAGCGAGTAAAAATATGAGGCTGGAGAGAGGATCAGATTAGCGGCATAAGCGGAAATGCAAGGAACGAGCTAATCCTCGCGGTGAGACCGGAGTCGTCGAAATGGAAATTTAAAAAAATTGCATCTGCCGCGCGTCGCAATTAATGGTGACCTCCGACGAGAGAGTGTGTACGAAACGAGAGGTTTATCGAGGAGGTCGCCATTAATTCGCAGTTAATGAGTGAGATTGAATACGCGGTTGTGTTTGGTATGTAGGTGTAACAATCCATTGATGAGCCAATGCATAGTGAAATAAAAATATCCGCCTGTTTATCATGCCGAATATCGGGCGAGAGAGCGTGCAAAAGTGAGAGAATTATAGACTCATTTTGGAATCAAAGAAACGGACGGACCGGTTTATTCTACTATATAGCACCCGATTAACTACTTAGACGGCTCTAGGCACAATGTTTTTCGGTTTTTGTGTTCTGCAGACATTCCCGCGGCATTTATATTTATAGCAGGAAACAAATTCATAAACAGCGCTCAAGACGATAAAGGAAGGAGGAAATGTGCGTAAAATGTAGAACCATTGAATAATATCTATGCCCTTATTCGTGACGGAGATCAACGGGAAAAAAATAAGCAGAAGCATGCTCTTATGCGTATTGTTGGAAGAAAATTGCTCTAGTCTAAACAAATCCATACATATCCTTTCTGATGATCAATGAAAAAGGACGAAATGAATTGAAATGGCAAATCAGCTGAATGCGATCAGGTGGCGACGCATCCGAGGGCGACGGAGAATAAATCGAGGCTAAGAGAGATGGAAAGAGGTATGATTGGCGCGGTTTTATACCATTGAGAACAATTTGATCGTAACTTTACAATGCGCAATTTAATTTAAAAATTTTTTAATAATATTTTAAAACCTATAAATAAATATGTATTAAATAAATAAATAAATAAATAATATCAAAAACATTCCAGTATTGCACTATACCTGTGCCTTCTCCAGCATGCAACCAACTCGGAGAAGTAGCCCATTGTAGGCAGAGGGTGGAGCAGGAGCGAGGCTCCCGAGGGATGGGCAGATCTCATCGTTATGAGAGATCAGAGAGCAGTCTACAGATCAAAGATCAATCTAGATCAGCCGGGCTTTTCCATCGCGGGAAAAGACAGTGGCTGAGGTACTACAGAGTGGCTAGGATGGGCGTTGGGCGATGAAACTATTGAAGTGGGTCATCAGTGATGGGATCAGTTACTTTCTCTACAGCGAACGCGGCTGAAAGAAAGGAAGAGGAGAGAGGGGAGAACGAGAGTCGAGAGGAGAAAGTGAAAGAGAGAAACGACCAGAAGCTCTGGCAACAAGGCAGGAAGGAGCTCGTTCAATCAGACAAGAAAAAGGGTTAACGACGAAGATCAAGAGGGGAGAGATGGGAAGCTTCACTTTCCTAGTCCGAGTTACGCGGGGATATATCGAGGACTCCGCTTTGTCTATACCGCCTAAGGCTATAGCTTCCGAGATTGACCATAAATAGCAAAAAAATATATAAAAAAGACATAATCCGCGGAAAGTTGCTCTAGGGTTTAAAAAAAGAACGGCAGAAAAAAATCAGGCAGACAATAAAAAATGAAAATACTCACCGATAGCTCTTGAGGTGCAGTGGTGCTCCGCATCTAAAAGGGGTAAATTGATAATTTTAAAAAAACATAGATGAAACTGAAAAAGTAAAAATTTTATTTTTCTCTCCCGATAATATAGATGGCCCAAGGTTTCTTCGAAACTATCTCCTTTGAAATGAAGAACTGGAAGGCATGGAAGAGGCGAAATGTGGGATGAGTAGATGAGATGATTAGCAATGAGGGAGGAGGAGATGAAGAAGGCGAGGAATAATGGAGACTCAATTCTGGTAAGGGGCTTAGGGGGAACCTTCTTATGTGCTGAAACTGAGCGAACATTCCCCCCCGGGCATCGGGATGTTGCCTCAGCGGGCTAAGGGAATCATCCCCTATAAAGCAAAAGATGAGACGAAATTCGTAGAGAATTTTCCAGGTGGTGCCAGGTGGTGGGGAATTATTGCCTAGCCAGTGAGGGATTTTACGCGCATTTTGAGTGTGCAACCAAATTGCCGAATTGGTGGTGGATTCGTTGTACAGTGGATAGAAAAATCCGTCGTAAAATCATTCCGAATATAAGGTGCGCAAAAGTGAGAGAATTAGGCTCATTTTTGAACGGAAGAAGCTGACGGATCGGTTTATTCCGCTATAATACACAGCTCTGTACTATAATTTCAAGCGCGTCTTCTCGCATTAGTAATTATTTACTTTTATTTAATTATCGTATACGCTACACACGATAAATAGTCCGGTCCGGACATAGCCTAGATTCATATTTGCACTTTTGCGCGCTACGCTAAATATCACAAGTCTAGAAGCGGAACGGCAATGTGAATACGCGATACCGTATACCGCATATGAATACCGTACTTTTCGTGTGCCACCGGCTGCGTGTCCACTCCGCCGCCGCCACACGCGCACATCCCGTAGAAGACGTAGTCTGTCCACGACCAGATCCAGTCCATGGCTGAGGTAGGCGACGATTAGGATACGACAGAAAGCGGCACACCACGACGGATACGCGACGCGAGGGAATGGGAGCACAGTCAGTATAAAAAAGAGCAAGGAGAAGAGAACGTGGTGATAACAGCAAATTTAAAAATTTCAAGAAAAAGCTGTGTTTCGCATAGAGTTCTACAGTAAGATGCCCAGGAGAATGGCTCAAGAGTTGCGGTAAAACCCGTGAGTGAGTCAGGTATTATCGGGCATGGAGCGATGCTTTGAGCAAATAGCAGGGAAACAGACCGAAGACGGCAGAATGAGTAAGTGTGATCGGTCAACTTTGGAGTATATGATAAGAATGGAGGAGGAGGTGAAGTAAGGAGAGATGCAAAAAGATAAACAAGCTACGCGGTAAATCCAGCTAACGTTTATCCTCGCATGCAAATTTACGGTCCGATAATATTGAATGAAGAATAAGGCATCTGTAAAATATTTTACGTTCACTTTGCCATATTGCGAGAAGAACTGATCTCGCGCTGCAAATGATCAAAAGGACGAGCTTTCGGATACTTACGCTACCCCATCAAATATTATTGACGAAAACGTACCGTCAGAACCCTCTTCATAACGCTTCTCATAGAAATCGGAATGAGACGACTAAGGGAACATTCTCATCAACGATAGCTTGGTTCAAACTAAAATAACGTTAAAAAAACCCGCTTAAAAGGCCTGGAAAATGCTAACAAGGACGCGATAACTGGAGCCGGTGTAGACGACTATAAGGCGAGAGAGTGTGCAAGAGTGAGAGAATTAGACGCATTTTGGAATCAGAGCGAGGGATAGATCGGTTTATTCCACTCCATATCTCCTCTCGCACTCAATCGTTTTCGCGCTTATCGTTGTACTGTGCTCGAGGCACACTCAGTGAAGAGGAAGGGCAAACGACCGGGGGGAAAGGGTCGAGAGGGATAAGCAAGGATGGGGGGGGGGGGGTAAAGGGTAGAATGGACAGACAGGCAGACAGACATATCAGACAATTACTGGATCATTTTCCGAATTCGTAAAGGTATGTCTTGATTTCGATGACTTTCATAGTATGAAGTCTGAATAACTCGCACAGACACATACACACACACAAACAAACATACGCACATTAGAATCGTCGCAACTCGCGTCAAAAACCAACACGCGCGCGCTACAGGAAGAAGAGAAAGAAACGAAGGAGGGAGAGGAGGGGGTGTCATGCAGGCATACAATAGCATTCTTGACAAGATTGGCACGACAAGAAATAGGAGAAAAGGGGGGGGGGGAATGAAAACAGGGTTATCGGATTGGGTATTGGGCCGAACTCAAGAATGGAGAGCTTAGCTTGGAGACAGTCAACATGTGGTTGAGGAGAACGTTCCGTGAGTTGTCGTCATTTCTATCGATGAGAGCGCGAAAAAAAGAAGACACCAACGCGATACAATAAAAAAAGCTAATTATTTATTATGAAACGACAGTGTATCTACCATGGAAAGGAAAGCGCGAACCCTGGTGGCCACTAACGAGAGAGTCACGACAAGAAGCGGTGAGGTGTTAGTGCGGTAGTTCCGAGTGAATTAGCGAGGGGACAAGACTGGAACAACGGAGGAATGAACGGGGGAGGAACAGCAAACGGAACTGATCAGTCGAGGCTATGTAGTATACAATTTCAGTGCTTGTATACTACATAGCCATCGGTAGGTGAATACAAATGAGATTTCCTTTAAAAAAATCTCCTCTCGGTCTTCATAATCTCCATGATTAATCTTAGGCTTCGATCACATCATTCCCATCGTGTTCGATGATTCCTTGCTTTCGGCGAGATATCGTATTGCCTGTACCCCCTTCAGAAACCGACCAAAAACCCCTCGCTATTCCCCCCTACGTTCGTTCAACCTGTTAAAACGCGCCGATCTCTCGTGATGAAAAAGGCGGGTGCCTGAGGGCAGTTAAAGGTGGGGACACGCAGACAGAATGACGGACAGACAGACAGACATACGCACCGACAAAGCAAACACAATCGTGAAGCGAACATCGGGGAGAGAAAAGGACAAGCGAGTAATCACAATAGAAATGAGGAGGAGGAGAGAAAGAGAGGGCGAGAACTGGTATGATGTATATGGTGGGGAGTGTAACGGCCTGCGAAACAGCGCAAGAACTGGGGCATTCCACTTTTGATGGTCCAACCCGCACGTGATAACAAGCCATTGGTTCGCCGTAAATTCATCATGGAACAGAGCAAAGGTATGGTGGAATAAAAAAAAGATACGTCAGTAGGTCATTCCGAATATCTGGCGAGAGAGTGTGCAAAAGTGCGAGAATTAGACGCATTTTGGAATCAGAACAACGGACGGACCGCTTTATTCTGCTATAGTTGAAGACATCAAAAAGATCTTTTAACAGTTCGAGCACTGCATGCCATTGATATACCGAGATTGAAAGATAACTGAAAACTCCGTGAAACAGTTTTCAGAAAACAAGCATTCGGTTTTCAAAAAAACAGCTAGAGGGAGTCCATTTATTGCCAAGATCGGGGAAAGTCGTTGAAAGTTTTTAACTGGCTGGCAACTCGCAACGAAAGGGTGTGGGTATAAGGGAGTGCGATGATAGCTGGCAGGGAGTGATTTATAGCGTACGAATGAATATAAAGGAGAGAGAATGGAAGGGAGAGAGATAGAGAGATCCCTGTCAAGGGCGCGTACAATAGCGGTCTTACAGTAACCCAATCGTTCCGCTCGGGAGCCGTGAGAGTGTTAAAAGGCGCGCGGTCTACGGTGATGTTTAGTGTACGAATGAATATAAAAGGCAGCTTTAGCTCGTGTGAAATGGCTATGCATGTCGTGTGAATAATAATGTAATGATTTTGGAGATGGAGTTATCTACATAAGCGGTGTTACAGTAACCCACTCGTTCCGCTCGGGAGCCGTGAGAGTGTTAAAGGGCGCGCGATAAAGACACAAAGCCGGAATTCCCATCACACACAAAAAACAATCACCGATAGAGATACAACAAACCGAAGAAGCCTCGCGGCGTTTTTGCTCGATTTAAACCCCAAACTTAATCAGAGGGCTTAAAGTCCAAAAGGTCATGTTGACCTTAGCGCCTTAGGGCGGGTCTTAAGTCTTAGGCGCATCTTAGGGAGAGGTCAATTCGATGCGGAAGTTACTTTCGAGACGTGTAACTTCGCTTGATCTTTGATCTTTCCTCCGGGGTTTTATGTAGAGATGTGCAGACTGGTCAGCACCATGATTATGTCTCATGTATCATTGCTAACCGCGACGCATATCGTCGCCATAGGTAATTAAAAAGAAATTGGCCTAAATAACAAGTCTGCACAACTCTAGTTTTATGCAATAGGAGAAAGGCGTAGGGTAGACTGACAAAAATGATATGTTTCAGCCGACCTATATCTAGACCGGCGCTGCCAAAACTTTAATGTTAATCTTATACACAAAAATCAACAAGTTATTTGGAAGAAACATTAAAATATTTTGCGCTTCATGTGTAAACTAAATATGTTTTTTTCTAACTCATTCTGATTTTTTCCTCTTTGATCTTTCTCAGTTTACTGTAAGGGAGTTTATTTTACCGGAAAATGCATATATTTTATGCTGCAGCTATAGATAAACATTCCCAAATCGCGCATCGTACTGATTCTTTAGATAGGGCCAGACGGAAAGGACAAGAAAACAAGAGAAGAGACGAGGGGGATGACGAAGAGGGGGAAGGAAAGGACACAGATATACTGGAAGGCAAATGGACGAGTGCTAATGTTTGGCTGGGGAAATGTTCCGTCAGTTATTTCATTCCTATTTATGAGGAGAGAGCGAAGCGGCGTGAAGGAAGTGCAGACCAGTAAACTTGCTTTTCCGGTATGCTCTACAATATAACATGGTATTATTGACGAAAAAGTTCCGTCAGTAAACTCATTCCTACTTTGTCTGTACCCTCTTCATACCGCCTCGCTCTATCGCCGGAAGTAGGAATGAGAGGACTGACGGAACATTTTCGTCAACCATACCCAATATCAAATCCGCAAAAATCATGAAAACCGTAAATCAAATGAGGAGGTAATTTCATCAGGAATAGAAAAACATCGACAAGAGCAACGGACTGTACGGTTCAGTAATGGCTACTGATACTATAGTATACCGTATACCTACACTGCAGGGCTGTAAATCAACGGAACACAAAGGGGAGGAACGAAACTGTGGCCAGTTATGTTTCACACACACGCGCGCACAAAGGCTGACCCGTTCTGCTGTTACCTACAGTAATCGTACAGTACCCCATTGATCAGATAAGATCAACCTAGGAAGATAGCCGCATTCCATTGCTAACGCAAAAAAAAAACGTAGGAGATGAACGATAATACACTTTTTGCTACGTTCCACTAGTCTACGCATTACATAGATTCTGTCTGGGCGTAGATTAGGTGTCGTAGCATAGATACAGTGTACGAGGGTAAACGGAGTCCGGAGTATCGAGAGATCATGAATATGGTCAGCAAATACGAACAGCTGCTAAGGCGAACTCAGATATTGGAGATCGTCCGTTGGATTACAATGATGTGTCCAAGAAAGTGAAGGTTGGGCAATATCGATATTATTGGAAAATAGTAATAAGGAGTAGCCAAGATGCGTACTACTGGAGAGAATGGGGAAAGGGAGAAGAGACCGAGGGGGGGAAGGACAGTATCAGACGGCAAACAGATGAAATGCGACCGTTAAGGGGAGAGAAAGAGAGAGAGTGAGAGAAAGATAGAGAGTGAGAGAAAGATAGAGAGTGAGAGAAAGATAGAGAGAGTGAGAGAAAGAGAGAGAGTCGCGAAGCGGGTCAAACACAATCACTCAAGCACAGTGATAGCACAGATTAGGGGCTATCCCTCTCATCCCGAGAAAGGAAGGAAATGAAGGATGGGGCCAGGATGGAGGATGTAGCGGGGTTGATAGGAAGGGGGGGGGAGGGGGAAAAGAGGGAATGTACTTGATAGTGATGGGTCGAGACAGGAGTGGATGTGGACTATGGGGAAGCTTAGGAATACGGCTTTAGCCAGCTTTATTGATAGGTGGTCAGAGAATCGCCTCACTTTGTGTAGAAAGCATTGAAAAAACGTGCACAGGTTCAGAGCGAAGCGGTATGAAGACGATTATTTTTTGTTTGGCATTTTTTGGTCTTTTTTATGGTCTTGGAGGATTTTTGTTTCGCCTTTACAATTTTTTTTGTTAGACAATTTTGTTAGTATTGAGGCTAGTTTATGTAAATGCATGAATATCTATCTATCTAAGAGAGTGCGGACAAAGCAGGAATGAGTTTACGGACGGAACGCACGATTTCGTCTATAACAGGTGGCATTTCCATCGCAAGCGAGACACATCCCAGATGGTGCGCAAAAGTACTATTCAACAACGTACGATACCGCGCACTTCTTATCTGGAGCTGTCAGGATGGTCAGTTATATAGATAAGAGTGGGCAGGAATAAGCAGGAGGAGTAGTCAGGGATAATACGAAGCAAGCTGCTAATGAGGGCACTAAAATGGGGGATAAAATAAAAATAATGCAAGCAATAATGGGAAAGATGATGGGTTTCTATCTAGTAAAGAGATAGTAAATACTATGTAAATCACCAAAATGCAGCTAAGGAAGAGGTTGAGTGGGATTCGCGTGCATAAAGGCAGCGTGTGAAACATAAACGAGCCGGGTTTGTGTTTAGAT
>LS827863.1:18545-75820 GCA_900490955.1 Micoletzkya japonica
GAGTGCGAAGCTATTATGCGCAAATGTGCAAATCTAAGACGAACATACGACACAATCATACACACTCGTATATATTGGTTTTCCTAACGGGGTCAACGAATTCGTCTCATTCTACATCTTCATTTCCTCGGGGCACGAAGGACGCCTCGGGGCACTCTCAGATGAAGGCACATCGGTAAATGGCGATGCGCAGATGTTTCTATCCACCATAGAATCTAATAGAACAAGCTTTTCATCTAGGAAAGTCCTTAATCATAGCGAAGTACAGGGACTTCCTGAAATTTAGGGCTCAATTTCAGCCTGGGGCTAAATTGACGACGTAGGTCAACAAAAACACTATCAGGGATTAATTTGAGCATGCTGAACACGATTCCACAGCTTATTTGGACGAAAAAGCTTGTCTTAGGCGTTTTCTGTGACCCGATGATCAGGAATAATCGGATTAATCCGAAAGTTCCATGTACCTCGGACAATGGGCGGTACTGTACAATCGCTGCATCTCCATCTATTACTGACTCAAAAAGTTCCGTCAGTAAACGTCATTCCTACTTTGTCTGGAGCTGCTTTGCACACCGCTTCGCTCTCTGGTTGGAAGTAGGAATGAGGACTACGGACGGAACATTCTCGCCAACCATAAACACTCACGAGAACTCCTCGACGTAATTGCCATCGTCTGCCCTTCCCCCATTCCCTCCCGTCATCCTCTTCGCCTCCTCCACACGCTGCTTCAGCGACATCTTCATGCGCAAATCCTGGAAAGCTCATCCCTTGAATGCTACGGCTCTTTGATCAACTAATAGCAAATAACAAAGCATTCACAGTACGAAAATGAATGTCCTAGATCGATTTCATTCTTTTTCTCCTTGATTCAGTATTATCACGAGCATACCTTGAAGTACATATCGGATACCATGTTGGCCCTCTTCAGCGTCTGCATGTTGAGAGAAGCCAATTGCAGTCGCTGACCATCGAATTCGGCATGCAGGCCTGCGGAGGGGAAGGGTTGGGGAAAACACATTTGAGGCATAGGTAATACAAAAGTATTATCAAGGTATAGTACAAAAAATAGTATTTTGGATAAAAAAATTTGAGTGGAAATTATCCGACGTCACGACCGTTCATTTGAAGGAATCACAGACATTGAAAATGCATTAGGCACGGCACTCTCAGTTCGCGATAGCTAACATTTTAATTGTCAAAAAATTAAAGATTTTTGTATTTTCTTCGGTTTGAGAGTGTTCCACCTTCTCCAAATATTGCTTGCTAGTTTCTAAATAAAAATGAATAAATTGGAATGTATATTGAGATAATCACTATTTAAGTGCATTTTTAGCGGTGTACGGTAGAGATACCGTAGTTTCAGAGTGTGCCGTTTTTAGATGTAGGTCATGAACGTACGTGGACGTAACTATCTTATCCGTGATTTGAGGGCTAAGCAAGAGATCAACCATACACGGGCACCGACCCATACCAAGTTTCATCAGTCACTGTCAAACAAAGCCATACGTGGGCAACCTTCCCCGCAATATTTTTAAAAACGGGCCTATCAGGGTACGAAATCAGGCCTACCAATTGAAATTTTATAGAAAGTACAGGCCTACCAAAGTAAAATACCGAAGAAATTTTGGCCTACTACCCATACTTCGGGTTGGTGCCCACGTATGTAGCAAATCACTTACCGGGAATATGGGAAGCGAAGTCTGACCCAAATTCTGCTGGAGGAAAGGCCTTGCGAAGTTCATCGGGGACCACTGAAATAAGGTGCCGTCGACTGCACCCTTCTCACGCTAATATACTTCACTTGCATGCATTTTTCTCAAGTATGATATAGTGGATTAAAAAGTTCCGTCTGAAAACCATCATACATGGGCAACGTTCCCATTGATAGTTTGAAAGCCGGGCCGACCAGTGTACGCAATAGGGCCTACCAATTGAAAGTTTCTATCAAAATCGGGGCTACCAAAGTAAAATTGCAACAATATTTGGGCCTGCCACCCATACTTCGGGTCTGAGCCCACGTATGAAAATCATTCCGAATATCTGGCGAGAGAGTGTGCAGAAGTGAGATAATTAGACTCATTTTGGAACGGAAGAAACGGATGGATCGGTTTATTCCACTATACGTGAATACGGGGAAATAGTATGCAAGCGTTGCATTTTTACGATACGTTTTTACAGATAAAGTGATCAGGGCCACTCACGAATCTCGTCTCGTTTGAAATTCGCGCCCGTCAGGAAGGTGTACTGTATGTTGTCCGGCCGGCAATTCGTCTTCGATACAACATCCGTCTTCGATCGATCCCCGATGCTCACGACCTTGTAGAAATCGTGCTGCAAAGAGCGGGATAACGAATGATATTCTCCTTGGAATGGGAGATCTTCGAAATATACCTTAATATCGCGAATCTTGGCCTTCTGCCAAGCCTGCACATCCTTGTCCTCATTCGAGTGCTGCATCAGCGCCTCGACCGTATCCTCCAGTTGGTAGTTCGGTTCCGGGACGGCTTTTCCTGGAAAGTGAATATTACATTTTTCGTGACAAAAAGTTTCCCGTAAAGCTCAAACAGATAAGGAAGCAACATAAAGTTGTGTCAGTGATACGGTGCATATTTACGGATGGACATACGTAGATTAGTAAGATCCGACAAATTTTGAATACTTCCGTGTATATCTAAAATCTGCTGATGAAAACGAAAGCAAGATTGAGAAAGACTGGCATGTTGACATGTATTACTAACCGTGGGGTACTGTAGGCGGAAGCCTCACTTTGTCCAACGAAACGTTTTCGTCCGGACGCCATCCCTTTGCATATGATACCTGAATGTGGAGTAAATTAAACCGATCATCCAGTAGAGCTGGCATGTCGCATTGCATGTCACTATCCTTATTAAAAAGCACGGTCCTAAGAGATAAGACGCATCAATCAGTTGACGACAACATTTCGAAAATAAAATTGGCGAACACGGTCTTTCTATTCTATTTAGGCGTAAAACAGTAGAAATTCTCCCCTTATCAACTGTATTTGGCAAGATTGGCATACGAAGTTCTGGCATAAAACAATACTCATCGATATATTCCCTGTGACATTAGAGTTCCTTCCTGCTTACCATAAGTTCGTTGTTCTTGATTGCCTTAATCGACCGAACCGTCGCGGGATAGAATGCATCGCCGATCTTCACCTTAAATATATCCATTACATTTTTGTCCCACAATACTTATATCACTTATATTTTTATTTAATCGATCCTTACGCTAGAATATTTGTATACTAGTTAACATATAACAGTCATTTCCTCAATGCATCTCCATTCAACCCAATCGCTCGGTTTGTTCCAGTGAAAAGGCTCAAAAATAGTGTACAGAACACGTTTCGAGTGATGGGTGTGAGAGGGATAGTAAACAGTTTGGGATACGAACATCAATTTATTACGGTTTTTACGCCCAACATTCTTCACTCATTCCCCATCTACATAATGAGCAAAAAAGTTCAAAATGTTTGCGGCAACAATAAAGCGTAAAGCTGGGTTTCATCTGATTTCAGGTGGTTTCTCCTCCCCCCGTTAGCGTTGCTATCACAGTGTTGGCTGAACGTGGCAGGGGATTACGACCCTATCGCAATGCTTTCAATCAAGGCACAATACATAAACCTCCTGCTACTGCTGCAGTCGAATAGCTAAGCTTTCAACACAAAGTTAAGCTGCCGATAACTTTTACTATAACTAAAAACAGCGCCACAATGTAAGGCAAACGATGCAGCCAAGTACAGGTGAACGTGGCTAGCATAATTGGGAACGCGATGAGAAGGATAACCGATCACAAGTTTCGCGCGCTTCCTGAACTACTCATTCGATTGGGACGCAGAGGGTCTTCGTCAAACTACGTAAGATTACACTCTCCTGAACTATTTCATTCCCCTTCGTCCCCTATTATCCTTCTTCGACAACACAAATCATATCAAACCTCAACGTCCATCCTTATCTTCGTCAGACACACTTCCTCCCTCTGCACGCAGTCGGCACCCGATGAGTTCGGTCGCTCGCTAAAATGCGCGGTATTCCGCCCGACCCCGCCCCCTTTTCCCGCGTGCCCAGACGGCATAAAGTGCGCGCCCAGCCCCCTACAACCCGGCCCGGAACGCACAAATGAGAGTTATCCGGGTATACGGTAGCTGTATTTTTCGTGAATCCTCCTTTGTAATCTTCAATGTTCGGTTCATTGTCTCCTCTGGCGGCTCTCTGGAGATAGCACAATCAAATAACATTAATTAAATCCACTAACAATTAAATCCACTAACTTGTAAGCTAGCAACTAACGTCAAGTGCATTTCCTCATATAGTGTTCATATAGTTCATATAGCTCATATAGCATATACCATTGCAACAAAAACAAATTTTAGATTTTTAGATTTGAAGTTTCAATTTCCAAGATGGCTTACCTCTTTGGCAGCGCGAGTGAAGAGACCGTTCAGTGGGAAGGACATCATAGGGAATGAGGGGACGTGGAGAAAGAGAGATGATGCCAAGGGTGAAATGCTAATGGAGAAAATGCAAAGGAAGAAGATGCTAATTACTTGATCCTTTAGTCCTTCATAAAACTATGCATATGCAGCAAGCCTGTTGATAAAACTTCGCGGATTTTTTTCAGTTTTTGAGATACGCTGGTAGATGCCTCGACTTGTCGCAATTAGACGCATCTGACTTCTCTCATAGATTGGTGTCTATCTTCTCCACAACCCGTCCAATCTAGTGTAAAATTTGCACGACTATTCACTTTTATGGCTTAGCGCAAATGCAAAAAAAATGCAAAGCGAGTAGAGTTTGCAAGCCCATTTTTCTGCGCAGAATTCTGAATCAGATTTACTTAACAATCATCATGGCTATCGTCCGTCGTGTGTTCGTGATATTTCTTCTTCATCATACCCTGAACTTTGCTGGTCTATCATTACTGTCCCCTGCCCATTGTGAGAAGTCATTATCAGGTATTTCTTGAACATTTTAATCGTTCGCAACAGTATTCAGACATGGAAGTAACGTTGGACGGCAATTGAGAATAGGACTAGTCCCATTTGGGTGTAAGGGTTGCCGTACGCAGACTGAACGAAGTTGGCCCCGCAGAGCAGTCCCACTCCTACGTCGAACGCCACCTATGCCTGAAAAGGGTTAGTAGATAATTGCTGGGTAAGGTATTTACGCACAATCTCTAATCTTACATACTTCGTCGCATTTTATCTATCCTACAGTGAAGAACGATATTTAAATTTATAAGGCAAAGTAAATGTCGTTGCTCTTATTTGAATGGAAATGTGATAATTTAGATAATTTAGATAATCTAGATAATTTAGAAAATAGTTTAGATAATACCTGATAAGGGAACGGTGAGATACGGAGAGAAGACGGAAGAAACATTGAGATAGACGATGAGATGGAGGAAAGGTTCATACCTTCAAAGTTCATATTTATTCTGGTTCGCTTTAATTGATATTAATTGGTTACCAGAAGGAGCCTCTCGCTGGTTGGCCGTTAGCTTGCACGGCTGAAAACAATCCAATAGTACATTGATAAAACACTGGTTAATAGGAGGACTGTAAAGGCGGCAGTGACGATATAAGCTATTTGCCTTATCGTTGTTGTTGTTCTTGTTGTAGATCGCAGAAGCGGGATCGTGGTAGAGCTGGTAGAGTGTGCCGTAAATCTGAGTGCGAGGAAGGGGAATATAGGCTTCAACTCTATTGTAGAGCAATGTTCGGTGTAGGCGAACCCTGAAGTAGATTCAACTGACTTTAAGAAGTAATGTATCTTACGAAAGGTCTCGTATATATGAGAGACTGGAACAAACTCTGGCGTCCATTTTTGAATGGAGACTTGCCACTGGGCCTGGCCGATATGCGGTGAGAGGAGAAGGGGATGATGGTATGGATAGAGAATAGTACGGTTTGTAAGGTCATACGCTTTGATAGGTGGACTCCATTCATTCATTTATTCATTCTTTATTCAATTTTTCATCCTATGAAAACCGACCATTTGCTACCGAGCGAAATAAACATCTCAGTTTGCACACTTTAGAATACAGAAGGACAAGCAGGAGATCAACCATAACGTCAAGCTAGTAAATTGTGGGCCGTGTTTGAAACACTTGAAACAATGCCATATCTCGGCCGGGAAAGGTCGTACAGAGTTCTGGTTCTAATTTTCGGAATTCTCAGGACGAGATCTACTTGTGTATCAAGTTTAGTGATGATTAGACAACTCTAAACCGGTTAAAACGGCTTTTATATATCTTGAGTGAATGAAATTCTCGCAATCCCTTTTCGAACCTCTCCAATGCCACATTTTTCAGCTTTAAAGGTCTTTAAACTTGATGAATCATTACCAAACTTGATACACAAATAGATCTCATTCTGAGGATTCCAAAAATTCCAACCAGAACTCTGTACGACCTTTCCCAGCCGAGATATGGCCTTGTTTCAAGTGTTTCAAACACGGCCCACAATTTACTAGCTTAACGGTACACTAATACTTGTAGGACCTCACACTCTTGCTTCATTTGCGGCAAACCTGTTGATAAGACTTCGCGGATGTTTTTTTTTTATTTTTGAGACGCGCTGGGAGATGCCCCTACTTGTCGCGAGCATTTGTATTCCTTTCATCTCACGATTAGGCACCCAAATCCGACTTCTCTCGGAGATTGGTGCCATCATCTCCGCAACCCGTCCAATCTAGATAGGTATTCCCAACGCATCTCAGCCCCTGCCTCCATTAAAGTGAGGTGTGTCCATCTAATGGAGTGAATCGTGCTTATCTCTCCCTCATCCCCTCCCCTTTCATTAGTCCTCCTTCCCCTTATGCAAATGGACCGAAACAGAGTGAAGAGAGAGCCTCATTTCCGACACTCGGCTATTATGGGCTGTGTGCGGGCTAACACTTGTAGGACCTCCCTGGGGGACAGAGAGGGGAATCCGAGGGTGGTCTGGTCTCTCTCTCCCCCCCCCCTTCACTCTCCATACTTGACTGATTCTGCTCCCCAATTCGCCTCCTCCACCCCATTGTCCATTCTACGTCGTAAGCTATTTCAGTCCTCAGTCTTAGGTGGCAGTCTTGGAGGGGGTTCAATTCATACACCCCAACTACTCTCCATCTCCAGCCATGTTCTCTTCGTAACTTTCCGCAACATTCTGTCTAGATTTCTAACAATTCCACAACACTCTGCTCCATAGTATAAAATGTGAGAGAACATGGATAGTAGAGAAGAATTCGGACCGGCGAAAAGTCGTGCCCTTCCTCTTCGTTTCTCACCGTCCCTTCCAAGTTCATCACAACTCTTTTCTCCTATCTATCCTGACCACCTTCTATCAATAGGTATTCCATCCCTTCCATAACAATCGTCTCTTACCAATCTCCCCACAGTCGCATCGCTCATTGCCACTAAAAGGGGATAAAATTCATAGAAATGAATTTCTGGCATGATTTTAATCTTCAACCTTTACGGGGGGAGGGATCTAGAAATGGGAACAGGGCGTGCTCTATACGGTCATCATCCCATCCGTCCTTCCCATCCCATTCCTTCTTTCATTCCCCTCCCCGCATTTCTTTCCTCCTCTTCTCATTCGCTACAAGAAGTTTATGGATGTACACTCGATATGAATTCCTGGTCCCCTCTCGCCTCTCCCCTGTCCTTCTCCCTCCCCCAACCTCCCTCTTTCAATCCGATCACCCTCCCTCAAAGCCCTGTCCCCTTCTTCCCTCTCCTTCTTCTCCCTCTTCTCCGATTTCCCTGCCGTTCCCCTTGGATCGAAGGCTTTTCTCACCGTTTGCACAATCCCTTCCCTTTCCTGTCCACTCTCTTACTCTGTCTGTTTATGTGAGAAGCCCTCGCTATGGGTTTACCTATAATATTCTTGGTGAAAACGTTCCGTCAGAAAAGTCATTCCTACTTTGCATGCACTCTCTTCACACCGCTCCTCTAGGAATGAAGCAACTGACGGAACATGTTCCTCAATCATAGCTTTCTCCTTTCCTTGCTTTTTGTACACCATACTCCCTGAAAAGATCTTGCGCATATATGAGAGCAAAGAATTGGCTTCTATATTTACCGTTATATCTCATTATCTTTGTGTATAGTACACTTCTCT
The DNA here is from genome assembly GCA_900490955.1 of Micoletzkya japonica. NCBI lineage: Eukaryota > Metazoa > Nematoda > Chromadorea > Rhabditida > Diplogasteridae > Micoletzkya > Micoletzkya japonica. The sequence continues at coordinate 26,674 of LS827863.1, forward strand.
CATGCAATTTTTCACTATGAGTCACTGAAAAATAGCATACGCTAAAAATAAAAGTAGACAATTCTATGAAAATTGTAAGAGTATATGTGATTGAATATTTTTATGTGTTCTTTCGAGATCAACACTCATCATAGTGTGTAATGGACTTCTTATGCTGTAAGATGATACGGCCCAGAGGAGACAGATAGAGAGAAGGATTCGGATTTAGAGGTGAATGGACAGAGACAACACCTGAGAGGAGAGAAAAGCGGGAAGGGGGGGGGGGGGGAGTGGGGTATATCCTAGATGGGGAGGAGACTAGGGCAGGGGTTGGGGGCATACTCTATCCATATATCCCCTGGAGCTATGCCAGAATAAACCGTTCCTTCAGTTCATTTGGTTCCAGAATGCGTCGTATAATCCGTCGCCTGCACAGCATTCTGCCCAGTGAAGAATGTGTCTAATAGCGAATTCACCACTGTTTTTGAATTTACTCAGTAATGGCTAAACAGAAGTGCGCCAAATTTTCAGAGCGTCTTGAACGCATTGTGACGAGCTTAAATACTTAAATTCAAAATTTTCCACTCACTGGTTCGCCCACAGGATCGGATCCTATGGGCGGAAACCGCTATTCGCTAATCGAACGCTAGGAATGCTGTGCCTGATACTACGTATATCTTATCACTTGAAGCTATTCGCTTCATTCTAGAAAGGGCCCAACTGGTCTCGTTTTCCTCTTCTCGTATTCATGCCTTCTTCCTCTGTCTCCGAACTCTTCCCAAGTGTCACCCTCTCGAGTACTCCTCTCTTAATCCCTCGGGAAACTTCTCTACAATTCACTCACATCAACATCTTCCCAATTGTTTCCCCATTCATCCTATCAGTTTCTTATCCATGCACCGTTTCTGTTCCCCCTTTTCTTCCTTCTTTCCTCCTCCTTCCTATTTCTTACTCTTCCATTGTGTTGCAACGTGTGCGTAACTAGTTCCGCTTCACTTCATTTCCTCCCTCCTTATTCCTCCCCTCTCCATCCCCCATCCCCCTCCTAGCTCCCCTATCTCCCCCCTTCTCAATCTAGACTGATGACCCGTCTTCTGAGTCCCTCTCACTACTCCACACTCCCCCTTCCACTTCCATTAGCGATGCAAAGACAAATTTCGTTGTCTTTCTTGCTGTCTGTGGGATGTCCATTTGACAATGAGATGCATCCATCATATCCCCCTCTTTATCAAGCAATATTGTACCCCCAAATTCTACTGGCTATAATCCAGTTAGTAGTTCTCTCTAATGGTTTTCACGTATCTTGCCAGTTCTGACCTGTTCTCCGATAGTACCACGTGGATATTCCTCTCAAAGGCCCTCTCCGCTATAGCTGCCTTGTTCCCTACTTCGCACCTTTCGTCTTCACCTCCGTGTCAAATGTATTTGGTCGTTTCCTCCCTCAGTCCCCTTCTCAAATCCTTAGCTCAAGACAATCTCACTGTTCCAAGTTACTTGGCTGTGTCTTGGTTGGCTATTAGTCACTCTTCATCCATGCCTAATCGGCGTGTAAAAGGTGAGTCTATAATATATTATATCTTACCATCGGGCAATCGGAAATAAAGCATAATCATGTCTATACATGTTATTTTGTCCTGCGTTGCTCCACTCATCTCATTGTTAGGTAAACATTATTTTTCTACCTGTTTTTTCCATGTGTCAACCCAATTTAACTCCTAACTTCCTCCAGGCTATCACCCAAGACCATTTTCGGTATTTATTCTCTCCCCAGTCCCCCCGTACATTCCCTTCTATCCCATCTCCTCCTCTCCCTCCCCTACCCCCTTCCTAACTTCCTCCAAGCACCCAAGACCCTCAAGTACTGTCCATAAGCCATCCACGTATTCTTCTTCCTTTTGCCCTTGACTTCAAGCAGTATTTGTGGATAGCCTCCCTGTCGTTACTCTCCCTCCCTTCTACTTTTACCTCTCCTCTCCCCCCACTCCCCCTCCCTCCGTCCCTCTCCCCTTCCCCTCTTACCCGGAAACCTCTCGTCCCCCACTTGAGCTGCTCCTTGTACAGGAACGTCGACAGTGTGAGAGTGCCTCCTCGCAAACCCTCTTGGGATATGTTTCAGTCGCGGGCTCGTACCCATTACGGCCCATTGCCTAGTCTCTTCTCCCTCCCCCTTAACCTCTCTATCTCTCCGGAATATCATTCATTATCTCGTGCCAGATGGTATGAGATAATAACTAGCGGATGCCCTTTTATTACTCTTCTCTCATCTCTATTCCACGGTTCACATCTTTACGTACGTATCTGTGATACAGTCACGAAACAACCATGATTACTTGACCACTTCACTGCGAGCCATCGACTCTTGGCAACACTCTTCTCATCCTCTTTACTTTTTTCCCTTTCACGTATTCTCCAGTTCAGGGTGATTATCCCATCTCTTTTCCAAGATGCCTTCCCCTTTCCTATAGTCCCGTGCCCGAACAGCCGGATAAATTATATGATTTGATATTATTCTCCTACTCCATCGATATTCCCATATTCTCCTCATTCCAGGCAATGGAATGGGTGGCCTGACCTTCGTCGGTTTCCTATGGACAATTGTCTCTATCGTCGCTACGATTCTACTGGCTGGTTAGTCTAAAATAACTTTTATCTAAAACAATCTTGGTCTTTCGTATTGTCCCTCATTTTAAAATAGAATGAATGATAATACGAGGAATGTGTATAGTCTACAAAATCTGAACGTGTTAGTCGCGGTATCTGCGTTGCAAACGGAACGATTATATCGTTCTTCTTTCCTTATTACGAACTCAAGGGATGGCAAAATGGGTGTGAACGTGCAAATGTGCGTGATCTCACAACCTGACTCTCTTTATTCGTCTTCACTATTTCGCCTGAGGGGTGCAATGTTTTTGCACTTTGACACCCATCCTGCTTCCCCTAATGAACTGCCTTGCAGGGGGTGTCATCGTGCCCGAATGGCTCATCGGAACGGTCTCTGCCGACGGACGGAGTGTCGCTGCCTTCTTCGGGGCCTACAAGCGATGCAACTATCCCATTTATGACGATGTACGTGTCAGGGGGGTAATTCAAGTAGCTAGTGATTATAATAATCTTTATCATGTACGTAGTACGCATGATGAACATAAGGACTGCACAATGTACATAGTATCTATCCTCATTCCTATCTATCATGGATGAAGCTGTGTGAGATCTCTCTGAGAAGGGTGCAGATGAAGTAGGAATGAGTTGATCGACGGGGCGTTTTTTTACCAATAATATAAGTGTTAACTACGGTAATTTCGTTACAGGACTCGTCGATGATCGCCCTCGTAGAGGAGTGCGGTCGGTACACTTCGCTCTTCGCTGTCCCCTCTCTCTATTGGAGACTGACGATTCTACTTGTGGTAGCTGGTTGGTTGCCTCGTTGCTCATTTACTACCCAACAAACGACATTCCGCCAATCCGAATTACACGAATTGCGATTGCCCCTGCATCGCTCCAATTTTCCTGCTCTCTTTCTATATCTTTCTCCTGGTCTTTATGTAAATGGGACTGAATGATGTCGCTTCATCCCTCGATCCGGTATGCCTCATCGTAATCCCTGCAGGTGCGTCCCTCTCCCTGCTGCTCTCCTTCCTCCTCCTCCCCTCCCTCTGCACGCCGCATCTCGTCAACAGCTCCACGGCAGTCATCGTCGGCTTCTTCCAGATTGTAGCTGGTTTGTCCCCTCTTTTATTTATTTATTTATTTATTTATTGGGTTGGGAGATATGGTTCTGGTGGGAATCCTCACTTGAAAAATAGCTTCTTCTAAAAATTCTGTTCCTTATATTTTATTTCTTCGGTCAGCCACTAGATAACAGTTTGCTAAATGTATTCATCAGACATTATGTTTTCTATTATGTGTCGTTTGGAGTACGGAGAAAACCCGCATGTTTGCTTACAACGTACGCACTCGCGTACAATCTGAATGAGAATCCAAGAGTTCAAGATGATGTAGTAGAGCAAATGATACGTCCACTCCGAATATCTGGCATGAGGCTGTGCAAAAGTGAGTGCATTAGACGCATTTGGTTTCAAAGTAACGGACAGAACAGTTTATCCCGTTAGCTGTTCATCCGCTCCAATTATTATGTACCCTTTGTCCATGGTCAAAAAGAAGAAATGAATGAATCTTCAGCTGTCTTCGTCTCCGCGGGTCTCGTCGTCTATCCCCTCGGATGGGACAATCCCGAAGTGAGGGGAGCGTGCGGCCGGCACGTCGACAGATACAGTCTCGGTAAGTCCGACCAAAGATCAAAGACCAAAGACCAAAGATCAATTCCCCCTTCCAGGAGACTGCCGTATCGGCCGTGCCTTCCTGTCGATGGTGGGCGGTTGCTTCCTGCTGGTCCTGGCCGGCCTTCTGTCCCTGTGTGGAGGGTCCCGCCACCACAACCACTCCCTCCACCAAAACGAGCGATTCATTCGGGGATACGACCATGCGAGGGTCGTTGGCATGCACCATCTGTAGATATTCATTACTAGAATCCGATGAATGATCAATTATTTAAAAGAAAAGTTCCATCAGTAAACTCATTATTAGTTTGTCTGGACTCTCTTCATACCCCTTGGCTCTCTTGTCAGAAGTATGAATGAGACGACTGACGGAACTTTTTTTATCAACCATACTACCGATTACCTTCATTGTCTGCGTCGCTTCGTATTCTTACAATTTGGTGATCCTATCATTCGTCGGACTCTTTTCCCCTTGTCTCATCGCCTTACCCATTCTCCCAGACGGTTACCTAGTCCCTTTCCATGAACCCTCCTCCTCCTGACTAGTTTGCCCTCCCGCTTTGTCATACTCCAATGTATTCTCCGAACCAAATCAACGAGATTTCCCTTTGCCCAGTTCATAATCGGGACCAACTAGCCATCGAAATTTAACATATAATCCTTACTCTTCATAAGCTAGTTCGCGTTTAGACTTGAATTATTTTATTCAATTTTCCCTAACTACGCTTTTCTTCATCTTCCTATTGCAAGTGCCAGGTAGTCAGCCAGTTCGATCTAGTATTTATGTACCTATTTATGCCCATCTTCGTTCTTTCACATTGTCTATCTTTCGCTCAAATTCCCGAGTGCCTCAGGGGTATTGATAAACATTAGTGAAGAGGTAAAGGAACAACTGACTCCTCCACATAACTATATAGCATAGCTTCAGTCATTCCTGCTGACTTCCTGCTCGCATTGCTAGTGGGATAATAATGGTTCCACACATTTTCTTGTCTCACTATCTACCAAGAATGAAGACAGTGCGCTACCAGCTTCAATGTATTGAGCGCCTACGTTCTGGAATCTTTTCTTTTCTTCTACATTTGCACAAGTCTTAATTGTAGTTTTCAAGTTTTACGTTATTTATCGAAATCAGCAGGGCAGGGACCAGGTGTTGGGGGTCACTGGATCTGAAGCGCCATCGACCATCTCCGATAATCAAGACCCGCGATGAGACCCTCCAGGCAATATCTAACATATGAATTTTTTGACATCATTGGATGGCTCTCAATGTCCGGAGTCTCATACTCTCTCCCTTTTAGTTGAAACTTCGCCGTTGCTGAGGAAAATGTAAATATTTCTCTCGCTGTCTGCGTCTCTTCATTCCTTTCTTGTCTCTCACAATCAATCAACCGCTCTTAATTGAAAATGAACTCTTGAAATGAATGAGATGGTTGGAGGGACCCTTTAATTGTAGACGGAGGATATTTAGATTTGTAGACGGAGATTATATTTAGAACGAGGAAAAAGAACCAAGAGTGAATCCAATGGCACGAAAACACGAAAAAATCTATTGCCCCCTTGTCTTCTTACTCGTGTATCTGTCTACTTCCCTGTGATCTTCCCTCGACACTATCTACTAATGTTGAAATAGCTTTCATATGTACTTTTCTCTTAGTTCATTCTCCCCTCCACTATACCTATCTCGTTCCCCTAGACAGTTCCATGAATCACCGCTCATCCTTTGATCTCTAATCCTTCCATTCCCTTACTTCCTGTGTTCCTTTACTCTTTGATCCTCCCCTTCCCCTCCTCCCTCTTTCCTTCGCCCTCCAATCTCCTCTCAAGGAGTCCCTACTCTCCACACTAAGTTTGTCCCTTCTAAACATGCACTGCGGTAGGCAAAAAGTGTACGGTTTTCAGCGTGAAAAGACCACGGATTGAGTGGAATCAGACAGTATATAAGGGGGGATCGAAGAGACCGCAAAGCGTTGAATTCGTTCCTGTCTCTTTTTCTAGCCCATTTCTTCCGTATTTTGCTATATTCTCGAGAAACAATTAAAAGTATGCACAATGCATGTCCGAATTTTCCCAGTCTCTGCGTCTCTCCAATTCCCGTGCTCTCACCCCTCTCCTAATTTGCATACGAATCTATCCTATAGAGCAGAACGCATGCACTGACTGAGTAACTCGATTCTTGTCCCGGGATGTTCTTGTATCGAATGACGCAATGAACGGCAGAAGGGAAAGCAGCAACTGCTGAGTACTCGGGATCAATCCCTCTCACTCGATGCCTCCCTTTCATTTGGAAGATATTCCCTCTCTCGAGATTCGTGAGAAGTCGTGCCGTTATAGAAGAGACTGTTTGGAGAGAGTTGATCGAGGAATTGAGAGGTAAAGGGGAGGGAGAGAGTAGAGGTTAAGAGAGAGAGAGAGAGAGAGAGAGAGAGAGAGAGAGAGAGAGAGAGAGAGAGAGAGAGAGAGACAGTTTGGGAAGAGTGTGGGAGGTAACAGATCGGTTCGTTATTCTCCGTTTGTCCAATTGATTACCGTATAATCTCGATCACGAGTGCTTTGCTATTCATTAGAAGCGACGAGGGAGTCGTCTTGCATTTTGTGTGGTGGCACGCAGTCATTAGCGAACGAGTGAGGGACAGGCTTATCTGTGGTCTCTGCCATGTACTTATTTTTGACGAAAAAATTCCCGTCAGTAAACTCATTCCTACTTCATCTGCACTCTCCTTGTACCGCTTCGCTCTCGCGTCGGAAATAATAGGATTGAGAGGACTGACGGAACGTTCTCCTCAACCATACCATCTTGACGAAATGCCACTGTTCAGTGTCCCTCGATTCGGGCAAACCCTACTATGTAAAGATGCTGATGTGTCTATGAACTGTTTGATCGGTCCTCCTGCCTCTCGTTGTGCCTCTCTTACGCTCTTCTTCCACTTGTATCCACCTCCTTTCCTTCTCACAAACTCAATATTCTCAGCATCGCCTTTACCTTTTCCCATAGCCATTTCCAAATTGTAGCCTCTACGTTCTGCAGTTAAAATGTTTGGCTTCTCGTCGATTTACCCTTTTATTATCGACCGCCATTGCTAGCCTACTCCATATGCCTGTATTGATGTGAAATCAAAGCTTCGCTTCAGGTCACACTATCTGTAAGGCGATAAAGTTAACGATAATTCCTGCATCTCCCTTCTCTCCGAAGACTGGTTTCATCTAGAATGTTGCGCCGCTTCTACAAAAGCTTTGCGGTCACCATTAGAACTTCCAACGGTAAATATTGTACTAAACGGATAGTCCACAGCCCGCTCCAAGTATGTTTCGCCTCCCCCCCTCTCTAGTCCAATCTCTTGTCAGTCAGTTCAGTGTAACATGCACGTGCCTCTCTTTTCTTCCGAGTCCTCACTGCCCTCATTTCTTATTATCTTCTGCTTGCTAGCCGATCGTTAGTCCATAGTCCTCCCTCGTGACGGTTAGCTTTTTCTTATCTGAGTAATCTCACGATTCTGGAACGCTAACAACCTCACCATGCCATAGAGATCATTGAAGATCATCGGGGTTGGCAAACCGATTCATACAGTGCATCATTTACATGTTTTTTTTTGTCGCACTCCTCTTCATTCGTCAACACTCTCGGGGAGCGGGATGTAAATGGTGCACTTTATGAATCGGTTTTCCAGCCCTAATCGATAAATATGGCCATGTGATATGCACTTTGGACTGGTTGGCTCTCTAGTCCACCGCTTCCACTTCCCCCTGCAAGTGGCCGTCTAGACCAATCTCAAATCGAGATGTCTATCAGTCTACCTCTTCTTCTGCCCTTTCCTCCTTCCTCCTCCATTCTACATACTGCTTCATTCCCTCCGTATCTAGCTTCTCCTCCTTCCCTTCAATCCTCCGCCAACTATATACACCGTCAAATATGTGAATGCCTTTGTTGACAATCTTCCCCTTCCTTATTCTTATCTGTAGGCATGCCACTCATGATTTATGGCCCGTACTCTTATCATCTTTTAGTCATTTATAGCTTCTCAAGTAGTTCCCAGGATCTGAGGGAGGCCCAATCCGTCTAGGAATGGCTTATGGAATACCCGAGAAGGCACACTTAGGGAAGCGAAGATCCGCGTTTATCGTCGAACGCAGAGTCATTGTCTGCGGATCGGGGTAATCTTGTCATAACACTCCCGCGAGAGAGCGTGCAATACGGAGAGTGTGCAGTCGGTCAGAGACCCAATCTCTCACTATCTAATCATACCTTCTGGCACTACTCCCGCTATCGCATAAAAGCACGCAGTCTTCGTCTCCCCCTTTACCGTCGTTCGTTCGTTTTTACTGCCTTCCTGTTCGTTATCCATGCTGTTTGTATGTGATGGTCTCTCGGTACAATAGCCTACGGTCTCTCCCCTACCGTAATCTCTCCTACCGTAACCTCTCCCTACCGTAATCTACTTCTACCGTAATCCTCCTACCATCTAATTATACCGTAACCTCTCTCTACCTCCTTACAGACTTCCGCCATCAAAGGAGGGTCAATGTGGGCGGACGAGTCTCTGGCAGACGAGTTCCGCAATCTCCAGTACAGACGGATGTTCTCCCGCAAAATGAGTGAGTTGTACTTTTATTTATTCCTTTCTTTGCCGTTTTCTCTGAACCTAGCACAGCTTGCAGGGCATTCACGTAGTGTAGAAAAGATACGAGAAAAAGATTTGCTTCATGTAGAACTGTAGACTAAAGAATAGGAGAGTATCCTTTCTCCGTGCTTCAAATGGTCAGCGAATTACAAAGGCAAACATTGGCCAAAATGTTGATCTGCTTCCCGTTCTCTAGTTGACACTGTAGATCCTACTGTACCCTACCGTAGTCCAGACCGTATCTCCCTCCAGTCTAGTCTCTTCCCTCCCCCTTCTCAATCTCCTCCCCCCATCTCCTCTTTCTACTCCCATCTGCTTGCAAGTCATAGTAAAGGGGCTGAACACGATGCAATCCTTCCCTGTCCAGGACAGATTCTTTGGCTATCTCTCCCCTCTCCCTCATCTCTCTCCATTTCCCTCCCTCCCTTCCCTCTCCTTCTCTGCCCTCCCCTACAGAGAGAGCATCGCTTTCATTTCACAGGCCCATCCACAGAGCAAATAGTGCCCGTTCGGCGGACAGACGATACTAATCCCCTTCGCGTAGTACAGCGAGCTTCTCTGTTCAAATGCCGCGGCTGATAAGCGCAACGTGATACGAGCCCCCAGGAGAAGCGCGTAAACCGGTAATCTAATGAGAAGCTGACCCACGGAGCTGAGAGTGCGCTACGGAAGCTGCGCGCTTCTGTCCCATTCGGAATTGAAGCGGGGCCTTCGGAACACTTTATTCGCGGGCTTCTGCTTTCTCCCTGTTTAATTGCTGCAGTTTGCTAGTCTTCTCTCTCTTCAACGTCGCTAAGCCGCCCTGTATAGCTCGCATACTCTATGCCTTATTCACTCCTATCTCACTTGACCTGCGTGGACCTTCCTGCGCGCAATTAGATTAATTAGCTCGCGAGATGTATTTTTCTCCTATTTGTCAAGTCATCTCCCCTCGATGCAATCATTATGATATTTATGCTGTTCTCTCCTCTCCGACTATCCCTTTGTTGTTTCCTCTTGGTCCGCTTCTTTCGTCTATCTTGTGCCTTCTAGCTATCGAGAGAGGAGTTAGGAGAGGAGATATGAGTGAGAGGGGGGATATAGACAGGAGAGAGATAGGGGTATACTATGAAGGGAGGTCTGACAGCTGACGCTTTCCCCTCTGAACATGTCCTCTCATCATCCTCCTTTGTTTCTCACCTAGTCCCAGTCCATCCATCTCCTTTATTCCTTTCCTTTTCCATACTTTCCCACAACCTCCTCCCCTCATCTAATTCGATTTCGCCTTGCCAATCCCTCGCATGTCTTCCGGAATCTTCTGCATTCCCTGCTTCTCTCACGACAAATTCTGTTAACGAGACCACTCCGATCGTTCGTCGTTCAATGTGAAAGTGTGTTACATAGCAACGCGCAAGCCGTAGCCGGAAATAAGATATGTGTGTGTGTGTTTAGTATTCATCGCCACTCTAATATGCTCCTCTTGGGTCATCAAAGAGGCTTCTCTCAATGGCCCTTTCCCCGTATATCCCCCCTCTTTCAATCTCATCCTCTCCTTCTCCCTCTGTGTCCCCCTATAATTGACGTCTCGTCTCTCGGTCCCATTGTTAGGATTCCGAGAGTCGACGAATTTGCGTCTGGCGTGTTTCTTGCAAACATTTGCGTCTTGCGTATTGAATTATCAGCGAGACTCTAGTGCTTTTATGAGAACACCTATGCTCGCATCTTGATTGGGGGCTTTTGGACTTTCCCACACTTTTGCATTTGAATAGTCGGTCTGCCAAAGATCTGATTAGCCAAACGATCTCTTATCTCTACGGCTTATCTATACCCGGGTCCCCCACCCTCACGTGAATAGATAAAGGGGGCGGGGCTTAGAGCGAAGAAGGGGAGGGGACTGAAAGGGAAGAGAGGGGTTAGTGACTGAGATTGGGGAAGGAGAAGAGGGAATGCAGAGGATCCAGGAGGAGATCGAAGGGGGACGGACGGACTTGCTCAGGAGGAGATGTAAGTGGGGTGGTGTGGGGTAGGGGTGATGGGATAGGGGAGACTTGGGGGTTTTTCTATCTATGACAATCTTTATTGGGTTGTAAGTGTACCGTATACCTTATCCATGCCTTGATTTCCATGTATCAGATTTCCATCCGAATTCACCGTGATTCGCGCCTGTTTCTAGCTTGTTTAGCATTCCCTTTCCCCCGTCCTTATCATTTGTTGAACCTACGCAGTCTCTAGTCGGCGAGATAAGCAATTTGCAAGAGATGGCTTTTCCAGAAATAGCTGATTAGTCAGTAGTTATCTGGCAGTACTAAGGGATCAACTAGCTCTCTCTAATTCTCGTCTTCGCCACGACGTTTTACTAGTGCGCATTCCGAAATTGCGAACGTCTCTGCGTCTCTCCAATTTCCATTCTCTCTCGTCTCCACCCTCTAAATTTGCATACGATTCTATGCTACGCAGCATAATTGTGATTCCCCCTGATAACCCTTTCCTCTCATTCCATCCATCGCGTATTGCCCTCCATCCCTTACATATCCCTACCTCCATTTGTTTTGCGATGAATACAATGGGGCTGGGAGCATTGCCTCGTGCAGGCATCGCTTGCACATCTTTCTTTCTCTTTCCCTACCCCTCTCCCCCTCTTTCCCTCTATCATCTTTTACTCCCCCTCCCCCCCTCTTCTTTTCCCCTTTCTTTTCACACTTCTTCTGTCTCCTTCTCCTTCTTCTTCTTCTTTACGATCGTCTACTACGCTTGGTTTTTGGTCGCAAAGGCCAGACATTAGAAGGGAGAAGGGAGGACTGAAGAGGAATAGGGTAGGTGAAGGGGGGTGGGGGTGATGAGGGAGAGTGAATAAGGGGTTCTGGAGGGGGAGAGGGTAGTGGGGTGAAGAGAGCGCCTAATATTTTTTTGGGTACTCTATACCTCTTTTTCTCTTCATTCTTCACCGCTACCTAGCCTATCGTGGCGGAATTATGATGACAATCATTAACCGCACTCTTGTATAGGGGGGAGGTGGAGGGAGATGAATAAGCTTAGGTCATAGTGGATGGGAATGACGATGGAAGGAACGAGAAGGGCTTGACTCACGGGCTGATTGTATCGCATTCACGCGACTTTTCCCGGTTCTGTTCGATCCTCTTTCCTTGTCCTCATCCATAAGTTCTATCTCCCTCGCGGAATAGGCCTACCAGTACGTAAATTAACATTCAGACTAGCCTACCAGTGTAGATTCTAGCATAGTCTGGTGCCTACCAGCTTAGTTTTCCAACAAGATGAAGGGCCTACGGCTCGTGGCCATGTATGGGATGGACTATTGTGGTGGCAAACCTCGTGCAATTAGGTTTCACCCTGCAACTCGCTCTTTCCCGCCGGCTCTTGTTACTTGCGCCTGGACTATTGCGTTCCATTCTAACAAGGACTTCAGAGAAGCGTTCTTTTTTTTGCTCTGTCAGTAAGTTGACTACTGTATTATCTGGTTTTTTATCCATGCCCTATAGGTAGTGTCTAGGCTCGATCACAATTAGTGAAAGAACGAGGAAGAAGGAAGAGAAAGAGGTGGAGAGCAGGCTGAAATAGTTGTACAACTACCGTACTCACATGTACCGTATCCTTGTTCAACCAACCCACCATAACCCCTTGATGAGCTATCTCACCCCCTCGATATCTCCTGTCTGCGTGTTTGCCCCTATCCATTGTTTGTCTGTGTGTTTCAGTCTGCTACATTGAGTGGATGTGGGCGTTGAGAAGTAGATTGAGAGATGGATAAGGGGGAGATAGAGGGGGGGGGGGTAGGGAGTAGTCAGTCATCTGACTCTGTGTCTGGCTTGATCCCGTTGATCTTTGATATTTGCTCTTTGCTCTTCCTGTACCCTCCGCTGTGCTTTTTGTGGAATGGCGACGCGTAGCGCAGATAGTGATCAGAAAGGTCCCACTTTGGAGTGAGTATTCATAGCCAAATGGTCGATACCAGCCCTTCGCTCTACCATATTCTCTCTATTTTCCCTCTTCATTGCCTAATTTTTTGATCCTTGATTGGTTAGCATGCTTAGCTTTTGTCTACCTCTTCAACTGCAGTATATAGCGGCACAGTTGATTCACTCTTACCGTAACCGTTCCCTACCGTAATCCATTATTTAACTCAGGTGACACGCTGTCTCTTGGCGAGCCGGTATCGATCGAAATCGGAGGGGGCAGTTCGGTACTGGCGAGGCAGGAACAGTCGTTGCATGCTGTGACGTCACCGGTCAGTTAGGAGGGAGTACGGTAGGCTGGGAGGACGGGGTACGGTAGGCACGACTGTTCAAATCAGCGCGCGCAAATCATTTGCAATGCACAGCGAGCGGCGTTGACGTGACGCGTACGCGACGCGTATTGAAGTAAATGTTTTTTAGCCATTTGCGCATCACATCTGAGCTCGGCCAAAGATAACCCGTAATGGGGAAAGTGCGTGGGAAACGTGGGGGGAAAGCTAGGCACATGTCTACATAGGGCTCTCGTTAGTTCTTTCATATCTTTTCGTCTGTGCCCTTCTCCACTTGCTGATATGTGGTGATAAATAATAATAATTATTATTATTCTAGGTCGGCCTTCCCTCGGATCCCTCATCCTCCTCGTCCTCCACCGACGCTCTCATCCTGTCCACTTCCTGCCCTTCCGACGAGGGTTACTGTAGTCCCGGGCACAGGTTGGTGAGGGGGCAGGGGGATACGGTAGGAGAGGGGTACTGTGGAGGGAAGAGTGTCTGCTCGTACGTTGCCAGAGGTTCGGTTTAGGAACTTCAAGTAAAATGTGGTGCCTACAAAAGCGAAGTCTGTAAAAGAAGTTCCTCTCTGACCGTCGGGTCCGTGTACGGCAAAATTGTTGGCAAAATTCGAGAGATTCTGGGCAAACTGAGATGTGATAGTAGTTACAAAAGCAATTGCAGAGGTGCCAGAGTTCTGACTCGCGCGATGACTCAGCAGGAGGAATCGAAGAAGAAGGTCTTCAAGGTCGTACTGACGGGTGGACCCTGCGGAGGAAAGACTACCGGACAGGTTAGGGGAGGGGATACTGTAGGAGGGGTACGGTAATGGGGTCTAATTTTATCTCCAATATGCATTTCCTTATAGGTAGCGATGGAGTTATTATTATATCGTAAATGAGCTGCACGAGTATACTGTAGATTGTATTGATTGATTTTTTAGGAACGACTGGCGACGTTCTTCGAGAACATGGGATGGAAGGTGTACACCGTACCCGAAACGGCTACCGTACTCCTCTCTGGAGGTTTGAATTTTGCGCGCTTTTCGAGGGAAGAAGAAATTCCGTGCAGGAGTCAAGTTCGCTGAGCTGACGGCAGAGCAGGCGTACCAGTTCCAGAAGGACCTGCTGGTTACGCTTCTGCGGATCGAGGATGTGAGTTGATCTTTGATCTTTGGACTTTGATTGTCGGTTATACAAGGGGTATAGGGGGGGGGTGGAATCTAACATCCTTTGAGAAAATGGGATACGCAATTTCGAGCAGACATATCGAGAGTGTGCTTTTGAATGTTCCCGCCCTTTTCATATTTTAAATGGCTGTAATGTTGCCGGTCGCGTGTCCTTTTTAGAATAGAAATTTACGATGGGTCATCGGGGTGAGGGGAGAATGTCATTAAGAAGAGGAGAGAAAGATAAGGGGAGACATAATAGGGAAGGAGAAGGGAAGGCGTGAAAGAAGGGGGATAAGAAGAGGTGCGAGGGGGGATAATGGAGGGATGGAGGGGAGTGTCAATTATGATTGAGATGATAATAGGAAGAGGATTATGAAGATTGTGGTGTAGCGGGGAATATCGGGGCTTATCGTAGAGGGCAAGTTGAGGATGGAGGGAAGGGGAAGGGTAGGTGGATGGAGCGGAGAGGGGGGGGGTTGCATTTTGGCTATGGGGGAATGCTTGATTATGTAGTGTCCTCTTGACTCTTGATCTTTCGATAGCAGTGATGACGGGTTGGTTACGTGGTGAAGGTGCAGGGTGGTGACAATTGCTTGCACGACGCTTTGACGTTTCTGATGGGCATGTCTAGACGAGGCAATTTATGAGTTTCTTTGAATTTTTCTTGAAGTTAAAATAATACATAAAGATGGATTTCTACCTCATTCCCCTCTCTCTAAATGATGCTGTACTGTAATGACGAATGTTTAGTCGATGGTGTCAATAGATACCGAGTCATTCTCACATGCACGTTGTGAAAACAAACAAAAACTGGAAACAGGTTGGAGATATTCCGATAGGGTTTGAGGGTGGTCCTGGTTTGCGTTATAGTGGTTAGCTGTGATATTGGGACTCAATTGGGGGATACTGAACAAAGTATGGGTATTGACTAGAGATGTGATGCGAGTTATTTTGGTCCATAGGTTTCATGACGCGTCGAGGTTATGAATTATGTGTGAAGCATAAGAATCAAGAGAACTCTCATGCAGAACTCTAGTATTCACGTGACGCAGAGGAGATGGTAGAGTAGGATGAAAGGGGAGGAAGAAGAGGGGAAAGTAAGGGGGGAAGGGGAGATAAGAAGGTGGCAGAATTTGTGTAGCTACTGGAGATGGAAGGGGAAGATAGGAAGGAGAGGGAAGGGGAGAGGAGGGGAGACAAGGTCAGGTGGAATACTGAAGGAGACTGGAGAGAGTTGCGAAGGAAGGGAAAAGGGCGAAAGGGAATCGGGGGAGTTGTAGGAAAAAGTGGATATCGTTTAATTGAAGCGAGAAGAATACTCGTGCTTTCAGGTATTCATCAACCAGGCAGTTCTCGAGACGAAGAAGCGTGTACTCATCATCTGCGACCGGTGGGTTACTGTAGCTTTTCAGGGCACCGTCTCATGCAGTTCGCTGACAGTAATGACCCTTTCCCCTCCCTGGTCAAGCAGAATAAATGGATGAATATATTTTTTCTGAATATTTTCCTCTTCAGCGGAGCCATGGACCCGTCTGCGTACATCGACGCCGAATCGTGGAAGAGAATGCTGGAGGAGGAGAAGCTAGAGATGTTCAATCTACGGGAGAATCGATACGACCAGGTACGGTAGCGGAGAGCGTGGGAATTCAAATCGTGGAGGGGCGACGGTATGGATGATTTGAGAAAGGGTCGACAATAGAGTGGTCTTCACGTGTGGCAGAACCTTAGAACTGTTGTGGGCTATCGGGAAAATGCGTTTATCAACAGTGAAATATAGTACAAGGTGTGGAGGTGGTGCCCCGTTGGGAAATATTTGTGTAGAGACTCGACCATCTGGGCGATGCCTATACCTTCTTGTAGAATCGCTTTCCGACCACTCCGTTAGCATTCATGCTCTGAAAAGGGGATTGTTCCCAGCCCATTTACAGATATTATACTTGAGTGGATGCAAATAGCATTTAGCTATGGAAAGCTGACACTTTTCCCTTCTTTCCGCGCTATAATCACACAATATAATGGAAGCTGCGACTGACCACAACCATAAAGGGGCCCTCAAAGTGGTACTCGTAATCCTCTGCCTTGGCTGTTCCACTCGGATCAGTCGGCACGTGCTTCTCGATGAGACTCTTGCCGCGAAGGAAGAAGGTGATCTGAGGGGGTACGGTAGGTTGACAGAGAAGACAAGAGTCGTGCTTTGCTTATCGGTGGTTAATCAGCTACAACCGTATTCACTCTAATACCTTGTGCTTGGTCGAGTCGAGTCCCTCTCCAACAAACTCCTTTCCCAGCTCAACTCCGTTGTAGTACACGTTCTTCTTGCTCGTCAGATTCGCGTAGTCGAATTTGTTTCCACCTGCCTGTAGGACAACATTGATGCCGTACGCATTGACGCTTAACCTTTTTGAAAACTTTGTCAAAGGAAGCGATCTGTACGAGCTTTCGGGTGAGCCATCCGTATCCTGAATTTATCAATTAGCAAATAAAATTGAATAATTATCTTGAAATTGTTCCATTCCTACCTACCTTTGGCTGAGAGATATTCATCGAAATTCTCCGAGTGGTCGAGCGTAAACTTTCCATAGTATTGCTCCGGTAGCTTTTCAGCTACCGTAATCCCGATTGTGATAAGAAGAAGGATTACGGCAGATGAATGCATCTTAACGATGAGAAGATGGTAGTAAAATAATTTAAAAAAAAAAAACCAGGCGAATAGTTGAACCGAAGTAGAACAAGTATTGCCAATACGGAGAGTGTAAAGAGGAGTGAAGGAGAGATTAGCATAGACGCGTATAAAGTTGAGAAGGTATCCAAGAGAAATTGAAGTGAAGTGAGAAGTAAGTAGGGTATGCAACTTGTGGTGAGGGGTCGCATTAGTAGTACTGGACAGTACGATTGCACTATAGATCAAGAAATGTCGGGAGCGCATAAAGAGCGATTACATTGCCTCAAATGTTTTGTAGCAGATAAGGATGAACTCAAATTAAATAGTGGAAAGGGTAATAGAAAACTACATGTCGGCTGCTCGCGGTGCCGTATCTTATATATGCGCAATCAGCCTTTAACGGAGGGCAGAGTACGTGGAAATACGACCAATTTGACTGCCAAATTAAGCGGATAAGTGGAGCGGGAGCAAACAGGTCAGACAGATCAGCCATTGCACCCTCCTCTCTCTGATTCTTATACTGTCCAGTACTCTATCCCTCCCATCTCTTCCCATCTCTTACACTCTAATCAGTTCTCTGCAAAGGCGATGGAACATGCCGTTTAGTTTAGTGAGAGCAAAGAGTAGTCTAGGGAGTACGGTAATTGAGAGGATACAGACGGGCAGAGACAGTCCCCGCAGTACCCTTAACAACGTGGTCGAGACGTTGACCGCGTGATTGGATGAGACAAAGTTCGTGGGGAAATAATGATAGTGGAACACGAGGAACGAAACCGTTGATGGGTTGGAATGTGAAGGATGGAAGTTGGCAGTTGATTGTCCTTATCCTAATATTTATCCCGATGATTCTGTTTACCCGCCGTTTTCTGAACCATTGAATATTCCCTGGGTTGAGGGAACCCCTGGACCTTGAATCTTAAATATTTTAAATGTAAGGGCTGTTGCCGTGGTCTTAATAAGTTTGTATACATGGGATGATGAACAGGAAGTTATCCGCATCTTCCCATGTATGAGGCTAACTCGTTCCACCCTTCAGATTGTCCACATGGTTACCGCAGCAGATGGAGCAGAGCGTCACTATACCCAAGCCAACAACAAGTCTCGATCCGAGGGCATCCATCAGGCCCTCGAGCAGGACAAGCTTACGCGAAATGTGAGTGGTCGTGACGCACGCGCGACGCGTCTGATCGCGATCGTGAAGATGATGTGCAGGTGTGGCTGGGACATCCGTACGTTGACGTGATCGACAACGTGGAGACGCCGTCGTTTGAAGACAAGATTCGGCGCCTGATTGAGGTGAGATTGTTGTTTCAATGTAATAATATTTAGATTGAGATTTAGATGTTAAATAGAGTACTGTAGTTTCACTGTCACACTATGTGATCTGCAGGTCATCGCTGACCGTACAGGCGTCGAGGTGTCCGATCGGCTCAAGCTCAACTCCAAGTCAGTTTTTATTTATTTATTTATTTTCTCATTTTATTTTATTTTATTTGTTTATCGAGTACGCGTATAGCGCGCAGCCATGCTTTGATTTTCCCCTTCTCAATTAGTTAACAATCGTCTTGGTCTGGACCATCGCGTCTCTTCTATCAGCTCCCTTTGCAGGAAGCGAAAGTGGCTGGTTCTCGAGGTCGACGAATCCAAATTCCCGAAGTTCGAGGAATTCGAGGTGAAGCATGACTACTTGACGACGGAGCGACAGGAGCTCCAGGTGAGAGGGTTACGGTAGGAGGAAAGGGGGGGGGGTACAGTAGGATTGGATGAGGGCAATGTGGGGTAAAGGTATGCAAATGATATTGTTACTTATGGATCTGTGCACACGGTGAATGCGGTGAAAGGTGACAATAAAGGGGAGATGAAAAGTGTATTCTTGTTCGTGGCAATAATTTAATTCCCCCCTCAGGTTCGGCTTCGTTCGCGCTGTCAGAACAACCGAACCACCTACACGCTGACGACGAGAACCTGCGATCCGAACGATGGCATCGTCGAGACGAGAATGCAATTGAGTCTGAAGGTACGGTTGGGAAGGGGATGAGGGTTACGGTAGAGCATAGTACGTGGAAAAAAACGTAACCAAGGCACTTTTTGCTGTGAAACTGTACTGCATCGAGTCGCTTTGGAATTCAACGACGTTACTATTTGATCTATCCGGTAGAGAGAAGGGAGAGGGATACTGTAGCGAACTGTATGATGGAAAGGGACCTTGCAGGACTATCAGAGTTACTACCGACTGAAGGACAAGACGAGACAGACCATCCACAAGCAGAGGAGGTGCTTCTCCTTTGGAGTCCAGGTTCGAATCGTATGCTTATTCTTGAGATATCCCTGTACTATGTGCTACTATGCAAGCCTACCGTATCACTTCTTACAAAAATCAGTGCGCACAAAGCGTTAAATCAGAGTACGATATCAGCTGTCTAAAAGGAAGGTTTGTCCCACAGCTAGATGAAGGTTGCAACGTAATACGGTACCCTCTTCCTACAGCCTACAGTACCCCCCGATTGCAGTACTTCAACCTCGACATCTACGTCGACCCTCTTCCCCCCGCATGTCTCGGCAAGCGTCTGATGATCCTGGAGACGTACACGACGAAGCCCAAGGGCGACCCCGAACCCGCACTGCCCGACTTCCTCGTCGTTGAGAGGGTACGGTAAATTGGGGTTATTATTGGAATATTATATTGTATCTCCTGTTTGAATTGACGCGTTTGTTGGATGAGAGATTGAGAATGTAGGGTATTGTGAAGTAAGACGAGCAAGGCCAGTAACCCCGCTTATAGCTTGAAGGATTTTACTTCTGGAATATACAGCGTATAGCATGATATTTATGGGATGAGAGGGGTCTTTGCAGGAGATCACGGGCGACGCAGACTTCTCGATGTACTCTCTGTCGTACATAACCCGCGGCGGTTCCCTTCCCCCTCCGGGCCTCCATCCCTCCGCCTCCGTTGCCGTCTCCACTCCGATGGGAGAGCTGGAGAAGGGCGGCAAGACTAGTGCGAGTTACGAGGATTTGAAGGTGAGGGGAAGGGCAGATAGGGGGGCTCACATGGGCACGGACCCGACGGTTGGGTGGTAGGCTCCTCACTTTCTCACAAGTTTAGCTTGGTAGGCACCATATTCCGTGAAAAAAAAACGTCCTTGGTAGGCTAACCAAAACTGCAATTTGTACATTTGTAAGCCCCCTGTCTGAAGTATTTGACGGTGCCCGTGTATGATCGGGGGCTCACATGGCCGTCATTGTCCGATCTGACGTTAGGATGGGTGCCTGCACCACAGTACGACGCTAGTTGGCATGACTGCTTTTGAGTTCCTCTAATAATGTGAGGGTGGCTGCGGAAATTTGAGGACAGCAGTAGTGTATGTATGGTGGGGGGAGAGAATAATAATTAGCAATCTATCGAAGTGGATTGTGAATTGTGGATGCATTCAGAAGACAATGCACGAGGAGAAGGAATGCAGGGAGAAGGGCGGATCCGAGGTGAGGGGATACGGTAGACGGGGTACGGTAGTGTACTTTATCACCTTGGTCTTGGTGTACTTTATCACCGCGTTGTGCAATCCTATTCGCAATGCGTCATATTAATAAGACGCAGTGCTCACCGTATTCGGCATTTCAGAAAAGGCATTGTAATGCTTGCTCGTGGTCGCGTAATGCTGCAAGCAATCAAATGAATACGGCAAAAATGCTCGTTTCCAGTCGCCCGAACCCGACGTGCGAACGGCAGAATTGCTGTACAACGAGGACGCGGACGATGCTTGAACCCGTCGGACTCCCACCACGACTTGCGTCGTATACGGTAGGCCATATGGCCTACTTGCTATACGTCTTCTCTTCTGCCTTCTCCACCTTTTTCTGCCAATATTGTGCATTTTCTCTACGCTTTACTCCCCCCCCCTCATCCTCCTCCCTCATCTCTCGAATTTCATTTCCCCGTCATTGTCCTCCCCTACACTGCCTATCAACAAACTTCTCTGCATCATAGACCCCCCGTCCTGTCCATTCATAATCATTTTAGTCCCGTATCAGATCAATACCTTGTCCTCTACAATTCTCCCCTGGACGTATCTTGTAATACGCCTCCCAGCCCTCCGTAGAATACGCGACTTTCCACATAAGCAGAAAATGTCTCCCCATTCATGATTCTTCCTCAATTATTCCCTCTCACCTCTTCGTTATTCTCTATTCTCTTTTCCCCATCTATAAACCCGGCTACAGTAGTCCTTTTTCCATTCCCGCTGACCGTATTAGTGACCTTTTCTCTCTATCGATCAATGCGTCCATTTAGCTACAACATAAGTTGTTCCCGCCTCACTAGTATTGCCTCTCACCAATCATCCATCAATATCACTAAATATCTACGGATTCCTCGACTGATGTGTTAGTGTGTTATGACCTCGACCCCTATCTTTTCGTTCTCTTCCCTCTGTTACGTTACAGATTTGCTCTTCTCTCGGTAGTATCTGTCTGACTCGTTTTGAAGCTAAGCTGAAATAAATGTAGGAGATTGAGTGGTCGTCTGAACACTAATGAACACAAGAAGGGATTTATGTAGTATGTCAGTCAATGAGAGGACGAACGAAGAAGAGCTGATTACACCCTCTTGAAGTACCGCTTTCCGATTACTCCATTCGCGTTCATGCTCTGAAATGGTGCATTTACTGTAGAATCAGCATTTATAATATTCGTAGGATAATTACATTCTGTAAGAAAGGAGAAGTTCGGGCACAGCATTCCTCCCGGTGAAGAATGTGTCTAATAGCGAATTGATCACTTTTTTGAATTTCCTCAAGAGTGGCTGAACCAATCTCCACCAAAATTTCAGAGCTTATGGAACTCACAGTAACGAACTTAAGTTTTTAAATTCGCAATTTTTGGTTCACTTATTCGCCTACAGGATCAAATCGAATGTGCGGAAATCGCCATTTGTTATCAGAACGCTTGGAATGCTGTGCGGGGCTAATAAGAGAGGTAAGTAACCACGACCAAATACGGTCCCTCGAACGAGTACTCGTCGGTCTCTGCCTTGGACAGTCCTCGTGGATTGGTTGGCACGTGCTTCTCGATCAGCTTGGTACCACGCAGAGTGAAGGTTATCTGAGCATGGAACAGATTATTAGGAGAAGCAGATTTCACAATCAGTCGGCAGATTTAATAATAATAATAATTTATCTATCGACGCACTGAATTTTGAAGATTTGAAAACATCTTGAGTTGCATAATGTGTAGTACCTAGTCATGAGAATAATTACATAGTTTCTGCTACCTTGTGCTTAGTAGAATCGAGACTTTCTCCAATAAACTGTTTGTTCAGTTCCACTCCATTATAGTACACGTTCTTCTTGTTGGTCAGATTCGCATAATCGAACTTATTTCCTCCGGCCTGGCAGAGAAGTTAAAATGGGTAACTCTAGATGTTGTGTATACCTTCTTGAACAGCTTGTCAAAGGAAGCGAGCTGGACGATCTTTCTAGTGAGTAGTCCGTAGCCTGGAAGAACTCATTATGATCCTGTGTAAAATACATTAACGGGGACTTTTGATGGTTGTGCTTCGCCCATCAGCGGATAACAAGTCATCGGTTCATTTCCAATTGATCGTGAAGCATAGCCATAAAAGGTGCCAAAATCGAGCTCTCTGGGCATGCTCACCTTTCTCTTTGAGATACTCATCAAAGTTAGCGGAGTGGTCATGCGTGAATCTGCCGTAATATTGACTGGGCAGAACTTCAGCCACAATAATTCCGATAGTGGAGAGCAGAAGCAGAATGGACGGATGCATTTCACTAAATGATAATATATGCGTTCAAAAGTATATACAATGCCAGTCTAATATAGGAAAGCAGGCAATACCTTGATTTCACACATTCCACAACCCTTTTATAGCGTGTCAAGGGGAACTAGAAAAGGACAAGCGCATAGAGGATGGCTGACCTGAGAGAGTTTCAGTGATCCCAACAGTACGTGTGCACTTGATCGCAATACACTCGTTGTTGCATCCTTATCCCTAAACGCGACTTTCAAAGAATTGTGCACGAGTTCAAGTCGCATGGGACTGTATTCCCGAAAGTATGCCAATTCGGTAGGTCATGAATCCGAAAATAGAATTGTAGTGGTTGATGACCAGAGGGTGGAGGGGAAGATGTCTTCGCATTTCCCGGAAACGGCTCTCCAAGGAATTCCTTCGAGAAGGTACGTGCCTGCTCATTCAATTTGGCTGGTCTATTTCATCGGAGAGAGAGAAGGAAGGGGCCGGCTTGAATGGAGGCAATGGGATGGTGGTGTGGTTGAAGAGGTCTGCAAGGCGCATTGTTTCATTTCATCTGCTCTTGAGTTTTCTTTCTATCCATTAACTACTTTGTAGAGAAGCAAATCTGAACCTTTTACTCGAATTAGGATACTTTTTCATGATTACGCTTCCCGTTCTCCGTAATATTATAATAAGCCAATCCCCTCCAGATGGTCTTCAAGCAACTGTCGACCGATTCCCTTCGTTTTCTCGACCCTCCGGCTCTTCGCCAGAATGTCGACGGTTCAATGGAGATCGAGGTCGTCTTCGAGTCCGCGCCCATCCCCGAAGTCATCTGGAGAAGGGAGTACGAGCTTTACCTCCTCACTTTTTATGATCTACGTAATATTTCTTACATTTTATTTCAGAGAACTCGCCATAGCCACCGAACTTACCATGACCGCTGGACGAATACGAACAAACTTCTCGAGAAGGTATATTATTAACGAAAACGTTCCATCAGTAAACTTATTCCCACTTCGTCTGTACTGTCGAGAGATATGAATGGACAATTGACGGAATATTTTTGTGAACCATACAGATTGGAAGGGGGACTGAATGAACGGTTGAGGGACGATGAGAGTTGCTGTTCGACTCTGCGCGTCGAGGGAGCGGGTGACAACGATGCGGGAATGTACAAGTGTGACATCTCCTCCGATAGTGCGGCGATCACCGCACTCATTGAGGTATAGTAGATACATATTAGTCAATTATTGAGGCACAGTATTGGGTTTCTTTGAAGAAGATTTGAAGTCTTGAACCTCTCCTATCTATATCAAGATTCCCCTCCTTTAGAACCCCAATCCAATGTTAGTCCTGAAGGTGATAAACTGGAATTGGAGTATTAGTGACGCAAAATTTCCGTCCTTTTCTTTATACGCGTTCGCCATGTCGTCAGATTTATCAATGAGACAACCGATAGAATGTTGTGCGCGGATTGAAGCATAACTGTGGAATATTACAGGTCAAACGGGACTTCTTCAAACGGCCATTCTTCACTCAAAAGACTGGATTCCATCTGAGGGATAATGGACGAATTGTGGTAAGCGCGAATATTTAGACTATGCAAAGCAACTCGACAGATTATATTGACTAGGATTACTGGCGAAAGAAAGATGGATCTGCATTCTTGATCCACGGCGCTCAATTATCGCCAATAACAATAGTCTGACGTGATGAAAGATGGTGATACATTCATGACCATCTCAGATAATGGACTTTCGCGTCCGTTCGCCCGTGAAGATCACGGCTTCGTGGACGCAGGATGGCCTGTCCCTGCCCAAGTCCAATTCCGTCAATTTTGTCCATCGCCGGGAGAATGTCGATGTGAGATTTGAATTTGAAATTGGCGGGAAGCGTTCAATCGCAGACGTACTACGGAGCGTTGATTTTGTGCAGAGCTTCTGCATCCGAAGCTGCGCAGAATACGTCGGTTTACGAGTGCAGAATACGGAACAGATATGGAGAGATTACGGCCAGCTATGGACAGGTCGGTGCTTATTTCTCTAGGTACCGATACTTTAACAAAATTTCACCACCCCACATCACCTAGTGAATCATTCCCTAACTTTTATTAGGTGCTGGTGGTTTGTGAAATTCTGCTCAATGTAAGAGTCTTCCCCCTCGCACTCTTCACCACCACCACCACCGTACATTCCCCCCCTCAGGAGCAATCACACGGTCTCCCCAAACTTGTCCGTCCGCTCTCCGGTCGGCATGTCGTCAAAGACCACGTGCACATCGCCCTCTTCGACCTCAGCTTCAAGTCGACCTCCCAACCAACTGTTACATGGTGGAACACAAGGGGTCAGGCCTGCAATCTTATGTTTTATCGTCTTAGTTTTGAAAATAAATAAAATTATAAAATATCCCTTATATGCAAAGCATACTACAGGCAAGCCATTGTCCGAATCGGGTCGAGTGAAGGTTCAACTGGTGAAGGAATCGGATGAGTTGTACACTGCGAGGATGCAACTGGCTAACTGGGGAGAAAGAGATGCGGGAAGGTAAGGATGGCACAAATACGGCTAAGAAAGATGTTCCGTCAGTCCCCTCATTCCTATTTCCGATGAGGAAGCGAAGCGGCATGAAGAGAGTGCAGACAAAGTAGCAATACGAGTTTACTAATGGAACATTTTGATCAATGCTATTATGCATTTTTTTCAGGGATTTCTAGATTCTAAAATAGAAACAAACTGCTGAATGAAAGATACAACTTCATCCAATTTTCAGAGAACTAGCCTAATTTAGACTGTGTTCACGAGAGACTTGTTTTCCGTGTAGAAGGTAGACACGACGAGAAGATTGTTTACCCTCGTTGCAGATACACTTGTACTATTGAGAACGAATGCGGAAGAACCGCCGCCGATCTAGTCTTTAGAGAGGTTCGCCATTATCTTAGTTCTTTGGTTACCAGCCGGGCTGAGCGCCGCTTCGCGGCGCTTCGCCCGACTGGCGTATCCTCAACGCATTAGCTAGTTCTGTATTCTAGAGTGATACAGTTCCTAATGAATGTCCATATCCCTGGCAGCGCGCATATGCGAAGGTGTTTTTTTCTTCCAAAAATCGCATTAAAACGCCGGTTTCGGCCATGTGAACGACGGTGTCGACAACGAACACCTCCTTCCCCACCTCACCCCCCACCCCCTCACCCCCTTCGCATTGCTTACACCCTTCACCCACAATGAACCGACCCTTTCTATGAGGAGTCCCGCACATTCTGAACACTGGGATTGATCGTTCTTTGGAGTGGCTCAAAGACGTTTAGCGAATTATATAATAGTATTGATGTTTCATAACAAGCACAAAACCAGCGCTCCACTTATTGTGAGCGTGAAACTGAAGCATAGCCCAATGAGGAATGTCATCAACGTCTTGTTGTTCCCAGATAACCCCCTCTATTGAGTTGTTCTCAGGTGGATCACGTCGGTCATCTCATGTCCCGACTCTTCAGTCCGGCAATCGAACGCAGGGGCAGTTCCCCTTGCTAGAAGGTCCTCTTTCAGTCGCTGGAATAAGAGTCGCCTCCGCGGCACTCTTATTCCATTGTCCGCCTTCGATGTGACCCATTCGATACCTAGTTACACGTTTCGATAAAAAACTTC
Source organism: Micoletzkya japonica (assembly GCA_900490955.1). Lineage (NCBI taxonomy): Eukaryota > Metazoa > Nematoda > Chromadorea > Rhabditida > Diplogasteridae > Micoletzkya > Micoletzkya japonica. Next base: position 52,994 of record LS827863.1, read on the forward strand.
TCTTTCCGGAGTGTGCTGAAGTAATCGCTGTGTGGTTTCCCATGCACGTGTCAAATTGCCCATATGGTTGAATACGAATGTCATTATGCGAATACTGTAGCGCGCGAGCGGTCTGATTCGTAGGCATTGCTTATTGCACAGTGTTCTAAATGTTAAGCGAACGAGCCAAAATGCTTAGCATACGGTATTTTCCGTGCGAGAGTTCCTACCGAATTCAGGGTTATTTTTCGGCATCTCGTTCGCTTAACATTTTCACTGCTGTCAGAACACTGTGATTGAAGGAATGGAGACATATGCTTTCTGATAAGGACAAAAAATGAAGGAATGTTCAAAATATGCTCTTGAGGGATAGCAATGTGCACGGAGGGGATAAAAAGATGAGATAAAAAGGCTTGATCATTTTAGTCAAAGCGTTTCAATCCGCTGGACCCGGGTGTCGTAAGATCATTTGTCCACAGTTCATTGCGTGTCCTTGCCTCCCTGAATGAAGGAGAAAAACAAAAAATAAATATGTTAAGGTCTGTGTTACGAACAATATACATTATACGAAAGTTAGTTGGCAAAAGGTCGAACCCGGTCCCAATCGTCGGCGTCTATTCGATTTGAGGTGTCTACACTAGGAAGGACTGGCTGGGGCATAGCTGATGTCTTACTATCCGAGCGTCTCTTTCGAGGCTTCGGGTTCAGCGCCCTTCTTGGCCTCTTGAATGGGGAATAAGTGAAGCCAACGAATGGCGAATGCTTGGATGGAGAGATCAGCGGGACACGAACGAAAGGGGAACGCGTGCGATCATCTCGAAGCGAGGAGAGCGCGAGACGCCGACGGGAGAAGAGGGAAAGGGGAGGGGCTATATAGGCGAGGGGAATAGCGCGGCCTAGCCCAGCCGGGTTTACGGGGAATTGAGAGGGGGTAGGGGAGAGGAATCTGGGGAGAACTGTTGTGCAATTCACAACATGGAGAAGTCAGAATATTCTTGTTTAACTGACAAAGATAAATAATCTTTATTTGTAGCTTGAGCATTAATAGGTGCAACAATGTACATGCCTATGGTCGTGGAAAATGTTCCGTCAGTCCTCTCATTCCTACTTTAAAAAGGAGAGCGAAGCGGCGTGAAGAGAGTCCAGACGAAATAGGAATGAGTTTACTGACGGAACTCTTTCGTCAATAATATACACTTGATATGTGACAATCAGGCTCTAGTTTGAAAGCAAACAAAGAAGTCTAATAGGATCCATCGAAGCTGAAGCCATACTTATGAATAAGCGCATCCGACTCCTTGGGACCAGTGCTGCAAGTATACTTTTGAACACGTTCAACCAGAATCTACCAAACCTTCCGAATCTATACTTAATCGGTTCCTTATCTTTCAGTGCTTCGAGCAGGGGAGAGAATATTCTGAACAAGTTGATTGGAAATAAAATACATAGAAAAAACAACACTTTATTAAAATTACTCGCCTCCACGACTCTATTATTATTGAGCTTACCTCCACGCATAGTCCACTTCGTCTGTCCTCACGAAATTGATCTGCGATCCCATAAAGACCTCTAGGAACAGTCTCTCGTAAGCCTCAGGAAGTCGGATATCCTGATATTTCCATTTATTCTTGAAAACATGTCTTACTCTATTATTACCGTATACTTGGAACTGTATGACATATCGAGTATAGTATCTTCTACTTCGAATTCGAGTCCGGGTTTCTTAGTCATGATCTTCACAAAGAGGCCCTCGTTTGGCTTCACTCCAATAATGACCTCGGATCTCAAGGGATTATCATTGACCCATGAGCACGGACCAAATTTTCCCCATTGCTGCTATCTCTGCTTCTCTCCACTCTCTAGCGTCTACTCATTCAATTTTCATAAGAATCTATCGCGTATGGAGCAAGACGTTGAGCACTACAAACTGTTTTTCTCACCTCTGCAAAGCTCCTTGAGGGTAAAGGTCGTCCTCAACTGTTCTGTACTGCATTCGTATCTCCGATTTCGATTCGTCCAACCCTAAATTGTGATTAACCCGTAAATGATCAAACAATGTAATCTTTATTCTTATAGCATCAGGCTAAGAGTATTTAAATCGCTGACCCTTTCCGCATCTCATAATAAAGGGAACTCCCCTCCACCGATCGTTGTCTATCCAGAGCACAGCAGTAGCGAATGTCTCCGTCTTGCTGTCTTCGCTAACCCCCGGATCGTCTTTGTATCCCACTCGAGCTATCTCATCTGTAATTCGTGTTCTTTATGATTTGCGAAGCTCATATTTAATAAATGTAATAAATAGATTAATCATCATACTCTCAGAATCAGGATCTCCCACGAATTGTCCGATTACAACGTTGTTGACGTCAATAGGTTTTATCGATTGTAAGAGTCTCGCCTGAAATTCATTTAGTTTTAAAGTTTGCCTTTCCCCAAATCGAATATAATCAGTAGAGGCATACACAGCATTCCTAGCGTTTGATTAGCGAATGGCGGTTTCCGCTGTGATCTATCGTCACTGCGGCCATAACAATTAACAAAAAATACGAACCTAAAAAGAGCCAAAATTCAGAAATTCAAAAACTTAAGCTCATCCGCATCAGTCCAAAGTGCTGCCAAAATTAGGTGAAGATTCATTCAGCCGTAGTGAAGCAAATTCAAATTTAGTTGTCAAATCGCTATTAGACCCTTCCCCTTTCGGTCGGAATGTTGTGCATAACGTCTTTTAATCCCGTCTACGAACCTTTTCATTTCTTATTCCATCGGCATCCAAACTTTTCGGTTTCTCCATGGCAGCAAAGGTAAGAAGTTGCAGAAGATGGTTTTGCATAACATCTCTATAACCTTTAGTTATACTCCTACCTAATTTATCATGAACCACTCCCTAATAAACAATTGACCTTATCATGCCAGCCTTTTCAAAGTATCCAGCCCTTCCGGACGTTCCGATGTTCTCCTTGAAATCAATGAGAACGGATTCGATATGATGTCGGTTCCAGGTAGGACAGAAGAGGCGATTTCCAAATCTGAACATGCTCCCATGCAAAAGAGAAGAAGAGGACGGAGTCCTCCCATTCCCACCTATGTCCATGAATGATAGATACGAACCTCAGAACCATGATATTTTGCACTATTTCCTTCCCAAGATAGTGATCAATACGATAGATCTGTTCTTCCTGAAACGTTCTCAACATTTCCAAATCACCGTGCTACCATGTACCTACCTCAAACAGTGTAGCAATGTGATCGGATAGTTCTCGTGCGCTGCTTAAATTGTATCCAAACGGTTTCTCCAGGACGATGCGAGTCCACGAATCGCTGATGAGTTCCGTATGTAAATGAGATCTCAAATCCAGGACCGACCCATCATCCATGCAATTGTTCTTTAGCTGTGTAGCCACATCCATGTAGACTGTTGGAGGAACAGCGAGGTAGAAAAGGCGATTGACGGCTTCTGCGAATTACGGTCACACGTCGCACGCAATGCGCTTTATTTAAGATTTGTAGGTAAGGGTAAGTTCTAATTATAAGCAATCATACTATTTCCAGATTCCTCCTCCTTTCCACTAATAGCAGATTGCAAGTGTTTGATGCCGTCTGATTGATCATATTGACCCTGAAAGATTAGACTTAACTTATGCACATTTTTACGTGGGTCTTACCCGGATGTAGCTACAATGTCGCAAGAAACTCTCGAATTTCGATCGCTCCGATTCTTTTACCTGCATGCATTTTAGAACTAGCTATATCGTCTAAATAGTAAACCTGGCAGTTGCCTTCGAATCCATCACGTAGCTTTTCCATGTTTAGGTCTGACCTGAGGTAGGATATAAATGGTCTCAGGAATTGATTGCAGACCTCGCATAACCGATGAAATTGACGTTGCATGGAAGAAGCGAGTCTCGAAAGAGCCACCAAAGCGTAGGATAGATCTTTTTCTTAGCGAGATCTCCCTAAACCTTTTATGACCCTTTTGATACTTTTACTATGAAGTAACCGTATCCATCTGGATGCATAAGTCTTGGATAGACATACCGATGCTCCAAAAACAACGAATGCATATTGTGCGTCCTCGTCGATCTTCCCCTTCATACTCTCCTTGAGATAAGCTACAAGCTGAGGGGTGAGAGCATCGCAGCTGAGATATATCATATAATATCGGGGTACTTTGATCGTCATGCAGTATCCAGCAAAAAATAGTGAGACCTACATACCTTTCTCGTGCATTTACAAGTTCTTTTGGCTTTGCGTTGGGCGGCATGACAATCAAATCTAAATGATTCTTTGAGATGTTTTAATGAAAATGTAGTGTTCAACAGAGACAAAGAAAGACGAAATGCGCATGGCAAAACGCAAATAAAAGACAGTGTATGAAAATTTCAGAGACGCAGAGATAGTCAAAGTTTGTGGGGACTGACGAGCTGTAGTGAAAGCGTGCATCTGAAGTGAAGAAGAGGAGGGAAAGGATGGAAATGTCAGTATTTGCGTCGATGGAAGGACGACAACATCATGTGCAAAGGGCAACATGTTGATGAAGGGACAAACCCCTTTCTCTCCGTCCCTCCCTCTCTTCTCTCTTTCTCTTTCTTCTCTTTCGAACTCTCGTCTCTTTCGTCAACAATGTTGTTTACGTTTCAAATGCGTCTGCAATATGAATGTATAATGATGCAGATCTTGATTTTAAAAAATTCCAAATACAAAATCATGGTACCTAGACGTACCTCGTATGTAGATAAAGACTGATCGGTTTTGCACATTGGAAACAGTGCTTAAGTTTTTCAACTTTCTAATTTTTTACTGTGTTTTTATGGAATGCACGAAAAAAAAATATTGCAGATCCTCTGCAATAACAAAACGCACCGTTTACCACAATCCGAGTTACAATAGGGGTACTGTAGAACGAAATTAAATGGGTCCGGGATTACAAACTTGTGCTGGTTAGCTGGTACTGTAGATACTCTCGCGAATCACGAACTGACTAACTTCAACTTCTTTTTTGTCTATTCTTAAATTTATTTTTGCTCTTTTTATTTATGCCTGTCTTTTATATCCGTGTTTTCAGGTAATGTCGGACTCTTCGTCAGACGAGGATGAGATGCAAAAGCAACTTGCTGAGCAGCAACGACGAAAGAAGCTGAAAAAGGTTCGTTAGCTGGATGAATTTATTTGTTATCTCATCTAATTTTTTGATGAGTACTTGTTTCAGAAAGTTGCTGATGGGGATGGCGGTGGTGCAGATGAAGACGAACAAGGTGAAGAAGAAGAAGAAGAAGAAGGAGAGGAGGACGACGGTCCGACTACCTTCGCCGAGCTGGTATGGAGTGCTTTTCGGCAGTTAGATTGGTGAATTTATTTAATATATCTCCTTTATCCATACTAATCGCCTTTAAAGGGCGTATGCGAGACGCTGTGCGGTGCGTGCGCGTCGCTCGGTTGGAAGGAACCCTCGAAGATCCAACGGAGCGCCCTGCCCCCCGCACTCGACGGAAGGGACGTCATCGGATTGGCCGAGACTGGGTAACGGGTTGAGCTATACCTATCCTGCTTATTCTCCGTTATTTTGATTTATTCAACTTATGCAAACGAGGTCCTATAATTATTAGATGTCATATATCGCATAAAAATGCCAACAAAAAAAACTTTTTTTTAAAAAAAAAAGTTTTCTGGTGTTGTAAATTGCCTACCAATTTCTACCCAATGTCTACCGCAAGAAGTTCGAGTCCTTGTGATGTATGCATAAAGCAACGATTCCTTTTCAGATCGGGTAAGACGGGAGCCTTCGCCATTCCGATCCTCCAAGCACTACTCGAGTCTCCACAGAAACTCTTCGCTCTTGTGTTGACACCCACCAGGGAATTGGCGTTTCAAGTGAGTTTGCATGCATTTTTACTTTATTTGTTTATTGTAGCTGTTTAAAATCATTGATTATTATTGCATTAGTACTGTTTCTCTGAATATTGCGGATAAGGATGTCCACGTCTGATTACTATCTGTTCTTCAGATCGCCCAACAATTCGAAGCTCTGGGAAGCAGCATTGGGCTGCTTGTTGGTCAGTTTGTCTTGTCAGCTCATGAATTTCGAAGATTGAGAAAAGCGGTATTACTAAGCGAAAAAAGAACATTGAGCGAGCTGCACAGTTCTTTCCGATAACCACCGTAAAACTTCAGCCGTAGCCAAACATGAGCACGGACCCGACGGTCGGGTGGTAGGCCCCTCTTTTTCATAGAAACTTCAATTGGCTGAAGAGGCACCACATTTTATCAGAATCCCCATTGGTAGGCTAATCAAAATCTCATTGCGTACATTGGTAGCCCCCTGCCGAAATTTCTATCGGGAACCCTGCCCATGTATGGTCGTAGCCCAAGCTGGCATTTTGCCAAGAGAGTTTCACTGTATTTAGCGGTGTGCGCTGCATTTCCCAACATTCGTTTTCCTCCAATAGCATAATAGTGCGGCGCCGCATATTTGAAGCATCTTTCTATGCTACCAATGCCGCAAAACGTCTCTCCTGGACTCCTCGATGTTGAGCCTAGCTCTGTAATAAAGAAGAGAATCGTATTCAGCTGTGGTTGTCGGTGGAGTGGATATGGTGACGCAGGCAATGGCACTCGCGAGGAGACCGCATATCATTGTTGGTAAGGAGCTAATAATACTCAGGAACAGTGTAATGTAGTTAGTAAGAGGGGCTTGACTAAGAATGCGTAGCGTTTAGTACAAGTTGCCGATTTCCTTGATTATCGAATGTACATCGTGGAATATTATTTATCACTGAATATCACTTTCTTCTTGATCGTAAGATAAAATAAAAAATCATACATGGGCTAATGTTGTCCTAAAATTTCTGCAGACTCCCTTACATAACTAAGGAAACCCAAACGCAGCCATCCTTACTAGCGTTTTTCACTATGATTTTGCAGTGCAGGCACCCATCCTAACGTCCGATTGGACAGCCGCGCCCATGTATGATGCAAATATTCCCTTCTCCAGCCACCCCCGGTCGTCTCGTCGATCATCTCGAGAATACGCGAGGATTCAACCTTCGAGCGCTCAAGTATCTTGTCATGGATGAGGCCGATCGCATTCTCAATATGGATTTTGAGGTGAGTGAATTGCTATTTACTTTATGGATCCACGCATTATCGTTCTATTATCGTTCTATTAGCATTATCGTTCGCATTATAATAAATGAAAATAAGTGTTTATTTTGATGATTACTTACGGTTAATTGATTGTATGCACTAGTCCGAAACTATATATAATAAAAAATAAATTGAAGGTAGAACTCGACAAGATTCTCAAAGTGGTGCCGAAGGACAGACACACGTACCTCTTCTCAGCAACTATGACCAAGAAGGTAGACATTTTGATTTATAATTTACTGCAAAAAAAACAAATTGAAAAAAACCTATGCTTGATTAATACTAATTGTAGAGACCAGTTGTATATCGATTGCATGAATAGCCCGTTATGAATGGTTTGTAGGTGGCCAAATTGGAGCGTGCCTCACTGAAGAATCCGGCACGAGTCGAGGTCAATACGCGATACAAGACTGTGGACAAACTGAAGCAGAACTACTTGTTTATCCCCCATAAGTACAAGGTATTCCATCTTTATCTGTATTGCCTTCCCAGTCAGCCCCTCCACTCCCTGAAACTTCTATGATAAGTTTCCGAATATACCGAGTGTTTTGCGAAATGGTTTTATATCCTCGAGTTTAGCGTAGTCGTAGTAGTATGCATTCCATCCTTAGGGTTACGGTACATTTCATCCGATGGCCTGTTGCAAAACACGTTGTCGGATGGAATGCATACTACTAGTCGTGATTGTGCCTCTTTTTATCCCCTCCTCAACCACTTCAATCTCTCATTGTCAGGATGCGTACCTCGTCCATCTCCTCAACGAACTCTTCGGTTCGAGTGTCATCGTCTTCTGCGCAACATGCAATTCCACGATGAAAACGGCGATGCTCTTGCGGCAGTTGGGAATGCAGGTAATTTCACTGTGAGCTATTGCACTCTTTATATGGTAAAATAACTTAACATTTAGATCCTTGAAAATACCCATTTTTACAGTAGTAATTACACACCTAGAATTCCTACGACGATTATTACACATAATTCTTTCAAATTATATATGTTTGTTTGCTTACATGTTGCCTACACTTATATTAGTAATAACTATACCAATCGTGTACGGTAGTCATTTCAGTTTGCGATAGCTCATTTGCCCTATTGCAGGCCGTTCCTCTCCACGGTCAGATGTCGCAGCAGAAACGACTGGGCTCGTTGAACAAGTTCAAGAGTAAAGCAAGGAACATTCTGGTGTGTACGGATGTGGCAAGTAGAGGTACGAAGGGGTATTATGTTTATACCAAATTAAGAAATATGCACTTTTTGATTTGTTTTGCCGAAGAGAGGCACTTCGGAAGTCATCGGCGTGACTATTTTATCTAGGGGGTACATCGTAGAGGAGAGGAGGGATAACTCATCTATCGGAGACGAGTTCTAGAGTATTCGCAACAGTATACCCCTACCGTATCCCTTTATTTACGTATTATATTCCTTCGTTGCAGGACTCGACATTCCGCACGTCGATGCAGTGATGAACTTTGACGTGCCGATGCAATCGAAGGATTACATTCATAGAGTTGGACGGTAAGTTGAATAGCTCGAAAGCTTCCCTCCTGACCATCTCATTTCTTCTTGGACGAAGAGTGCATTCTGAACGGTTATTGCATGCGCGAGAGACAAGAGAAAAATGAAGAAACGCAGGCAACGAGAGACATTTTGGCACTAGATGTTGTACAATGCTTTGTCCTGCTTCTTCTTACCAGTGTACTTTGTTCCTGGACACCGTACCCTTTCCCCTTCCAATCCCCTTGATACCGTGCGCCCCTACCGTACCCTTCTCCTTACAGTACTGCGCGCGCTGGTCGGGCGGGTCTTGCGGTCACATTCGTGACCCAGTACGATGTTGAGGCATACCAGAAGATTGAGCAGCATATTGGTTAGTTATTGAGGGACGGATGCTTACAATGAGCGACAGGAGAAAACTGCTTAACATTTCCTCTGACATCTTGTTATTGCTGAATTAAACGAAGATGTAAACGGTTTGCAGGCAAGAAACTAACAGAATATCCGACGGTCGAATCGGATGTGATGATGTTGGTGGAGAGGGTGGCTGAAGCTGAGCGGTTGGCAAAGGACGAATTGAAGGAGATGGAGGAGAAGAAGAAGAGGGGCAAGAAGAGGTTCGAGACAGTTATTGCTTCTCACTTGAAACGCTCTTTCTCAGGTGTAAAAATGGTATCAATGGAGGGAAAGGATTTAGAGAAAAATCCCAGTGGCTAGAGTTCCCAACAATGTGAATTCAGTATGGGTGTGATACAGAATTATAGAAAAAGAAGATAATCAAAGGTTTGTGTATTTGCAGAGGATTCGACGATGACGACGACACTGAGGAGAATCAAGGAATGGGAAGGAAGGGGAAGAAGATGAGGAAGGGAGGGGGAGGGAAGATGGTCATACGGAATAAGATTAGAAGGTAGTGTTCTTTTTCCGAGGAGGGTTCTCTGCGTTCGCGCTGCTTTCATGTTCTGGTATTTATACAAGCGGAACATAGCCCCGACAAAGCCTCAGAAAAAGAATGACGATGATGATGATATACTGTGCTGCTTCATTCATGTTATCCCATACCGAGCTCTCGCTTCGCAGGGAATTGTTCTTGTTGTGTTTGTTACGTTCTTCGTTGGAGGCTAAACCACTCAATCAACTGTCACTATTACTGTATCACACAGAGTATCATATTCGTTTGTCTGCTAGAAAAGGCAACAAAGGCATAGACGCATAATGGAAGTAATGTAATATGTATGGAGGAACTATCTTGTGCAGTTCGATTAACGAATTCTACACGGAGCAAGGTATAAGTAGGTACGAAATACAAAACGGAGGCAATCAGCGCTGCGATCTTTACAAGAATGCCGTTTTGTACTTCATTATCTGCTATCTCTGATATGCGGTTCGGTTCTGACTGGTATACATACAATCGAAAGAGCACTAGGGCAACAAGCCATTTGTTTGCTCTGATTACGGGGATTAGAGAAAGAAAGAGTCAAATGGCTGGTAGCTCTAGGCCAGGGCTTGGTTAGTCTTTCAATTGTACAGTTAGAAAAACGACAAGAACGTTCCTAGGTGGGCCTATAATAATTAGTGTTAAATTTGTACAATCGACCGTTCTCCATTAGCAAAGCACGTGGAAGAGTTGTGATGAGCTAGGATCGTCCATGGTGAATAAGGCATCTCTTTTTTTAATACGCACCCTACCTCTGCTTATGAGCAACGACACCGTCTATACAACATATATTTTGTAGGTCTCGAAACGAATGTTCTGTGTTAGCTTGGAGCTGGAAAGAAGGAAGGGTTACTGTAACTGTAAGACGAACTACGGTAAGGGGAGAGAGAGAGTGAACAAAGTAGATTAGAGTTACCCGTGATAGACGACTTTCTGGGGGGGGATAAGAATGGGACGAAGCGTAATAACAGAGACAAGCTATATGAAGAGGGAAGGAGGAAGGTAATCATGATCAAGCGACAATTCACGTAACAACTACCGTATGCAAATTGAGCAATGTGAGCAAGATTGAAGCATTTAGGAACAGCTAATGGGAACGGGAAGGCATTATTACAGAGTCAAGGGGGTGGCTGAAAGGGGGCAATCATTCCCTACGGGAACCAACTAGCTCCTTACAAATAGCCCGAGCTCCACCGCATGAGATTGGTCATCCTCATGCGGTTGATCTTCCGTGCCGACGGGGCTACCGTACCCTCGTCGGGCCTTCGTCTCAGGAGAACATTCAGCATGGGAGAGGTCGTGTCGGGAGCCATCGCGTAGAACGGATTGCACTTGTCGGGCAGTTGGAATTCGCCTGAAAGGAGTACGGTAGGAAGGGGGACAAGGACGAGACTATGCATCGACATTCGTGTCTCTGTCGTAGTTGTGTTTCGCGATAATGATACCCGTGATGAGCTGATTGCTTCTTATTCAGTGCTGGTGAAGCATAACCACCAAATGGAGACGAATCACATTCTCTACTGCGTACGATACGTGTGATACTCAGCCGGCTTGCATAATGCATCTTCATTAGTAATATGACATAATATGACATTAGTAGAGTCAGTCATCTAATTTCTATTTCCAAGACAAGCGATATGAGTAGTCTGGACGAAGTAGGAATGAGTTTACTGACGGACAACTCGTCAATAATACAATGGCTATTATTGGCGGAAAAGTTCCATCAGTAAACTCATTCCTACTTTGTCTGGACTCTCTTCATACCGCTTCGCTCTCTCGTCGGAAGCAGGAATGAGACGACTGATGGAACATTTTCCTCAACCATACTCACCTCCAGTGGGCAATAACTGCACCAGACAGTATCGGGACGGTTCCTCTCCCACCATCAGATGCTTCTCGAGACAACGCGCGATCAGGTTGTTCATCCGATCCCCGTTCTCCACCTCAACACACCCCCTCCTCCTTTTCAGTCCGTGATACTCCCCGCCTACCGTACTCCTACCGTACCTTGATACACTTGTAGTTGGCTCCGCCTCCGTCGCCCTTCTGCAGTGCGTCGTCCAGTCCGACCCTTGCGAGATGGAAGGAGACGGGGGGAGGGGGAGGGAGTGCGGAGGAGAGGGAAGAGCGGGGGGAGGAGGAGGAAGAGGAGGACGGCTGCAGGAGGAACACATATTTACTACTCGTTTAAATTCGGTTCCTTTTCGACGATATGTTTCGTTGTTCTTGATGGCCAGACGCGTCACGATTATACATGATGTGAAACATAAGCATCAAAAGGAACTGATTTTAAACCTCTATGAGTTAATACTACTAGAGACCTACTAGAGACCCGAGAGCTGAACTTGTTATTTTTATGCGTGTATATAATATATGCCAGGACATGCCTACAGAACATTAAAAAAGAAAGATAACCCTGGAAAGGGTCAAGAAAGAGAACACCGCCTAGTCATACACAATGATCAGCTGTTGTTCTCTTGTTCCCCCGTGACTATACTCCCGCATCTCAAGATATCCCCACGCAGCTCTCAAAAAGAAGCCGGAAGGAAGGGTTAAAAAAGGGGGGGGGGGATGAGGGAGTATATCACTCTGTCTCTGTCTCTTCTTTCCTAGCTCATCCTCTTCACTTTTCCTCTCTTCTTCTTTCTCTTCACTCAGTCAACTATCCGTTTCCCAGCTATCGACACTTATAGTGAGCTAACTATATCCCTAGCAATAAGGAACAAGGACGTTGACTAGAGAATAAAGTGGAAAATCGAATAAGACAACTTACATCGGCCTTGGAATGCTCGTGTGGAGGCATGTTGAGGGATTGCGAGAAGGGCTGGAAAGAGAGCGAATTAGGATTACTACGTTGTATAGCGATGATATGCTAGATACATGACCAAGTGAAAGGATAGCTCATTCTAGATGAGATAACTTTGAACTGCAATATGATGAACGGAAAAGAGAGATAGAAACAGACTAGAGGAGGGGATTATAGGGACCCAAATCCACGACCGCTCGGGGGGGGACCCAATGAGTGTGAATATCACCCTTCCCTCTACACACAAACCCTCCCCCCTCCCCCTTCTCTCTTTCTCTTCCGGTCTCTTCCACTTCTTTCCCTCTCTCTCACTCTGTCCACTTCCCTCTCAACCTTTTCCCTCTTCTCCTTCTCGCAATCGGCAACAGGCATTCGGACATTGGCGCAAGAAAGGTGGCAAAATAACGACGGGCAGAACACCTTATAAGGGAAGGGAAGAGAAGAGGAGAGAAGGGATCGAGGGGGAGAAAGGAGAGATAAACGTGTTCGATGCAAGAAGGGATGAAGGAGCGAGAGGGGTGGACTAGGCCGTTCTTCCTCTTGCACCTCGTGTCTCATATCCACGTAATCAGTCCCATTCCGGGTATCACTGCTAGAGGTTTAAAATTGGTTCCTTTTCGACGATGTGTTTCGTTGTTTTGGTGGCCATACGCGCCCCCCCCCTTTACGAATGCTGTGTGGAACATCGGCATGAAAAGGAGCCGATTTTAAACCTCTACTCTTCTCCCCATCAAGTAATCAGAGCACTGCATTCGCGACTCTTTGCCTGTGCTTCCAGGATAACCAGCCATGGGCGTATCATCATTCATCGTGATTAGAGCTCGCGAATCGATACCATTTAATCCAATTAGGCACTTTTTCCAGGGTTATGTTTCATTCCATACGTATTAGGAGGTATGATTCTGACAATGTTGGTAGTGAAACATAACCGGTGAAAATCGGCTATCGGTATCGATTCGCGGGCTCCAATCGTGAGACGCAACCATCAAAGCGACCCGAATGGAATGCTCTACAAGCAACAGCTAGCCACCCAACGATGTCTTCACTTCAGCCACTTCCCCTGCCTAATCCTTGCGCTTCTTTCGTGCCGTGTCTCATAAAACACGGCCATTACGAGTGTGGCTGGGAATATCGTGATCAGGTTCTGCCCCTCCCTCCTAGTATCAGACTCCCTCCCCCTTTCCCTCTCACCGAAGCAGTCGCATTGGGCGTAGTGGAGGCCGATGTAATGGACGAGTCTCCGGATGCCGTTCGTTGGTGTGGGAATACGGAGAGGGAGGAGAAGTCGGTCGAGAGCGAGGACGAACCTGAGGGGAGGGGGATTGCGGGAAATGGGGGTGGAAAGTGGAGAATACCGCTTCGCTCTCTCATTGGCAGTAGGAATAACGCGCCTTTTCTCAACCATAGTGCGTTCTAACTAGGGTTCTCCTTTTGAGTTCTTTTCGCGGTTATGTTTCACGTTTTTTCTTTAAATACCGCACCATATCTGCAGAGCACGACCCACTGAAGCATATTTGTGAAACAGGCTCAAAAAGAGTACCCTAGTTCTAACCATAGGCAGACCAATGAGTCCCCCCAACCAACCATTCTGTGCACTTCTCTCCGATCGATAGAAGGTCGACCTTCCGCCCTTCCACGACACGCTATTGACGGGAGTGGACGGAGCGGTGAACGAGTGGCCATTGGGATGGGAGACGGTGCCCGAGGCGGTGGAGGGACGGATGGACCCTGAGGGGGAGGAGGAGAGGGTAGAGGGCAGACTGATACTCCCGCTTCAGAGACGCGCAACGCACTCCTCATAGATCAAGCGGCAACGTCATTGCATTGCAAAGGGCCTTGATTTTTTTGCACTTTTTTTTTCTTATATTCTTATAATAAAAAGCTGAAAATTGAGTAGAACCCAACCCACCATCGGCCTCATCCGAGTGTATTCCACTGTCCCTGCTCGTCTGCCCCGTCAGTCCTCCCCTGGCCAGAGTCGGAGATTCGGGATTGGCTGAGGAATTGGTCGTCCCCGTCGAGGTTCCCTGTCCACTCGTTCGATTGTCGCCTCCCGAACTGCGCGTGGAAAGAGGGAAGAACCTGAAGTGACTAGGGACCATTACGGGGGGTACTGTAGCTACAGTCAACTGGCATTTCATCAACCTTGAGTATCATACAATTAGAGTTGCTGAAATGCCCGTTAAATGGATATTTCCCTCAACTTTTGCTGTGCACAATACACCTACAATCCTATCATTCACCCCTCCCATACCTCGCAATGGTCTGCGACTTGGTCACTCCTTGCGGGGTTCCGTTTGCGTTGTTCGTCGACGTCTTCTCTATTTCCGATGAACGAGCGTAGCTGCAAGTGAAGAATGGTAAAGCCTATTTACTTTAAAAAAGTCCCCTTTAGTACTCCCCCCTTCATTGACCGCAAATCGCTCACCAGTCATTGTCGTTCATCGTCGGCAGATAGTGAAACCACGCGCAGAACGCTCGATCCCTCGGCATTTTGTAGGCTCTCGCGGCCGACTGCAGAAGCCGCAGCTTGGCCAGCACTTCGAATTCCCGCTCGCGCTTCTCGAAGTTGATGAGGCCATCTGGGAAAGATCAAAGATGAACGATTAAAGATCAGAGATCAAAGATGAGTGTCCCATTCACGTAGTACGGTGCTGCTTTTGAATTGGAGAAAAAAATACAATCAGCAAAAAATGTTTTTATTTATTATTTAGCACCTTGTGGGCGCACTCTACTGGATTCAGACAATACTATCCGAGCGCTGCTTAATCCATCCACTTTCCCCATAGCACAAGGAATGGTCCATCCCATCCCGTCCCCACCCCCTACCGTACCCTCGGTGTGGTCAGGCGTCGCATTGTCGATCATCGTCAGGTCCGTCAGGAACGATCCGAGGTACGGGACGGTCCCCTGGCACTCTGCCAAATTGACGTCAGACTTGGTCCGTCGACAGTTCTGTATGAGTTGAGGACGGCGGAGGGGAGACGACTTGGCCGTGCCCTCCTGAACGAGAGAGAGCATACAACAAGGGACTCCTTCAACCCTTTATCCATACGTGAGCAGCTTTCCCAGCCGTATTTTGAGAAAACAAGCTTACCAATTAAAAATTTATATGACAATAATCGGGCCAACGTATGAGCTGCCAAATTTTTTAAGCTGATCTCCAAGCTGATTTCTGATAGAGTCACAGTATGCCCGTATACCATGCATTCCCCCCATTCCCCCCACCTGTTCCAGTATCCTCTTCTCATCACCGGCTTCATCAGAGTCAAATATCGCGCACAAATCCCGGAAGGTTGCCATGGATCGACTGAAACGAGTAATCTATCTGTCTCTGCTTATACCATACATGAACTTGTTGCATCCGAACATTTTTGCAGGATTCCTCACAAATTCGAGAAACTCAAAAGCGCAGGGAGCTTTACTAATGAACTATTGGTTAAAATATTGATCTCAGCGGGGTACTGTAAGTGTACTGTACCTCGGAACGAGTGGCCATACGCTCTTCAACCGATGGATGGGTTCACTCTGGAGGGAGGACAGGACTGCCTTGAGGGAGGAGAAGTTCTTCAGAGCACGCAATTCCTGAATGTGTACTGTAGGGAAGGAGACGAACTTTATTTTATTTTATTTATCTGTGCTGCGCGTAAAGGGTACTGGGAAAGAATCGCTTATTTTTTGGAGACTATCTAGACAAGGAATATTGATTTTAATTTTGTTTTAAATAGCCATAAAAACCAACCCGTGCAATGTCTATCCACTTCGTTATGATCTTCGCCCGGAATTCGGGCTTGCAATCGGGAAGAACAACGGAAGTCATGACACGAGAGGAGACCGCGTTGAACTGAAGGGAGAGGTGATTACAGTCTGCTCGGGTCTAGAGAGCACTAGCGACTCTTGCCATTCGATATTCGGCTACAATGTAAAGAGTAAAGAGAACGATCGTTGAAGAGAGCATTTTGACGTACTCTAGCGAGGAATAGAGTGTTTTATAGGGAAGAAGATGACTGGAAATAGATATCAAAATTCAACAGAGAATGCGTAGAGCAAGCTTGCTTGAATCCCCCCCCCCCCATCAGACGAGAATAAGGAATGACTGGACGAATGAATGAATGAATGAGTGGGCAACCTGATCGATCGTCGCCTTGACCGTGTAATACTTCTCCGCGCTGATCTTGTGCCGTCTACTCCAGACGCAGCTCTGACACTGGTGCATGATTACCTCCTTGAACAGAGTCTGCAAGGAACACACCTTAACTATGACTAATTTTTGCTGTTTTTTTACGCTATGCTTTATCCTGTGCAAATCTCCCTCTCAATTTCTCTATATTCATTCCTTAATTATACAATAAACAGCTCTGCTTATTCTTTCTGGTCTCCAATACGCATTGCATTGTGAGCTAGCAATAACATTCTTATACCGCATTACTCCTGCCCCTCTTCCGCCCCCCCCACTCACCGCATCCCAATACGTGAGTTGTTCCGCAATCTGTACGCAGTTCCCGGGTGAGACATCAAAGTGCTTCGCCCGTTCACTCGCATTCTCCACCGCATCGGGGTTCTCGTAGCCGAAAGCCGTGGCCAGTTGGTCGAGCGAAGAGACGCGGGCTGCAATATTTTCGTTTTATTCCTATTTAATTTTCTTACGCCTAGGAGGACCTGGTCGAGGGTATAGTGAATGAGGGCATGGGTAAATATCCAAACCAAAAAAACCATACGATCATACTGCAGTGCATCCCTAATAATAACTGCGAAGAAAAAGATCAAGCAATCTCGACTACTCTCACCATAGTAGGTATGTACACATTTACTACTTAGATATACGGTATCCTATATCAGTTCAATCTCTCCTCCTTCCTCTGCTATGCCAACTGTCCCTCTGAGGACTCTCTCAAACATTCCCAATACCACCCCATCTTCTTCCCCTCTAATCTGATAACTCCCCTGCCCTCCTCGCAAGTCAATCAAAGTCTTCCCTTCGTCGTCTCCCTCGCCCTCCTCATCTCTATCACACACCCTCCGACCCCTCTCGTTCCCTCTCCAGATATGTTTCAGTTCCCACTCGGCCCATCGCCTCTTCTCACAATAGTCGCTAATCCTTCGTGGTACACAGTCAACTGTCTGTCTGTCTGTCTGTCTGTGTGACCACGAGGAACGAGAAAATAGAGATGGAATACACTATCAGAGAGACGGGTAAACACACAGACGAATGTTATCATAACCATCGCAAATGGAATTCAGTAGACACTTTCAGCAAACTTCTGGTCATGTGCATATTCAATATATGAGTACTTATTTCTACTAATTCCTCTTTCAATGCAATACCTATTGCCCCTCTCCCTCCTTCCCCCAAGTACTCCCACTCCCCCCTCTTTCATTCCCTCACCCCTCCAATGAGTCACCCCTGATCCCTCGTCCCATTCATTCTCACTTCTCACACCGACAGGTCATAGGTAAACTTCATCCTTTCACTACGAACGTGTGTTTGCGTGTCTTTGTGCACTCCAACAGGAATCGCAATTGAAGCACAGCACGACCATGTGATAATATGCAACTAAATCTTTGAGGTATTCGTCTAGGCATGGGCTAGTGCTGTCCTCACATGTCACATGCATGTAGGCGCCTTTGCGTGATTGGGGGATGTCAGAAGCAGCCACCATTCCAAGTCTTTTACATTATAATCCCTGGGACAGTCACCTTTCCTTTATTCCCAACGTCCGATCGGACAACCGCCGCCCGTGTATGCGTCTAGGCTATTCGTTGTTTATGCTGCAGCGTTCTGTCACCACGAAACACAGAATAGAGAACGCGCAAATCCAAACCGACGCGATTTTGGAGGGTTAGGTTTCATACCTAATAGAGGTTTAAAATCGGTTCCTTTTCGACGATATGTTTCGTTCTTTTTAGTGGCCAGACGCGTCGCGGCTATGAACGGATGTGTGAAGCATACGCATCAAAAGGAACCGATTTTAAACTTCTAATACCTAATGCTGAATGGAATAAATATACTCTTATAATGCAGGACTCGAAACACAAATCTGAAAAGGTAGAATAATCGCACTAAATGGTTCGGATTCGCATGCTCTAGTTGGAGCCCCCCATCAATGTCCCCCCTTCCCTCCCATATCCATTCATTCCCCCCTTCTCTTCCCTTTCTTCTTCTTCTTCGCTCGTTCCGGATGCGCTTATCTATTTGTAGCAAAGGCGAAACACTAATAAGCAAGGGAAGAAACCTTGGGAGAGAAGAGGGAGGGTTGGGAGAGATGAGGGGAAGAACACAGACAGACAGGAGGGAACGAGGGACAGACTGACACACAAGGGGGAGAGCCGTGATCTATGTGCACTCTTCCATGGACCGAAACATCGAGGACACAATCATTCGATCTATAAAGATATGCGAAGGCATGCTATTTGATGTCAGTATCACATAAATGCTTATAAAAACCCATCGGTGTAGCTCAAATAGGCATGTCACAGATATGCTCTATCACTATCCAAATGTATCTTACACTATACTGCCGAACGATCACCCCGGCCATCCCATCCCACAAAACACATCTCTAACCGGTTACCCCTTTGCCAAAGTAAGCGCAAGTCCATAAAACTGTTCGATACTCTGTTCGCTCTCTAATAGCCAGCCCCCTCCCCCACTTGGATCGCGTGAATCGTAAACGCTGGTCGACTCAGTAAACCTCTGCAATAGTCAGCGACAAAAGAGTGGGCAACAACCATTTGGATAGCTACGCACGACTAACGTTTCCCTCTGCCACCCCTCCCCCTTTATTCCCCCAACGTACCCATGAGCCCTCCATCTGCCTTGACTCCTCTAAAGTGCTGCTTCAACTTCATGGCCTTCGATCGCAGATCAACCAAACTGGAACCATGTCATTAGGAGCGAACCGAAACCGGAGAGCTTTGTAGTACTTAAAACACGGGTACAGCCTTGCTCATTTTAAAAAACGATAAAATATTTTAAAAAATTAAAAAAAAAACCTAACCGATGCTTCGAGGCGAATTCGATGAGCTTCGTGAGCATGGAAAAGTCGTCTTCGGCCGTGTAGAAGTCCTCCGGGTACATGTCCAGCCAGCAGACGAAGACCGAACGGAGTGAACTGAATGGCTTCTTCTATCTCTTTCTTTTACCTTCTGCTTACGTTACTTTTATATTATTCGCGTTTCTTTCAGCCAATCAAAAATACATGTCTATTTTTTCTTGCTATTCCTACTACACACGCGTGATTGCATGGCAATGATGCACAATCACAACATTGCCATACTATTCATCTGTCATATCAAACTACAATCCCCCCCTTCCCTCCTCCTTCCATTCCCTCCACTCACTTCTGCATAACCAACGCCTGCGTACTCACTGCTACTTCATCCTCCAACGAAGCGAATCTCCGCTGTAGCCTTTCCATTACCTGAACCGCACACCATTTCCATCCTCAACTTTACTCTTTTACACTTCAATTTGATCACGGTACCAAAATACTGCATATTCCTGGCTGTCTTCTGGTCACCAACAAGTAACAGAGAACCAGGTCGACCAAAGTACAAACTACAACGACCACTCACCTCTTGAGGCTTGGCGAAGGCACGATAGGTGGCGAAGAAGACGTTGAAGTGCCGCGAGTCCATGACGCTGTCCGGGCCGATCAGACACTCCTGCAACGAACGATTGCGGGTACTGTAGGTGGGGGATCACGGGGGATAGAACATATCCATAGGATACGTCGATAAAGTCGAGATATTCGAATCAGACGAGAGAGTGCGCAAAAATGAGATTTAGACGAATTAGGCATCAAAGTATTTTCATTTCCTTCCCCTGTATCTTCTCTTCTGCCCCCCTATTCCCTGTTTGTCACTAGGCTCAGTTAGCATGGGTTCGTGTCCGTTCCCTCTAAAGGTATCTCTCTCCCCTATCTACAGCTGATTCACACAGACCGGACCGTTGCCTACCTCTCTGTCTCTCCGTTTCCCTCTCTATCTCCCCATCCCCCCTCCCCTTCTCCCTAACAGGACCAGAATAGGAATGGGCTATCGATGACATGAATACCCGACCACCCGCTGGCAAAGTATTCAGCAGAGCCAACTCTCCGTCCCCTTTTCACTGATTTCAAGGCGCGCGATACGATTCGCTTAGCGAAACAACAAAATTCAAAGCAGATGAGGAATAGAAAAACCTCAACACAATCAGCAATTCCCTGAGCACACTAACACTTTTCCTAGCTCACGTAGTACACACAGCATATTCATGCCCAAAGCGTTCTTCCAGATATGCAGTCACCTAGTTTACTTTACATTTAGACAAAATAGATTTAGAATTCGCTGTATGTTCCAAATTCCATTTATTTATTGATTTGCACAATGTGGATAAGGAAGGCCTTGGGCGGCACAAGTGATTTTCAGCCGCTGCCCTCCCTCATTTCGCATCCCCCTCTACTCCCTTCCCTTCAAGGCACATTCGCTCCCTCGCGTCAACAGCAAATCAACCGATTATCGTCACTCTCGTTCAAGGAGACGAGAAGAGAAGAAAGAAGAGGCCGCGTGTATATGTAATGAGGAGTGACAGACAGACCGCGCAAGGGACGAACATACACACAGACGCATAACGATTCATATTGAGATCAGATCGGCGCAATAACTCAAACGATACATTTAGCGGGCTAAAGCAGCGCCTTGATTTTCTACATTTCACAACAAAAAAGCCGTGGCTAACAAAATAAGTCATTTCCGACGTGCTATTTGATCCATCGCATCCACTCACCACCAATTTGTCGAGAGTCCCCGCCTTGATGTGTCGTTCCTTGACGGATTCCCACTGCAGATGGTCTGCGCCCATGTCTCCGTTATCCGACGACGGCAACTGCTTGTCCGGATCCAGGGGGCGATAGCGCTGCAAACCAGACAATCACTCAACTCGATCAACATTATAAATGTTCATTATTCAGTTTATTTGCTGTTTTTTTGCTATGATACTCCTACATCAGCTAGTCCACAGTAACCCACTGTCCATGTCCACTCTAATCAATCAATACTTGATCACTAATCCCTCTCATTCCCTGCTTCATCTCCAGTATTCCATCTACCTGTATGCTCCCATCATACTTATCTTCCCTGACACTATCCATCCCCATTCCAACCCATCCCTACCCTTCTCGACTCTCCTTTATCTCTCATTCGCTACCCTATTATGCAGCGTTTAGCTCTAAAGAATAGCAAAATTGACCATTCAATGATTAGTTGTGCATAGATATGAAAATTCAGACCGAAGACTGGCCTTCAAAAATAAAAGCTTATGAAAAACACAAACAAACAATGTCACAAGTGCCTATGACACGAGTTATTGACAGATTGCCGGAAAATTCTCGGACCTGGATAGGTCTAGAAAAGTACTTACAGCAAGGATCCTGTCTAGCTTATTGTACGTAAAGGTTTAATAAAAATATCATTAAAAAATTAAAAAGAAAAAACAAACATGATGATTCTGCCACCATAATGTTGCTGCCAGTTCAGGAATGGGAAGCAGGCGAAGCATTGGTGGAAAGAGGGGAGATGGAGGAGATCGAATGGTTAGGACGGAGGTAGGGAAGAGGGAGGGAATGGAGAGAGGTAGAGGAGGTAAAGAGGGTTCACAGGGGATATGGACACTCTCCGAGTTAAACTCACAGGTAGATCAAGGGACGACAGAGAGAACGAAAGAAAGAAAGAAAGAGACTGTTGACTGGTTTGAAAGGGATGGAGAATACTCACTGGAGAGATAGAGTTTGTGGAGGGAAAGAGGGAGAGGGAGAGGAGAGGGAGGAGTTAAGGAGGGAATCACAACTAATGTATGATATGAGACATGAATAGAGGAGTTGGGGGGAGATTACGAGGGACGAGGGTATTGAGAGGGAGGGGAGTGAAGGAGGTAAACGGGAGGGAGAGTGGGAGAGAAAGAGTCCTTCGTGTCACAACATGTGTACCGTAAGCACACTTGGGACGACTGAATGTAAGTGCAAAAGAATGAAGGGATGGAGTGAGGAGAGGGAGGACTAGGAGGGTAGAGGGACGAGGGAATGATTTGAGGATGATGATACAGTACGCACTTCGAAGGGTTACGGTAGACTGCTTGCGGCGGAGTAAGTACTGATGCATTTTTTTCAGCAGTCCAGGAGATAACCATAGATTATGGCGTATAGATAAACTAAAAAAAAGGTACTGTATTTAAAGCGCAGTTTGAATAATGCATTCACTTATACGCATTAACTAGCTGTAGAAAATCATCTTGGTTAGATAGATAGATAGATAGTTTATGCATATCACAAGGAAGTGCGAATACGAATAATGAAAAAAAATGAAAAATGGAGATGAAAATATATGACACATTGGAAACAGGGAAGAATGGAAAAACGAAAAACGAATATGGCCTCTTAAGAATGACTACGGTGCGAATTGAAAGCTCTTGCGCTTCTGATGAAAAAGCTGTTTG
>LS827863.1:80221-99220 GCA_900490955.1 Micoletzkya japonica
GTACTCCCTTGCAGGAGGATAGTCATGATAACCCTGATACTGCGAGTAATTCGAGTTCGTGAAAGTGTTACTACGGTACTGAGGACGAGAATAGTGGCTATGGTTGTATTGAGAATTCCTATGATAATTGATTGAAGCCGGCTGAATCCTATCCGGACGAGGGTTCGAGTGGGACTCCGCGTGAGTCGAGACAGTTCTGGTTGCAGAGACTGTCGAAATTAGGATAAAAATTTACATGAACCAAGCCTAAATTTCATTCTCTCTGTCCCCGTCGCGAGTGGTCGGCTCTCTCAGTCGTCTCTCAAGCAAGAGCCCCCCCCCCGCATGTTCAATCAAGGACAGAAGAATTGATCCTTCTCCATAACGAATTGGCGCTCGGGAGAAGTATGCGCCAAACGAGGATCAAGAGGACTACTCAAGATCTCTCGGCACCTCGGACTGAGTGAGTTGTTTTGAAGAAGATTCGAAGTCTCCGACCTCTCCCATCTATATCAAGCAACCCCTCCTTTGGAACCCCAACCAATGCTAGTCCTGATAAAGGTGATAAACCAGAACCAGAAGAATCTAAAAATTTAAATAGGTAGGATTAATTCTCATAAGAGGAACAAGTCATCATCTTATGAACCAGGCTTGCCTCTCAGAAATCAAGAAAAGTTGTCCACGTATAACCCTGATTGTCAGAACAGATTATTTTCGTCCATAGACCCGAAAGAAAAGGGATAAGGATGGTACAGGTTGAAAGGAGACTTACCGACATGCAATAAGAAACAGGCGAAGAGAAGAAGGAGGAATTGAGAAAAGTGAGAAGAGTTAGTGACTTGGAGGGGGAATAGGACAAGGTGAGAGGGATTTACATTTGAGGGAGGGAGGGAGGTAAAAGGAGGGAAAGAGGGGAGGAAGAGAGAGACAAGCGATCATGCATGACATGACCCTCCTACTATCCATCTCCCCCGAGGGGAGACTATTCTGGGGGATTAGCCTGTATGAAGAGGAGGGAAGAGGGAAGAGGGAATAGCAATAGGAGAGGAGGGACAAGGAGATATTGGGTAGAGGGCAATGAGGATAGCCTATGATACTCTGTTATCCAACTATTATTGAAGGAAAATGAACGTTGAGAGAGCTGCTCCTTCCGCTAAGCTTAACCACCGTAAAATTTCAGCCGGAGCCGGAGATTAGCCTAAGCTGGCATTTTGCCAAAAGAGTTTCACTGTATTTAGCGAAATGCGCTGCAAAAAATTTCCCAACGTTCATTTTCCTCCAATAATATACCGCACTTCTTATTCTTAGACATAACGCTATCAAATATGTTCAATAGCGTACTCCACCAATCGGGTAAGCTACTCAGTAACGCAAATTGTAGAGCTTTAGGACGTTAGCCACGATTCTGTCAGAGAAATCGCTTTCAAAGCTTTGCAGCATAGATTTAAAATGCAGAATCCTTACTAGGAGAATAGCAAAAGTGCCTTAGATTGAATACCTGCGGCAGCCCAATGACAATTCCATCATCGTTCGCTATTGCATCTTCACAGGGAAACGAGATACTGTCCAGGGATGAGGAATGCATAACACTGTAGGTATTGAGCAAGGCTCTTCTCTCGACTCTAAGAACACTACCGGTATGGGTTATGTTTCACCGATATTCATCTCCCTCACCGTTCCCTCCCGCTCCTCTACTGATTCTATCGTCAGTTTCCTGCTCAAAACGCTGACTTTCTCCCTTCCTTCACCCTTTTTTTCTTTTATATTTCACAATATTTTCGCTGCTACGTGTCAATAACTGTGTAGCATCTTACATTCCTGACTATTCTATCTACGATCGTTCTCAGAAGGATATAAGGACTGGGGTAGTAAGACAAATTAAAACATTTGGATCAATACAAATCAACCATGTGACTGAGCGCTCTATTTGCCAGTTAATTATACACCTATATGCAAACGATTATAATGAAAGAAACATTGTAGTCCTGAGGTAGGAGAGGGAGAGGGAATGTGATTAGAAGATATCGATAGAGAATAGCAGCAGAAGGGTGGAGAGGGGAGAGAAGCTAACGAGAGACAACGGGAAAGCGAGAGGATCAGACGGGTAGAGACGAGACTACAGCCCCCCCCCTTTAAAGAACTGTATGGGATTCCGGTTGGAAGGGGGGGGGCATCAGATAGATAACAAGAGAAAAGGAGAAGGAGAGAGATAACACAAAGCGGAAAAGGGAAGAGGAAGGTCTTCTTGGGGATAATAAGACGAGACTAATGGAGAACACTCATAGCTGAAGGTAATCTGTTATGGGGGGAAGGACGCGTTATGCCCGAGGGGAGGACTACTGCAACAGGCAATCCAAGCTGTAAATGCATACGACCCCCCTTTCCCGAACACAAAGGTATACAACGCGCGTGATAGGGTCCGAATACCTCAAGAGAAAGGGAATTGAAATCGAGTAGGCCTAATACAACACTACGGCCGACAATAAGGCATCTGGTCACGTTATTGCCTCTGCTCAAGCCTATACGTGACTACTTTAAAAAGAAACAATCAACCGTCATTATGCAAAATGCACAATTACATGATGCTCAACTATCTTCGCAATATAGCGCACATCAAATTAAAGAGTGTACGTGGGCTTGAAATAATATAACAAGGCTGCGCAGACGCAAAACAACGATGCGGTAAGCGGCATATCGATTGAACAGGCATTTTTGAGATCTCTACAGGCGTTAGAGTTCAAGAACATCCTCCTAGGCAACAGACGCTCTACTAATTCATTTGCATTAGAATAAGAACTAACCATGAAAGTCTTGATAAACCACGCTAGCATCGTGTATTTCATTCCTCCGCCATCTTCTTCTCCTCCTCTCCCCCTCCCCTTCCTTCCCTTTTCCTTTCCTTCTTTCACAACCATCGTCATCGACATGTCATTTCTCTTCCGTCTCCATCAATCGATAACCCACATTATCTAACTATTCACTTCTGCTAATGCTACACCTCACGTGACATCGATCGCAGCTTTACCTTCCAATATTACATACCGGGTACTAAATACTACTCAAAACACTCCCCGTCCGTAGTATATATAATGGGGTGCTTACGCTGAGAAATTAGCGATCCATCAACAGATTTCTATCCAAAAAGTATAAGTCAAAAAGCATAGCATTCTCATACAGAACTGATGAGGAGTCACTTGATCTGCTAGGCTCATAGCTCAAATATCCACGTTTTCTTGATCTTTCCAAAAGCGCAAGAATTTAGTACAATCTGAGATGGAGGCGCCCTGGTTCAACTGCCCTTACCTGTGTGTGTCGTCTGTGTGCCTTGATTCACTACAAAATACCGGCCGACAAATGCCCTCTCTACGCAAATAAAATAATGTAGTTTTCGAACTGTGCCCCGAACACTCCCAGTAGAGAAGTCCCTTGCATTCCACTTCCATCTCCGTTCTTCTTCTCCCCTTTCCACCGCTCCACGAATCATCGCCTCAACAGCTAAGCTACACAAGAGCAACCCGCTAATCTATCTCTTCTTGCTGAACCCTCTCGTTGTCCCTCCCTCGGTTCCCTCCCTTGTCTCCACCCTCTCCCTCAGACTATTCCAAAAGGGGAAAGGCGCCCCCAAAGTGAGCGGAGGCTGCGAAGAAATGCAAATATACGAGGGAGGGGCGGAGAGTAGAGAAGGGGGAGGGGAGGGGAGGGGAGGGGTGCTTTGGAGGAAGGAGTATTTAGTACTTGGAGAGGTACAGGGGGGACACCACGATGGGTGTGCCTGCACCATACAATCCGATTGTTGGTGTGAAATACTTGTAAAAGTATGGTTGGTTGTGATTTTTTTCCCTATCTATGCTCAGCAGTCCGCACACATGTTCGGGGGACAAAACACTAGCCCATGCATCGGAGAAGAGATGGAGAGGAAATACGCATTGTCAGATTGTGGATATCGGACCAATATAATTACTTGGCCGCACGCTCGTGCCCAAATAAACGGATTAATAAAAACAGATCTATCGACTAGTGATGATGCCAACAACATTATCATTGTTTAAGAGTTGGTGTTCAGTCGAGGTGAGATTGATGCCCATCTCTTCACATCTCCGACACCTCCCTAGCACAGAAAGAGTGTGGGCGAAAGCGATGGTGTGCTTCTCCTATCGCATGTTTCAGTTTGCGATTACTCACTCGCGATTAGAAATTCATACAATGGTTATTGTGAACCGAATCAAGCACGAAGCATTCGAGTTCAACCAACATTCCGCGCCCTTTTTCTATCTATTGATCTTACAATTAGCGCTTATGAGAGATTTACGATCTAGCTACACTTGTTGCACGACGGAAAGGAAGGAAAGAGAAGCAGAGTAATGAAGGAAATGGAGAGGAAAAGAGGCAAGAATTGAAATGAAATAGGAAACGGAGATATCTCTGCACGCTGGGAATACGGATGTATAGAAAGACTATGAGCAGAAATATAAACGAACAACTTCCCCTAATATTGCAGTCCCCAAAGTACCTACTATGATTAAGCTTGTGAGGTAAGGTAAGATCTTATGCATTTGTACATCTTTAAATACAATAAATAATCGTGACTCACGGGAACTCCTTCGTATCCTGCCGGAGGCACGTATCGAACCTTCAAGTTACAATTATTTTCCACATATATAACGCTCTTGGTGAGCGGAATTCAGCTCAGTACGCTAAAACTAAGCCACATTGGAGAAGACAAACAAGAACTTACACTATTTTTTTTAGATTTTGAACATAAATGGTATTTGTATGAACGATTTAGCATAGTATAACTGGGTAGAACAGCAAGGAAATAGCGTACCTTCCTGAGGAATATGGCGTAGACGGCGTCGGGCGTCTTCTCGTCTCCCCAGTACTTGGCCATTCCAAAGGCCGCCGATCCACCAGGCAGCGCCATACCTCAAATCAACACTTTTATTTTTATTAGAAAAAAGTTTTGCAAAAAAAAGATAATATTATGTTTCACACCAATGCAAAAAGTCCAGTGGCTCCCAACCCCTGGTACCCCCGCCTTACTGATCTTCAAAAAGCGCAAAACTTGAAGTTATTTTGTAGACCATTGATTAGCTTGCCATATTCCTAATAGCACTACACCAATAGAAAGCGCAGCCTATCAATATTCTTATCGCCCGAAATGAACAGTACTATAGCTCGTAATATTAGGAAGAGAAGGAATGGGATAGCGAGAGGCAGTATATAGGGGATGAGAGTGGGCGATTGATAACACTGTGTACTACTACCACCCAGTCGTCCCTTCGCCCCTCCCCCACTCTCGATATCAAGAGTATCTCTCCCTGTTCCCTCCTATCTCCCCTATCCATCTCTCTCGCTCTCCATTCACGCATTTGCATATACTGACACTGTCTCCAGTCTAGAACCAACAGATTAAAATGGCAGCAGCAAAACGGAGGGGAGGAGGCTAATACGCAGTTGCGAAATGTACGAACGAGCGCGGTTTAGAACTGCGAACAAATGAATGAATGGAATCGAGGGAAAGCAATCACTGCGGAACTACAACAGGCGTGATTAAGAACAAAATCACTACAAAGAGCTTGTCCCACTTGCTCGTTAGCGTTGCTCTTTTAGGGAAAGCGAATTCAAACGTACTGAAAACAGCTCGCAGAGAGATTACATCAAATTTCAGTAGCTGATCTACAATATTCAAGTGAGCAAAACAGGCACTTTTTTTGATAACGACCGCACGCAATACGCGCATTCGATAAATAAATAAATAATGCTTGTCCTTAACGACGCTACTAGGCTTTTATAGTTCATCAGTACGTGATCAGGAATCAATAAGGAGAAATAAGGTTACCAGCCGTAATCGTGATACCCGTATCCAAGCTCGAATCAAGGTCGACGGTGAAGCATTGGGACCTGAGGGGAACGTTTAGATTATGAGATACGAGAAGAAGAGAAGAAGTCACGGGCATCAACAATAGAACACGAAATAAGACGACGATCAGTGTGAACGTATGAAAGCGCTTCTTAATCAAAATATTGAGCGGCACAAGCGATAGATAGATTATTCATTATGAATTGAACGTGAAACATATGCAAGCTTTAAAAGTCACGTATTCACTGCTATACTCTTGTGCTGTCTGACACCTTTCTAAAGGGCATCTATGGTGATTCGCCATCGGTGAATGGAAAACGACAACTAGTATGATAATACGAGTTTTTCCACTCGCAAATCGTAAAGACTATGGAACTCGCACAATACATACTGAAGAGTATCGAGAGGGGAGGGTAATCCTTGTTATGACTACGCCTCCTCTTCCTTCCGTAATACTCTCCTACACCATTAAACATCGAAATGAACTGTCCAAAGTTACTGGTTAAACACACGGAGAAATGGACTCAACTCAAACTACTCAACTGGAGACTGGAGAGAGACAGAGACACACAAAAATGTGACGGATGGGAATGTGTATACATTGAAGCGACGCTGCAGGGGAGAGAGAGTAGAGAGGGGGAGGGGAGGGGGAGAGGGCTAGTAGAGAGAGAAAGAGCAGGGGGGTGCGAAAGGGGTCATTCAATCGATTCATTCGTCCTCTCCCCCTTCCCTGAACCACTTGGATATAGAAAGTGAACGGGATACGCGAAAGCGGCTGCGACAAGGATGGAGGAAAGGAGGCGCAGAGTAGCGCTTAAATTGAACTGTTATTATTCATTTGAAGAGGTTAATTGATACGGGAACGGTTAAATAGTACGAGAAATACTTGCAAAGTTGCGCATTCAAGACGAAAGACGAACGATAAAGCGCAAATTGACCAGGAGGCCTATCGATCACTCATTTGCGGAACCAGCGACAGCAGCAAGCAGTTACTAGTGTTGGCTCGATGACGGATGACGTCACCAAAGTATGCTGTAATCCCATCATTCCCTCATGTTTAGTTCCTATCTCATTCCCATCCCTGCCCCCCCCCCCCCTTTCATCAAGCAGCCTTCCATTAACCACTCGAGATAGCAACTCAAAGCGACTAAATGAAATAATAATAACTTGTGCGCGACTTGAACTAGATCAATCGGTACAACAGAGGAGGGATGAAGAAGATGAAAGAGTGATTACATTTTAGGACTATAATGGCTTGGAAAGTCCAAGGAAGAAGAGCATGGTGAAAGATGAGAGAAGATGACGGTACAGCAGCATAAACCGTACAGAGAAATAAGCCAAGCCGTGCGAGTCAGTTTGCGATAGCATTTTGAAATACCGTAATCGGTGCGCTGGGTCATGAGTGTTACTACCGTTATTGGGGAAGGGGCGATGAAAGCGTATCGGTAAAAGGAAATTTATTATGAAAAGAGCACTTGGATTGCTGCAATACTGACAAAGAAGTTCTTGCTTGCAGGGGGAGGAAGAATAGGGAAAGGGAAAGTGGAGAGGGGAGGGAGGAGAAGCAAGAGGAAGAGAGGGAAGAGGAAAGAAGAAGAAGAGGCTTGCGTCTCAATCATGTATTGCTTCACGAACTCTGGGGAACCGGCTTCAACTATGTATCTTGCCCCGTTCGACTTCTCTACTGTCTCCCTCTCCAAGTTATGTCATGGCATAATAAAGAGGAATCAGAACACAGAACCGAAGAAATGAAGAAGATGAAAGACATCGCGAAAAAGGATGTATGAAAAAAGGAAAACATAAAGCATCGTTTACGAATCATAGTATAAGGCCTGAGATTATAGTTAGAGAGACCTCTCTGAACTACTGAACAGCAAAAGTCTCAGCGAAAGCTAAGCGCGAAAGATGAAAGACGTGAAAGAGCTTTGAAGAATGAAGAGACTAAAATGATGAGAAATGGTGCACTCTAGCAAACTGCAAAGCCTATTAGAATAATGAATTGCTGCCAGTGGTCTGAGCTATGCTCACATTCCAAATAGGGATAACGGACTTGTTCTACGATCAGTAAGGCAAATAGTATTTGAGGGAGGGAAAAGGAAGGGGGAAGAGAACAGGAAGAAATGAGAGGGAGAAGGTCGGTCACCTTCTGAAGAGGGAGGGGGGAGAGATGGAGGGAGAGGGAATAGAGAGGCAGAGGGACGAGACCAGTTAGCTATTCGCACTTGACGGACCGGAAGACAAGAGACGAGATGAAGGAGAACACGAAGAGGAGAAACGGAGAAGACGAAATAGGAAAATGAAAGTATAGAAAAAGACGAGGAATGATCGAGTTACAGAAAAAAAGCTTTTTTTTTGCATTCACCAAGCTTTCACACGACTGCGATACCGACGGTTGATACGCCAGTAGGGCTTATGAATATAATGGAGCAACCATTCTCAAGTGAGAGGTATACGAATTGAGTCGAACAAATCCTCCAATCAACACCTTCATACTGATGGTTAAGGCTTTATCAAGTGTGGTAAGCATGGTTTCAAGTATCAGGAGTGGCATTGAAAGCAACAAAGTTAGCATGTTACATTCAAAGGTTAGCATAGTAGTACGAACGAGTATCAGACGTTCCCACAAAACTATACCTTCTACCCACCTCCTCTTTCTTTGTCGAGGAACTCGAAACAAGCAGGAAGCCGCCTACTCGTGAGTAGGAGATGGTATGTGCAACATCGCCCACGTACAACGGAGCACCACTAAAGTATGAAGTGGCATGTAAAGCGTACATCACGGCTACGCCACTATCGAAGTACTCAAAGACCTTCCGTCTGACTCGATCATCCTCGTGCGTAATCTCAATCTCCTCCCGGTCTCTTCGAATTCCTTGTCCGTCGCTTACGATGCACACAGTAAGCCGGCTTGACGTTCGCGAACTGACAATGAGTTCGTTTGCTTTCTAAAAGCAACCTTCCATCTTCTTTGTAATTATAATAACTTATATTATTAACTCGCGTTTTTATTGAGCACTTCTATTTCGAAGCTCCGGCAAAACTATCATAGTTTAGTTACAAGCTATCAGACTTCAACCATTGGCGGGGAAGGTGTTGGAATACATCACTCTCTAAATGAGCCATTTTACCTACCCTTTCAACGATTAGGGGATGAGAAGCATAGATGATAAAGTTGCTATTTATCTGTACTAATAGTACTCGCCTCAGAAAGCGCAGCCACAGCCCGAGAAGGAGTTGAGTGGGGGGCCAGTTGAGCCAGCTGGCTGAGGGTCATGGACACCCCGAGGGCAGTCGAGTACGAACCGACTACCGTATTCTGAACATCGTGCTTGTTATATTTCATCGATGATCGTCTGTTATTGCTATTCTTGTTTCACATCACTGTTTTGTCGAGATGAAAAAGATAAATGAATGAATGAACATTGACACGTGTTAAGGGTTTGCTGCGTACCTACGCAGCCGTATTAGAGTCTAAGTCGGGTACCCGTGCTTTTAACCCACTTCACCATCGGAAACACGTTCTTTTCAACCATAAATGAAGGAAATACAGCAAAAATGATGTATTCTGAACCGGAAACACGTGGAGTTCACCATAATATTCCACCCGGATACCCGTTCAAAAGTGTTTTCGTCGGATATCTTAATCAGGCTGCGCACGTATGGTTTGCTGGTAGATTAGTGCAGCGGATCTCCCATGCATAACGAACGTGAAATCTAGAAAGACACTCTTGTGCACCAGCCTACCCTTGTACATGCCATGAAGCAAGCTACCCACCACGGTATGCAACCGTGCCCACCCTTTCTCGATTGCTCTTGAAATATTAAAGTAAAGTATATTAAAAAGATACGTAAAGTATTAAAGTATTTTTCATAGGTTGAAACCTTTCCAATCATCACGTTAGCGAGTCTACCTAAGCATTCTAGCCTAATCCCACTCCCTACAAAACGGAAAGACCTACGATAACGCTGTCGAGTCCATAAGTACCGGCCAGCATGAGAATCTTCGCTCGGTCTTCGCTTCGAAGAGGAACACAAAATGAGGGAAGACGACGCGAGCTCAGGCGAATATCGTAGCGATCGAGAAGAACCAGGAGGGGTAACACTGAAAGGCAAAGGGAACTAATCTATCGACCCCCCAACATCTAACCTCTTCTCCATCACCAATAGGCTCTCAAACGCTCCAGTTTTCATGCAAGAACCCACCTTCCTCATAGTCGTCTCTAACTACGGTGTTTCTGTTGTGCAACATCACCATGGCCTCCTCCAGAACCTCTCCGAAATCGAATAATTCCCCATTCATTTCCTTCATTTCCACCATCGTGTCGGCATAATCTCCGTAGAAGAGAGTATAGAAGAAGGGCGAATATAGGGAGAGCAACTGAATAAGGCACAATCTAATGTCTACCGTCATCTTCTTCAGTTTCACTATGTCTGATAAGTAAGAGTAGTAGAAAAATTTTTTAATGTTTCACTTTGCTTCAGATTGGGATACTAGACGTCGCTTGGGTAACCTAGAACTTGCAACTTTCTAAATAATTTGCGCTAAAGATAAACAATACAAACTAAGTGGCCTTCAAAACATTCACTCACGAATAATAACCAATAATCGGATTTTTCTAGAATCCAGCAAATTTAGGCAAAAAAATCAGGTAAATACCTCTCTCGCACATGGTATCGTTCGTCCGCCCGCAATGATCGTTCCATCTTCCAACCGAGCCGGAGGCGGTCTGGAAATTTCGGGCTGGAGTGGAAAAGATGCCTTACTTAATTTACTGAACTATTCTATTTAATTTCTAAACACCTTACCATCGCAAAGCTAAATAAGGTCTCCCAACCACAACAAGCATTCAACCTCGGTTCGTCCATTTGTTGAATGCACACGCCGACCTCGTCTCCTTCACTAAGGAGTGAACAAAGGGCATCCAACCGGACGAACCACTCCTCCTCGTGGAGAACCGACGAGAAATCACCGGACGGTGGTGCACGGACTGGTAGCTTAAATTTATATTTATTGTATCATCGGGCAAGCCGAAACGAAACATAATTATAAAAACAAGTGGATATTGTAGTCTCCAGAGGGGGCGGAGCCTACGCTAAAGTAAACAAGTGCCTAATCACAACGTTACGCTGCGTAGAATAGATTCGTATTCCATATCAGGATAAGTATAACGAAAATGAGTATGCAAATAGAAACAATGCCACATGTGTATTGATTCACCTTGTGCTCAATGTATGGGAACGCTCAATTTCACCAACACAAATTTTTTGACGGATGGCACACTGAGATCACGAAAGCGATGCCGTACCTCTGCTTCTAAGCTACAGTCCATCTTCGGAATACGAATGGTAGCGACGAGTCGATCGATTGGCTGCCATGATGTCACCCGAATGGTCCACGTCCCATCGGGAACAAGACCAACTGCCCTGAAATTGACAAACATAAATATAAATGGTAATAAATATTAGCTCCCCTTCCCCTGTTAATTAGCCCTATCTCTGCATTTCACATATGCTCTTATGATAAAAGCAGGCAAACAACGTGCAGAAACCCATCAATTGTTGTACTTTACTGTAATTTCGTTCTGATAAATAATATCTAGGAGAGAGTGAAGGTTGAAAAGGTGAGCTTAAAAATAAGTATCATAATCCCACTTACAGATTCGCTACCGTGCTTACGACACGAACAATGACGCCATCTGTACGGAGAAGGTGCGACTCCGCGCTGTCCATCGACACCTTCGCTATAGATTAATTATACATATTGACCTCATTTTTACTCTCCGTTCCGTACAATATTCACGATGGCTCCAACCATCTGAACCTATCGCAATCCACGCATACTGCACAGTTCAGCTCTTTTAGCAAAGTTTTTGGCGAAACTTTTTACCAGTCCGTGTTCCCAAATTGCGAATGTCGCTGCGTCTCTCTAATTTTCATGCTCTCGACTCTCTCAACTTTTTTTCGTGCTCTACACTCTCTCAAGTTAACTTGCATACGAAAAATATTCTACGCAACAGAACGTTGTGTTTGGCAAAAAGTGAAAAAGCAAAAAGTACAACCAAAATGAGATAGATTTCACAGTGTAACGCGCAGCGGTCAAACCAATAAACTGCCAGTTGATCAAAAAGGTTCGAGGCTGCGCGCTTGACATAACGGACCGAACAAAAACGAGAACCTCGCGAGAAAATAATGGAAACACCATTACGATAATAACAAGTTGAAGTTGAACGTTTAAAATTTGTATTTGGTTTTTCCCGAGCGGAAAATAATTTTACTGTACATATCTACAGTAACATTAGTGTATTTATCAGGGAAGACGGTGTTGGGGAATTGTCGAATACAAAACGCTGTTAAATTTAATTTTGTTCTTTCACAATTAGGGAGGGCAAGGTCCAAAACGAAACATTTTAGCGGGGTGATTTGCAGTCTAGGTTATAGAACTGACTGTTGGGGTTCCAAAAAGCACAAGAAAAGCCATTAAAACCTTATGTAAGCCAATATAACTAGAAAAAACGAGAGCATAGAAGAGCGAACCCAAGCCCTGTTTCTGATACCCGGATCCGGAATATATTCGCAAATTAAGAGTAGATGGGTCAGACTCATGCCAGAAATTACGGTAGTTGCAAGGCAAAGCTCATCCAAAAGCGGCGATTTTGGGCGTTCTCCGGCGCGTTTAATTTTGCCTTTACTGTGTTCTCTAGCTAAAAAGTGTTGAATAACATCAAAATCAGAGCACACAAAATCGCATCTACGTTTCCACATTTTTTATATAGCTTGAAGCCTTTAGCACACGACCCATCAATAGAAATTGGAAAATAAAGTAATATTGCGGAGAAATTAATCTACAAACGGTGATCACTTTGGCACCTCTTAACTACGGTAGCTTCAGACCGACCGTTCGTAACGAAAACGGAACGATTTATTCGTAGGGCTTCCCTCCCTATTCACAATTTGTGTGTCCCTCCCAAAATACGACAACTCGAAACTTGTATCACAATTAAAAAATCACAAAAACTTTTTTAAACATATTGCGATAACCGCGGTTCATACACCACATTTAGCACCCCTGCGCTTAGTAAAAAAACTTTTGAGTTGTAACGTGCGTCTTTGCTTTCAGTGATGGACAGTCAGGAAGATCTATTCGATCTATCAGATGTTTCGGAGCGGTTGCCGTCCAGCCAACCTAGCGATGTCGATACCAATGTCGAGGAGGAGGATGCTCGATTCTGCGAAGAGATTATGCAGGTATTTTACTTACCCGATTGTCTTTGAGCACCAAGATTTACGACATGATTATTTTAATATAATAATATCAGATGGTTGTCACCAATCAGATGTTCGCCGAACGGGATGTCGCATCACTGCTGACTGCAGCATGCAAGGTAGAGTTCGTGTTATCTTCGCTTATCTTCGTATTCGTTGATTCTCACAGCAGTCAATAAGAATTTCAGACTGGTCGGGAAGCCAATTCTGAAGTCGGTCGGGCTGTTTTAGCTAGGCTTATCAAGGTAACATTTTCTTTGCTATATTGGAAAAAGCTGGGCTGGCGCGTTAAATTTCGTTTAAACACGTGTTTGGGTCTCACTCTACCCATGTTTTTTTTTTAAATTATAAAAATCTAGCCTCAAAGTCATGATAACCCTGGTCACGAGTGAGAGCTAATGAGGCTACTTATCTACCTTCTTCGAAGTTGTAATCAAGAGTATTCAGTTGTCTTCCGAATGGTCGGATGGTGACAAAGAGTTGGTTCGTTTTCTGACTAAGGCTGCAATTGATTCGTACGACAACGACGACAATCCCCTACTATGGAATATCATCGATTCCTACGTCAGCCAGGTATACTTTTCATTTTTCATGTTCCGCTGGCGGGTTGAATTGTGGTCAGGGGTGGCAGTACCCATTTACTGAATCTTATCGTGTCGCCAGGAGCAAACCGTATTTTTTGCCATTTTGTTGTTATTACCAATGGTTTTGTTCCTATTCAATTTGCCCTTACTTAGTTAGTGAAACATTCAAAGACCCCTTGAACCTTTTTGTATCTGGACTGGAAAAAAATGTCTTGTCCATGTTACATGGGCCATATAAAAAGAAGGGCGCGAATTCAGTCGTGCTTCTGCGTTTCGGAAGGATCACGAAGGGGTGCCTGTGGAGTAATGAGACAAGCGCTGACGGAGGTGAGAGTCATCCGAGAGAAGGAAGAGGAGGAGGAGGAAGAAGAGGATGAGTCGCAGAAGACTGCCAAAGGTAAACGGTTGGGTTGATACTGTAGCTGTCTCGAATAGATCAACCAACATGAGCTTCTCTTTTGAGCGTTAACAATTTAATTTAGGAAATCGCTGGATGCCTGATTGCATGGTGGAAAAGTGGGCCAAGCTTCTGACGCAGCGCAGAATCGATAAGGTATCATCTTATTGCCTTTATTTCACGATCGTTTTCTGGTTGGTATTTTTGTAGATTTCACATTCTTTTATCTCACTCACACCTCGAACAAGTAATGTGTCAAAACGACGTAGCCACGAACGTTTACTTTAAAACCTATTCTTTTCTGCGCAAGTGTATCGTTTTTTTAAATTAACATACATTGAAATTCATCGACGACGTGACCATTTTATCTGTTAATGCGTAACAGGCGAGTGCCGTAAGATCGGAGGCTGTCACTGCATTGGCTGAGCTTCCCTCGAGGACTTTCGACGACTTCGAGAAGAAGCCCTTTGAGCCGAACGACTGTTCGTTCTTTCACATTTTCCTGCTTAGTAATATTGTCTTTCTCCTAAATAGATTAATCTGAATAGTTGTCCGTACCGTACCCCCGTATCCCTCCCTCCTCAATCTCCATCCCTTGAGATGTCCTTTCCTCCCTATCGGATATCGATGCGTTCGTTCGTCTTGCGGCTGTCAAAGCGTCTCTTCTTCTCTCTACTGCAATCATCGATCTCTTCCTGGAACGATTCAAAGAAGAGGATAAGCCGGATGTACATCTTGCTCTTATTGCTCGGATTATATTTCTTTTTTTTTCATTCATATTTCGAAGTTGCCTAGTCTAAAAAGGAAAATGTATCTAAAATTTGTTTGAGATTCGTCGTTTCTTCGCTGCCAAGGTCATCTCGGGAATCCATCTAATGTCCTTTACGAAGGAACAACGAGCCTTCCTGGTTAGGCTGCTATTCAATCATGAAGATGGTCAGTCTCTCTCCATCATGAAATTGTTAGCATACGTGGGCACCAACTCGAGCTTATTGTTAGGTGGTAGGCCTAAATATTTGATCATTTCGCCTTGGCAGCCTGGTACTTATTGCACTTTGTAGGCTGAACAATTTGAGTTTAAGTGCCGGTCATCGTAGCTTCCGATCGGACAATCACGTCCATTATGCCCCCTCTCCTCCCGTATGTCCCTCTTTCTAGCTCTTCTCCGTCGCATGGCCTCCTCCCGTCTCGTTTCTCAGTGGATGCCTCAACTCGATCCGACCACCTCCATCGTCTCTCTATTCCACCCCGAAGATGTCGACGCGGCGAGAGTGCTAACCACAGCATTTATAGAGGTCGGCGCTTCTCTATCTTGATAAGCAGTATGTCAGTATCATGAATTTTAACAGTGACCTATTTTCCTAAGAAATTATAAATATGTAGCTTGCAGAAGGAATTGTTCGAGGCGGAGACTGAATTGACATTTGTGGAAGCGTTAAAGAAGGGGAATCATTGTCTGCACATAGACAACTGGAGTGATCTGTTCAGAAGGTTCGTTGAGGGCTGTGCGCTCTCATTCATTCTTGTAAAATTATATATCGGTCACAGCACTTTTACTAATACCTTTTCTTACTTGGGTAGATGTGGTTACGGTTTGCATGGTTGGGTTGCTTACTTGAAAAAAAGTTTTTTTTCGGGTTTTTGAAGATTTCTTTCTTACGAAGATCTCCTCACCTCCCTTCTTTGGAATTCCCCTTCCTTACGAACCCCGATAAAGGCCATCTCTCTCTCTCACTACACGTCTCCAGCACGTCTTACAGTAACCCCTTTCAGCAACAGTGCCCCCGA
Source organism: Micoletzkya japonica (assembly GCA_900490955.1). Taxonomy (NCBI): domain Eukaryota; kingdom Metazoa; phylum Nematoda; class Chromadorea; order Rhabditida; family Diplogasteridae; genus Micoletzkya; species Micoletzkya japonica. The sequence continues at coordinate 96,093 of LS827863.1, forward strand.
CATCTCTCCCCTCCTCTTGTACACGGAGTGTGCGGTGTCTGTATTGCATTCGAGGGGAATGAGCGTATTCGATAAGTGTATCTGTCGACTGCTGCCGACTATGAGGGAGATGTGCGATACGATGGAGGGGTAAGCGAATATGTATGCAGAGGAGGGGGGAGATTTAGTTGTGGATTACAGCAATGTATCTTAGTTTTTGGTGCCAAGAAGTACATTTTCTCTAATTTAGTCTTTTTTTGGATTCGAAGAGTAGTATGAGCGCAGGTTGATCGCGTGCTGGCTGTCGGTTGGCGAGGAAGAGGGAGAAGAGGAGAACGTGGTGGGACGATTGATGGAGCTGATTGAGAAGAGGGACGGTGGAGACACTTATGGAAGGTGAGCTAAGATAGGGGGGAAGCAAAGAGGGATATCACTTTTAGCATGTGTACAGCTTCTACATTATTTTGCTTTGTTTTGTTTCTCAAACTTGCAGTAATTGTGGGCATGTTGGTCGTTTCTTAGCTAGTTCCCCTACGTCATATAAGCTATCGGGAAATGTCCTCAATTTTATCCCGAGGCTATCTCTCTGAAACGAATAGCAAGCGCGTGGACTAATGGAATTATGAAAGGTTGTCTTCAGGAAAGCGCTGGAGACGGTAGTGAAGAAGATTGTACTGTCACCCGAGATTCGAGCAAATCGCGAACTGACGGAGAAGTGCATGGGCATTCTGATGAGGATGGCGACGTCCAACGATGACTTCGAAATGCTGAAGGACTGGGCCATGTACGAGATGAATCCGCTGCTCTTCCCGCCCGATGAGAGTGTCCTGGTCAGTGGACTGTTTACTAGGACTGCTAGTTTTTTCGTTTATCTTTTGCTGTTACACAGGGTTCTACTTCGATTGGTATGCAAATTAAGAGAGTGGAGGCGAGAGAGCATGGAAAAAAAGAAGAGACGCAGATACAGTCGTAATTTGTGACATTCGGACTGGCTGAATTCGGATGCTCATATTCCTAAATAGTCTGTAGCCCAATTCCAATCAAGTATTGCAGGAAGAGGCTTCCGTCCGCCCACCAGTCTTCACAGTCGACAACAAGATCCGTTGGAGGTGTTCCCTAGTTCTCCTTTGCCTTCTCAAGGATCACCCAAAGGAGACCGAACTCGGAGCATTGACTGTTACGCTCTTCAATCGATTGGTTGGTATTCACCGTATTTATTAGTATTGACGAATACTGAACGTCGTAGGTCGATAGTGTAGATGCTGCTAAACACAGTAGGTAGGGGGTAAATAGCATTATTTGGCGCCCAGCCAGATTCATAGGAAACGTGTGGACTATCAGAAATTAAAAATCCATGATTTTATGCATTTGAAATTGGCTGATTACGATACTTGGGATGCACCGTATTTTCTCTACTAGGTGATCGACATCTTCGCTTCGGAATTCGAACTACAACGAGATGTTGCGTGTGAAATCATTACGTTGGTCTGCTGCATGTCGAAGGTACATCTCTTATTATAATAGGTTTCATTTAGTAACATAGATGAGCATTTTTTTGCTGGTATATCTAGTCAAGAAAGAAATCTAGTCAAGATATTTGGCACATGCAGCCGTGCCCAGCTATGTTCACCGAAGTTTCAACAGTTTGCGTTGTAGGATCTGATGAGGCAGCACGTTCGATTACTGAAGGGAGCCTTGATGCATGATGTGAACGATGTGAAGGTGAGTTGGGTGGATAGGCAGGGTCTAAGAAACGGGAAACTTCAAATATCGCAGGATTTAAATTGAGTTGCTTGTTCGAGCAAGATGGTCGATTTAAGGTGAAAGCAGTGAAGGGACTGTGCGATGTGGTGTGCATTTACTCTGTGGAGACGGTGGAAGAGGCGATGTGGGGAGAGGAGGAGGAGGAAGGAGAAGGGGGCGAGAAGATGGTCAAGGGACACAGACTACTGCGATTCATCGATGGATATGCTAATCCGACCAGTGTATGTATCTGCCATTTTAGTCTTACAAGGGAAGGGCAAATACTTAATATCGGATCCAGATATGAGACCACCACCATTCGATAGAGCGCGAAAAGTTGTGCTAGTAGGCCGAAAAGATTTCGCCGACGTCCACACATCTTCGAGGAATCGATGTCAGAGATTCTGGAGGATTCTGCATTACCCCAGCCACCGTTTCCTTTACCCCAGCCGGCGACCTTCGTTGGGCTGGTCGGTGGCGCAGTAGGGAAGAGGGCGGACTGCTGCGCCGAAACTTATTGGTTCGGACCTCTTCGGAGGCAAACTTTTTGCAAGTCTCCAGGACTTGTGATTTTCAACTTTTTCAAATTTTTTTTAATTTTCAGGCAAAATACCTGTAGATATATCAACACAAAAACAGTCTTCCACTACATGACATCTGATTATTCTTCTTATAGGTAAGGTTGTTAATCAAAGTCTTACTGTCACGTTGTTGAAGAGCGACAATTATTATCCTGATCACACGATCAGTTTCATGATAATGCATAGTCATAGTTAGCAGATTACATAGACAGTCAGCCTTATAAAAACTGATGCGATCGCCAGTTCATTACTGGAAGGGATGTGAACCAGTAATATGTGTAATTTTTCATGAAGAATTTTATGAAAGATTTTTATGTAAGATCATTCAAGTTTTTTTCACTATGCATGAAGTGGTGCGAAGTCTCACAACGAGCGGCTCTCATTAGTGTGGATGAAGTCGGGAGACAAAGAGTCGGAATAAACTCATTCCTCTCGTCCAAGTCGGGCCATCCCGGTCTCCCGAATTCGCGAGGAATGCATGTCCGGAGAGAATCCTCCAGGTTTTCGGGTTCCCGATTGTTCATTCCTCTCGCCTCTTTCATTTTCATCTTCCAACCTTCGTCTCTCGAAATTTTTATAAGGCTGCCTGTCCTTTCCGAAACTCGGGAGAAAGTCGGGAGACAATTCCCGACTCTCTCCCGACTTCATTCCCATTCATTCCTCGGGAGAGTTGGGTCTCCCGATTCTGCCAACCTCATTATCCCGACTGTCTCCTATTTCCCTGACCCGACTTCATCCATACGCTAGCTCTCATCCCTCGGGCGAAACGCGCAAAAATTGCATAACTGCTCAACCTCTTTACACCTAATTTTTGCCTACCGAACA